>CAFUXE010000471.1:6541-70068 GCA_903364295.1 Serranus cabrilla
TGTGTGTGTGTGTGTGCCCTGTAGTTACCTGCTTGCAGTGGGGCTGGAGAGCGGCCGGATGTTGCTGTACAGGTGGAGGCCTGGCCAGGATCCTGCTGCAGGACAGGACTGGAGCGTCTGTGGAGAAACAGACAATTGGTATCCTTACAACACAGTTCATCAGGAGTTCAGAACATGTAACTCTGAAAGGCCTCCAGTGGCCACTGGCAGTAGATGGAAATGACAATGTGTCACAGTAACAGTGGTGTGGCTTCAGCTCCACATCTGCTGAGAGGCAGATATGTGTTACAGAGGAATAAAGCTTTGAATGGCTGGGCAGCAGTCAGGGAGGAAGGAATCGACCGCTGCTTGTGTGTATTTCTGTTTGAGTCGGATCCCACATGAGTGTGAGTCATCGCCTGTGGAGCTCAGGAAGTGAACTGAAGATGTGTTTTTGTTGTGTCTTTGTATCAGAAGGAGGAGAACCTCCTCAGGCTTCAGTGCTGCGAGTTACAGAGGTTTGGATTGTTTCTACGTGTTTGTGTTGAAAAGGAGAGATGCTACAGTAGTAAAGAATGAATAGTGGATTTTGTTTATCGCTTGTTCTGCCAGCCAGAGTTCTTTCCCTTTACCACACATACTTTCACAGACAAAGCCACGCTTTGACGGTGAAGAGGCTCCGCTGGAGGCCCCGGACCGGCCGAGTCGCTCACCAGAACAAGATGGACGGACAGACTGAAGTCCAGGAGGAGAGCTCCTGGGTGCAGCTCGCCAGCGCCAGCGCCGACCACTCTGTCAAAATCTTCAACATCAACAAACGGGCTCTTTAGCACCACCAACAGTGACACTATTATGTCTCTCGCACGCACAGAGACACTTGGACTGAGGGCCACAGGCCTGACTCTGGCACAAAAGCCACAGCTGCTCGCTGGCAAGCCATCCACTCCCTGTGACAGCCAGTTAAGTCATGGGTCAGTCGCAGGACAAACCCACAGCACACATGCCCCGCAGTCTGTCTGCACACTGCTCAACAGATTTGATGGGTGGAAGCAAGATGGTGAAAACACCATGACCTAAGGGTGGAATTCTGCTAAGACACTTCAAAGTGTTTGGATTCAGAGAGGAAGACGCTGCTTGATGTCCACACAGATCACATATTTAGACTGCTTAGTAAACAAACATTTATACGGTGAGTGGATGCTTTTCAGGTACAATACAAAGAAGTTCATCTCACAGATGTTTGGTGTGGAGATACCAAAACAGTGGCAGAAAAACTGAACCAATCACTTTATGGAGAAATGCAGTTTGACATCACGCTGCAGTGGCCAATCAAGAAACCAGCAAGTGACAAAGAACAATAAACACCCCGGACTGTATCTCTGCAGTGAGAGGCAGGCGGAAACAACTTCGGCACGACAACGTTTAAAACAGTGCTTCTCCACTGGTCTGGCTCTGGGACCCACCATCACCCCGTAACGACAAGCTGCGACCCAAATCAAGGAAAATTTCAACTTCTAAAATGCTTTCAATGAAAAGATGGAGCAGTTTGATGACAAAGGGAAATATTCCCTTTAACACTCAACTAGCTGCATCTTAATTAAAACACAAAAAGTGCATCTTAGGGACACAAGGTAATACAACATGCATAAAAATTCAGTAACTTCAGCCTTCTTTCACAGACTCAACAGCATGCATGCACAAATGTGAAATAAGCTCAAACAGCATTTGAAAACAAGCAAATAAAATCACAGGATTTTTCTGCCCAGGCAAAAGCCCACGACCCTCTGAAAAGGGGTCTGCGACCCACTTTTGGGTCCCGACCCGCCAGTTGAGAATCACTGGTTTAAAAGACTATGAGGGCAAAACCTAAAAATAAGCACTTCACCTTATGAGCAATTAAGCTCCAGCACAAGCACAGTCTCACCCTGTTTTCTTGTCTGTCAAACAATAACTGTGGAATCTAATGTCTACTTCTGCTACACTGGGGGGGCTACAGTTAACAATATGACGTCACACAAATGGGCCATTAAACTGATACTCAGACACCCTGCGGCTAAAAGCCAAACCACCTGATCTCATGTGAATGCAGCCAAACAAACATCTGCCGGGTTAGAGATGAGTAACTGTAGACACGTGAATTTTAAATTGTTATCAGGAAGTATAATATTGAAGGATGGTCCAATCCAGGCAGGACCTGAAGCGTTACAGTAGATTAGCATCAGTCGATGCAGGGCCGGCCAGTAATTGAACATGGCAGCTTTACAAAGATTAAAGTACACCTGCTTTTGGAGACTGAGCAGAATTGTCAAGGACATAGGAAGACCATGTTTTGGATTTACTGTGGGCTCACTGTGCCGTCATTATAACTCAGCCGTAAATTTACCTGCAGGAGATTGTAACCACTGGCCATAACTCTCTCTCTAATCACATATCCTGGTATGTATGGAGGCATCAGTCACCCCGCGCCGCACACGCTCCCCCAGCAGGAGGCTGTTTTTCAAACAGCCCAAATGAGGTTTGGGGACAATATGGCCATATATCAAGGGGTTTTCCACATCATATGTAACATAATGCAATTATTGAATCATTATCGGTGATGTTTCAATTTAGACATGAATGATCATCTCGCTGGGGATTTTCATCTACACATCTGTGTGAGGAGCTCTCTGGGCTCCTGCTGTGACCAGCATACTAATATGTGGGGCATATGCTCCTTTCTCACATGTCCTCTCCAATGTGCCCTTGACCACTCATCTAGATGAGGTTAGATTGCCATAATGTGGTGCTGAGAAGGGATTACAAGCCACGTCTGAAAATCCTCCAATGCTGCAGATTAATGGGGAAAATGGGGAACGATGGCACAGGTAATAAAGCACTGACAAGGGTTACGGACATCTCAGAAACACTCTCTACAAAGGATCCTGAACAAGGGAATACTGGAGATGAATTCATCACCATGGCTTTTTGTCAGAGTTCGTTTTCCAAGGCAAATAGTCAGATTTTAATGGAACTTGACAGCTCCTCTTTTCCTAGCATTAAAATTGTGACATTTCAGCCTTTGTGAGAAAGACAAAGATGAATAATGTGTCATACAGATTATTATTGTAGAGTTCTGTTCGTATGTGTGTATAGAATAGATGAACTGTTTGCCTTTCTGAATGCCTTTTTGAATGAGTCAGACGTCAGTGTAAGTGTAAGTTGTTACTGTGTGAGGGGGTGTATGTGTTCTCCTGCAGCATAGTAAGACTTTCTGTGGTAGGAATCCAAGTGTTACGCAAACTTACAGCTACCAGAGCAAAGACAGGTCTGATCAGGATCAAAGAAAAATCTCAGCAATACAAACAGAGTCTTTCACTTCAGGCAGCTTACAACAAAACATCATTAATCACAAAAAATCCCATTAACACTGCACCAAACGATGGGAATTAAAGTGGAACTTTTCATGGTTTAAAGGTGCAGTGTGTACGAGTGAGGATCTATTGATAGGAATATAATATTCATAATAATGTTTTCATTAATAACAAAAAAATGCGTTTTCATTAGCTTAGCTTCATATCCACAGAGGAAATATACAGCACTGCAATGTCTCTACAGTAGCCCAGATGGGTCAAATTAAACACTGGCTCTAAAAAGGGAAGTTAACACTTTTATGTAACATGAGTTTTCCAACATGCTTAGAAGGGGCAGGGGTGAGTCTGTAGACACTACTAAAGCCTACAGGAGTTAATAAACATGTTACATTTTTCATTCTAGTGGTAGATCGTTTTTATCAATTAAACCAGCCAGAACAGATCAGAATCCAAACTTAAAATATGTGTGGCCCTGAAGGTCAACGGCAGAGTCAAAAACATTTCATGAAACACAAAAAAATTTCATGAGACAAAAATATTTCATAAGATAAAAATATTTCATAAGATAAAAATATTTCATGAAAGATACAAATATTTCATGAGACAAAAATATTTCATGTGAGACAAAAATATTTCATGAAGGACAAAAACGTTTCATGTGAGACAAATATTTCATGAAACGGAAATATATTTAATGAGACATTTGAGTGACATTTGTATATCATATGTGAAAGCATATCAATAATCAAAGTATACGTGTGTCCCATGTTAAAATATTCCGTTATGAGCTCCCGATCCTTTTCCAGTCTTTCAAACACTTTAAATTTTAAAGTCAAAGAAGGAAGACTCTCTCTGCCGTTGCCGCTATAAACAGGAAATGACGTACACCTGTTGCTAAGGGCCTGGGTTTTTTTGTCCAATCAAAAACAAGCAGTGTAGTCCTACCCTTTCCGTTTTCTGAAATTTTTTTGTCACACATGAAATATTTTTGTCTCATGAAATATTTTTATCTTTCATGAAATATTTTTGTCTCTCATGAAATATTTTTATCTTTCATGAAATTTTTTGTCTCATGAAATATTTTTATCTTTCATGAATTTTTTTTATCTTTCATGAAATATTTTTGTCTTTCTTGAAACATATTTGTCTTTCATGAATTTTTTTTGTCGCATGAAATATTTTCGTTTTCATGAAATATTTTTGTCTCACATGAAATATATTTCTGCCGTTGACCTTCAGGGCCACCGTAATATATTGATAAAGCCACAGAGTTTTTAGCTTTTGCAAATAAGTGTTCATCGGTTGCATCATTCATAATAGAAAAATTCATAACTGAGATTCAAAAAGACATGTCTTCCACAATGGTGGCCTATAGGGAAAATGCTTTACGAGCCTCAGGGGGATTTTTTACTACAGTACCACAGATGGCAACTGAGGCTGAGCGGCGGTTACTTTGCACGGTGAGAGCTGCAGGATTATGAGAATGCAAATGGACAATTGGACCAATAATGGTGGCAGCTCTTGAAGAGGTTAGCATAGATGCTGCAATAGCATCAGTTATATCAGAGCTGGAAGATATTCTCCATTAAAAGAAGAGGAGAGGGCAGCATTGAACACTTTTTCCTCTTTTTAGTTTTGGTTTCAGCACAAAGTGTGTGACAATGATAGACAGACAGACAGATGTTTTAAAAGTGTCTGCCCTTTTCCACACAGTTTTCCGGGCTGAAGGCTGAGATGGTTTTGCTTAACAAACCATCCTGCAGTGTAAGGTTAGTAGAAATATTCCAATCTGGACCAAATGTCCGTCCACAGACCCACAGACTGACTGCTGTGACTCACAAAATATAATTAATTTATTGATTCTACATAAGAGGAATATTTAGTGTTTTCCCTGTCCCTGACCTTCATACAGCATGGGAAAATCAAGTTAATGTGACATGTGACAAAACTAAAAATTCGAAGTGTATGTCTCCCTCCATCTCAATCCTCAGATCAGTGCAGATTCATCTGTGCACATGTGCATGAGTTGGATAAACTGGATATAGCACTGCTCTGTACTCACCATTCTTGTCGGTTCTTGTCACCAAGCCAATGGATCCATCCCATGTGAAGGAGCCGCTTCCTTTCCATTGACACACAGGTCAACTTAATCAACCCGCCTTCCATTTGCACAGCATGATCCCGCTGAAACGAGAGAGAAGGTCATACAGCGTTAACACATGTTGGTGTGTTTCTTCCTGCAGAAGCAGCTCAGAAAAATCAGTGGTTATCTTTAAATCAGCAGGCAGCAGCAGCAGAGAAATACAGGATTTAACAGCTTAAGTTCACTTGATTCCACACTGACATGTCTGAACAATTACAACCATCACAAGGTTATACGTTGCCATGGAAAGTAATGCAAAACATCAAAATCTTCATGGAATAATTGATATGTTATGGAACATGCTTTTTCCCTTTTTTTTCTACTGATGAACAAAACGTTTTTTTTTTATCCCACCTCAAAGTTAGACAAAATGAAATTTTCTTGTTCTCTGGGAGGGACTTCAGACAGGACAGTTAACAGAAAGTAAATGTACTTTGTAGTATTTGTGCAAAAAATCCATTAACTTTTTAACTTAACAGAGAACTTTTAAGCCTTTAATCAATCAAGAACAGCTCTCGGGTGCAAACACATCAGGGGTTAAAGGTGACAAAGATGCGACCAGGCATGCAAATATCTGCCTTAAACTGTTCATTTACAATCAATTTTAGCCTGAGGATTTAGGGGAAAACTCTTAATACTATGAAAGTAATGCAAGATAACATCAGTGTCCAGCATCATATCATGGACACAATCTGTTCAAACTTCTCCCCTCTGGTAGCTTCACAGAACACTGTCCACCAAAACTACCTGACACAGAAAGCTTCTTCCTGCAGGCCATAACTTTAACCAACAATTTGCATCAAACCATCCCTGTGCAATAACCGAATGACACCAAGGATACACTTTACCCAGAAATGATTTACAGTTTAAACAGGTGACATCATGGGACATGTTATCATCACTATCAATACAAATATAAGCAAGGCTGTATACTGTAACCTTCCCAAAATAATGGCCTGTGTCACTTGTGTGACAAAACCTTTTTTTCTGAAAGACGCGGGGAAAAAAGGCGCGAAATATTTTAAGAGAGTGTTAAAATCATAGACTGTAAAAATAAAATACTGTCATATCCACCTACCTGATGTATATAAAGCAACCCGTTACATTAATCATCCACTACTGTATCAGTGTTAACACATGTCAATGCTGTTTTTAAACAGACGGTGTAAATATGTTAAATGTTTATTTACTTTTGTTTCGCTCTTTGCTTTAGTTTTGCTCAATCGTATTCTGTGTAAAAACACTGATAGCCATAGAAAAAGTCTTGATATAATTCTGTTAACTCTTACCTGGCTTTAAAGTCGATCCTGACTGAATACAGCAGGTATCAGGCGTTGAAGTATCCAGTTTGTTTGTCGCTCCTTCAGGTAATGGGCACACCTGTGTGCTGCGGTGGAGTATGTCTGACCCATAGGTCTGCCCGCGCGGGGAGAAACTGCACTCACATAACAATCCTCCACAAAGGTGAAGCGACGCGGACACACTGTCCTCTTCTTAAACATTAAAAAAACATATATATAAACAAAGTTGTTGCTGTTTTCGCTGATCGAGGACCTGCAGCGGGTTCTCCAATCCCTGAGCTCCGCTTGTTGTGTACACTACAGCACATGTTTCAAACGGTGCACGGCTAAAAGTTTCCCCCGGAAGCGGAAACTGCTCTGCATGCCATTAGGCGGTGTAGCAGTCAAAAGGGTCCCCCCTCAATACACTGACCCCACACAGTTCCTACCAAACTATCAAACAGACCAAAACCTCATTGATTTGTGAGGGAGAGCCTCTAACGGACCACTTTAAGCTAATTCCAGAGTATGGTTGTAAAATAACAGTGGATGATTTAGTCGGCCAGCTACCACATGCTTAATATTTGAAAGTAAGGAGGAAGAAAAGCTGCACTCACAGATATGAATGACACACAAACACACAGTGACACTGTCAGTAACCCACTCAGACCCTCCATCCTGTTTGATTATTTATAGACCTCCCTGTCCCAGGCTTGCTGTGTGTGCCTTTTGCTATGCCAATTAAGATGGCCAGTGTATCACATGGGTGCACTTCCTTTCATTTTTACTTTTCTGCCTTTGAAGTTGGAGATCAACAAGATTTTTGACTCAGCAGCAGCATTTTTTGACTAAAAATACAGTAAATGCCCCTTAAAAGTGTGTGTGTGTTGCATGTTTTGGTCTTACCTGAAGGACCTGGCACGTCACATCACACATAAACGTGATTCTTTCTGTATCCAGCGAGCAAACAGCGGGGGTGTTTCTGATGTCTTCATGGCAGAGATTGACATTCAACAAGCTAACACATATTCTAACCAACAGTAAACAGGATGTTGTTATTCTCATCTGAAATGTCACCAGAGGAAAAGCACAGGTGTAACTAACAGAAATGAATGATGGCTGAATTCCATTTAGTACAACATTAGTACAACATTTCAAACTGTAAAACATGAATACTCAGAGTATGAGTTGTATTTGGTAACAGGTAAATAATTGTAACACATCAGAGATTATTTTCAGTCTCACTTTATTTAACGATGATGTGAAAAGTAAAGGCTGTCCATAACATTCAGACAATAAAAGAAGAATGTTATTCAAATCCCCCCATAACAACTAATGGCTCCAAAAAATGTTCAGGTGTTCCAAGAGTGATACTTATTTTATACAACTTTTTCATATCTATACCTCATCTGTACATAACATAGTTACAGATACTGTAAATTAAAAAAATGACTTCCAAGTATCCTTGTGGCGTAATCGTGAAATATTTCCTATGTAAAAATGAGAATGTACGTAAAGATCTTTTACATATACATATATATAGTTCTCTATTCTTTCTGTAATAAGAAAACAAGTTATTGCCCCTCTTGAACATGTTGCATTTAACAAAACGTTTTGTTTTCCATTTTAAACTCTTAATTGAACTTAACTCCATGTGATACCACATATCAAACTGACAAAACAGTAACAGTATGGACCTGTGTGTTTTTCCACTAAATATATACGTCATATTGTTATATTTTTGGACATGTATGTTTTGTGTTCTCCAGAAACCCTGATGATGACACATACAAAGATATAATTATATACGTATATGTCACTTTGATCTGCAAACTGAAAAGGTAAAAAGACCTGTGGCAAATACAAACCATCGGCATTATTTATTACAGGAAATTATGAGCCCTTGACCTATCACAATTGCATTTCAACAATTTTTTCATCCATGTTGAAAAAAAAAACTTTGAAAGAAATCTTAATGAAAGAAAAAGAAAATCAGGGCACATTAAAAGAAAAACAGAACAATACCTGATGATCTGCATTTGGCATTTTAGATGGACTAAAAAAAGTCATTGTAATTTGGTAAATGCCAGGAGTGGGTTATTAGGATTCATTGTCTGCTACTTCTTTCACTTTATTGCCCTCAGTGAATAACTGCTAAACCAGTAGCATAGTTGATATGATGATGTTGAGTCTGTCCACTGAGAATCTTGGCATCGACATGTGTGAGCTGATCAACAGGTTAAAAGAACTTCAATCCATGTTTGGTAAGGAAACATTAAACCAAATTGTATGTGAGAGGATGGAACGACAGAGTGGATTTGTCACGACAGTTGCAAAAACAGAGGTAACTCTGTGAATTATACATTTCATTTCATGCCGTCTTGAGAAAGCCAAATACCAAATATTCCATACATGGACACCATCATCGGGGTATCAGCAAATTGTACACAATCACATATAATGTAATATATAAAATGTGCAGTTGGTTTTTCTTCTCCTGAAGGAAGAACCAACCCTCTGACAATGTCTCTCACTCACTTGTCAAGTGACTGTGATTCTCTGGTTGGCAAAGGTGCGGGAGAAGCCGTGACTCCTGGGAGGTCTGTGCTCGGGGTTTCCCTGCTCCTGTGCTCAGCAGGGGCTGGAAGGGGAGGAGCTCTCGCGGGAAGTCACCCTGATATGTCCGATAGCAGGTGGACGTCTGCTAGCTTGTCTCCCACTCCATCTCTGTATCCTTGACTGGCCTTTCAAACTAAAGACAGTGTTCATGATCAGACATCAGCTTGCAGAGGAAATCCACTTTGGCCGAAGTGGAGCTTTCACCAAGTTCTCCAACACTGTCCCATGCATTGAGGCATTGAATTTAAATAAATCTATGACACGTTGTACAATTTACAGATGTGTGGCCAATGTTGTAGTTTGCTGGGTCAGCGCCATTTCGCCCTATTTATGTACTGTGGGTCCTGCAGGCTACAATATAAGACAACAGGCACAGCGTTTAACAAACGCCTTAAAAACTAAAAACCAAGACACCAATGGTGAAACATATGCTAAGAACCAACCTTCTCACACTCCATTAAAAGTCTGTTTTTTTTTTTTGTCCGGAGTCCCTGTTTGCTTTTCTCCTGCATGAAGACAGTTTTACAAAAAAAAAAAATAACAACAACGACAACAACAAAAAACGAACCAAGAAAAGGACAACTGTGTCAATGACCATTTTGCTCAGTGCAGCCTTCTCTGGCCGAGTTCAACGGCACTGAATTACATTTCCATAGCAACTGAGGTATGTTCACTGTTGCTAAGTGTGAAGTGATTTTTCTTGACACTCAATATGACAGAAAGCCCTGTGTCTGTGCTTTATGCTCTATCACTGTGACCAGCAGTGGTGTCATCACCGTCTTGGAACTGAAAGCTACAGCCGGTTGGGGCTTATTACACGAGGCTCCCGTGTCTTCATTGCCTTTACTACCATTCGTGGAAATTCAGGTCAACCAGTAAATCCAAACTAGCTGAGGATCTGGTAGACCTACATCCTTTCCAGCATCACTTCTTGAGTGTTATTTCTTCCGAAGAAGTCACTGTGCCCTCTTGCCATTGACATGAACCCCGCCGCCGTGTCTGTGCTGGTTAGCTGTGAGGACTAGATCAGATGGACATCTTAACAGTCTATGGAGACCACTCTGTGGGGATCAATATAACCAGGCCTGTCACTAATGCCTTGTCTGAAAAGCACCTGAATTCATAAGGTGCTCTCTTGCGATTTAAGTGTACATCTGAATGTGTGCATTTCTTGGCATATAACACACATAAATAACAACTGTGGAACACTCTTGTGGTGCCGTTTAGCTCTATTTTCTAACATATGCAGCCTTGGAGACCTGTTAAAAGGCGTAGCATCAATATTCTGTATAACATGCTTTTTGAGGACATATTAAGCCAGTTGTAAACTATGAAAGGTCTATGCAAAGTCTGATGTGAAATCTCTGATGAAACCAGTGGTGCAAATTTAGCAAAGTGGAAAAAAAGAGCCGTGTGCGTCCCTGGTGCCTTTTCATGTTCTGTGACTCACAAGCTTTGATGTACGCTGCTGCCCATGAGCTAATTTATCAACAGTTAACACAAACCACGTCAGATCTCTTTCATACGTATGTCGAATTCTTTGTCGGGTGCCATGTCATGATTACCTGCCTCTGTTACGAGCTCTACACGTAGAACCAGTTTAATTGTCCATTCACAGCATATACAAAGCTTACAGTACATCAAAGTCAGAAATGATGATATTTACATGTCTCCACAAGAATGGGAAGGGGACAGGGAGTAAAGTGGATGATTTCCATTGTTGGGTTTTGTAAATTCCACATCTCCGCACCAGTATCCAGTCACTGAAGCAGTGAAATACTCAAGATAGATGACAAGCTCACACGTAGCCGCGAGCACATACATACAACAAATAAGAACAGAGACAGACAATCCCCTCTGAAGCAGATAAGGCTACACGTCAGGTCAGGGCTGGTCCACCGCTGCTCTGCTATTGGGGTGTCAGTGTGCCTTTCCATGTGTATGTATTTGTGTATGTTTGTGTTTGTTTGACTGTGCATATGTGTATATGCCTAGGCAAGGGGAGCAGATGAACATCGGGACATTGCTGTGAATCGTGGGAGTTTGTAAGGGTCATCCAGTGCCCACTCTGTCTCCTCCCACCCCTTCCTGACTGAGGGTTTCAGTTCTCAAGAGAGGCCGGGGTGAAGAGGTACGAAGAGTGAAACTCGGCCCCCCTCTTCCCTCTCTTCTCCCCTGTCCTCCTTGTTCCGAGACAAAATACGCACATACGCTGATGATATCAGTCTATTTGTTGTAGAAAAAAAGAACCATATATGTCTCCTCTGCAAAGAGCCAGGTGGGGAAGTGAATGATGCTCACAGGCCAGAGACCATTACCCGGTAGGAGGGGGGCATGTGTCTGTGCCGTGGGCTGGAACCAGGGCTGCCGTTGGGGCTGGTGCAGCTGGCATCAACCCCTCCTATGGAAGGTAAGTAGGCATGGTGCAGGATGGGCAGCTGCAAGGACAGTCGGCGCTGTATGCTGCGGATAGAGAGGGGAAATTACAAAGTAAGAGACAGGGAAAGAGTAAGTACTGTACTTAAGTGTAATTCTGAGGTACTTCATGTGCATATTTCCATTTCTTTGAAACTTTTACTCAATGGTTTTTGGAAAGCTGTAGCCATTTTGAAGATTATAATTTAGGCAAACTACAGAGTCACAATGAAGTTCTCCCCACACAAGAGAGTTAAACAGGGTAAAGAAACCAGAACTACGTTTTTACAAGCTCCCGAACTGAAAAATTGAACATTTAAGAAGACAAAAGATGGATACAGGCAATATGATGTGGGGCACCCACCAAACACTTAATATGACAAAATAATAATTATGTGTAATTTTCCATTTACGCTATGAGATAACATCAGAAAAGTGTATGTGTTGATTAAAACTATGAATTAAAATACCATACAGTACATAAAGTCAAACTCTGTGCCATTACGCTCCCTCCTTATCAATACTGAAAACTCTAACCTTCTTTTTTATTAGTATTAGTATTAGTTGTATTGACAAAAACACAAGGCACATGGAAATGGCACATGTAGTGGACCTGCTGATTTTATGATTAAGATTTTTATAATTGTTGTTTGGCACGATCCAAATGGAATATTATTATGTAATCCTACCCAACGACAGTGAAATAACTGAGAAAAGATGGAAACAACAGACACTCAAAGAGTGGTTCACACAAGCCCTCGGCATTCCTTCTAATTGTTTTCCCTGTATTCTTTCGCACCCCCAGTCCCTTCATCACTTCTCCTGACTAAACCCGTAATCCACCGTGCCTCTCAGCTTCTGGGATCATCTGACAAAAAGAACATTTCATGCTTCTGCCTGCTGTGACAGTTCGCACCCTACCTCGCCAGTGCTAGCGCCACTGCCAGCCGTTCGCAAGAAAATTACATAACCAAATGCCAGTTATGTAAAAAATTAAGAGTGGGGAATGGAATTCAAGCTCATTCAGTCCTAGACCTAGAAAAATGTCTTAATTAGGTGAACTTTGAAATATTAATGGTCCTCAGGCCGAGCCAGTTAGCCTGACCTGCTCCATTTGTGATGGAAACACAATCTTTCCCGCTCATGAAAGAGATGTTCTAATTTTCTGATGTATCTTCTACAAACAGACACTGCATTAAACAACATGCACCTGGTGTTTGACTCTGTCAGTATTCATCACGTCACAAAATGTTTCCACTGTCCTCCTCTACCTTTACTTTCATCATACCTCTTTTCTCTCCCTTCTTCATATTTGTCTCTTCTTCTTCCTCTCTTTCTTTCTCGCTGCCTCTTCATCTCTTTTCCCTCCATGTGATCAAACATTTATGCGGCATGGGAATAGCTCCGAGTGTTCCTTTACTTCTGTTCTCCTCCCTGTCTATTTTCAGAGCTGCTTCCAATGCGAGCTGTAAATCACTGGTTACATAAGCCTCTGTGAGTCTCTACCTCTTTCTTTCTCTCCTCCTCCTTATCTCTGTCTCTCTTTCCTATCTAAACATCCTTCTCTCTTAATCCATCTTCTCTCTGTAACTGCCATCTCTTCAATATTTTACCCCCCTTGTCTGCGATCTCTCCCTTCTCCATCCATCTGTCCCTCTACGTAGTGCATTCTTCTCCTGGGTCTAGTTAAACAAGCGTGGGAGGGAGAGCTCTCAATGATGCATGAAGTGTCCCCCCCATTGATGAAGTCAAAATCCCTGAGCTTTGCTTCCTTATGAATCGGAAGTGAACGTAGATCAGAATTTGCTGCGTGAGTGTCTCCTTTTCAAGTTTGAACAAATCACTCAGCTGCATGTCTATAAGGTACTGTACGTGCACATGTGTTTGTGTTTACACGTGTGTGGCACTGACAATGTATGCTGCAGTAAGTCCAGCAGGGTGGGAGAATACACATACATTCTGTGTGGTTATATGTATGTTGATGTGCGTGGGAGAGAAAAGAACAGGACCGGTCCATGCTTTCACAGGGCTCCGTTGCCAGAGCAACCGCCTGAGAGCTGGTGGTGGTTGCGATATGTGTGACGTGTAGTCTGATGAGAAAGCTGACAAGACAGAGGGGAGGGGAGAGGTGCTGAAGGAATGGGAGCGCTCACTGTTCGGGCGAGTTGATATCCTCCAGGGGACCTCTGTTTATTCTGGAAGGATCCATGGAGCCCCACTGCGCCTGAGGCCTCTGCTCCAGGTGGTTCTTCAGTATCGACTTCTCTCCATCTGCAGTGAAAACACATGTAGGCATGGTGAGGTATGTCACAGGCTGTGTCAAAGGGGCTGTCACAGTCAGCTGATCAGCTGTTGAAAGCAGTGGTGGAAGAAGTTTTCAGTTCTCTTACTAAAAGTACTGATACCACACTGTTGCATTACTCACTACAAGTAAAAGTCCTTAAGTGAACTTAAAGCATCACAAGTAAAAGTGCTTCAGGTTGTTATATATATTCTACATATATTGTTGGATTGTTTTTTTGATTAATTTATGTAAATACTTTACTGTTGTCAAGGTAGGGCTCATTTTGACTAATTAATATACTGTTATGAGGTTAAATTTATTTCTGTTAAAATCTTGACCTGAAAAGTAACTAAAGTTAGCAGTTAAATGTAGTGGAGTAAACATAAACATACAATTACATCAATAGAAATACTCAAGTAAAGTAAAAGCACCTCAAAATTAGTTTATGTCCATGCAAGTGTGTGTTTTCACTGCATTAAGTACTCTTTACCGTACATAAAAAGGGGACAATGGCCACTTAAAAAAAACAACCTTCAATCAGCCTAAATGTGGAAACACTTTTGTCTTAGTCATAATAGTATCTGACAATATGTCAACCATGTCTGTCAACTGACTGCAAGCTAGTCTGGTACTTTTTCCAAAAAAGAAACAGATTGTATAATCTCATCACATCACATATACAGGGCGATATTTAAAGCTCAACTGACACCTGTGTGGGACTAATTAAAATGTTGGAAACGGAAGCAAAGAGAAAGAAAGCATCAAAGTAAGAAACAAAAAAGGGAGGAAGACTTATCCAGAGAGGAAGGCAACGGGGACAGAAGAAATGATTTCTGCAGACAGTGAGGTTGAAGCACAATAAGAATGGTAGTAAACAACATTATCAGTTTTAAAAAAAACGGTACCTGGAGAGTAATGGGATGATCTTTTATCCCTTACAGAGTTTTCTCTCCAGTTGTCCCAGATTTCCTGGCACTTGCTGACCTGATTCACTGATCACAGCACTCCATGCCCCGATTGGACGTCTGAGCATGCTGAACTATTTTCGAGCAGACTTGCCCTCTCTATGCTCTGAACAAAGCCTCACCTTGTGGCTCTCAGAGCCGTGATAAAAGCACAGACGGATATTTATACACTTCATTATGGATTCACAATTTGTGTTCATGCCACAAAGAAAGTATCAGGCTATCAACCTGATTTTCAAATGTCAATAGACAGCAGGGCCAGGCCAAGGATCGTAGTGTACGATAAGACTTTGAAAGTCTTGAATGTGCAAATGTGTGGAACAGGAACCAGTTATGTAAATTCACCTGGTAAATCTCAACATCTGTTCATTATAGTTTGACATTTATACAGGGTGCAGACAGTAAAACTGTACAGAAAAGGTGATATTTTAATAACATTTAATTAAGTCTTGTGTCCTGAGCCGTGTCTTAGTTAACCTGTGTTGGCACAAACGGTCCAACATGTAAGTGAATTACTGCTGTATGTTGCTTACATAAAGACATAAACATGATGCCTATTAACCCCATAACTCTTCATCCCATGATGGTAACCGGCCCAATGTATGTAAATATTTGAATAGCATATTTGGGTATAACTGGAGAGCTGAGACTCTTGTATATTGAGTGAGCTCGATTGTATGCGTGTGTGTTGATGTTAATCCCCACAGCATTTCATTACAGTCAGAGCATATTTTGAAACTTGACCTCAATGTATAAAGTGACCTGTTATGACCCTGAGGTTACCTCTAATCACAGCCTCATGAAACTTAACAACCACAAAGTAGAGATATGAGGATTCACAGGCTTCCCTAGGTATACTGGCAAAGTCAGAGTTTCTCCGCAGCTTACAGAGCAGACTTCCAATTCCAGAAAAATGAAGAAATTCCATTTCGTTTTTGATACCAAATCATGGCAATGATTTTTCTGTGGTGTTCAAAAAATTTCTTGGTGTCTAAATGTGATATTTGGAGGAGTTTGATATTTTTTATACCATTGTTATCAATTCTTGAGTGGTCATAAATAGTTAATAGTAATTCTGTGTAATATGTATCAAATGGTACCAAAAAATGCACAATGGGAATGTCCATCATAAACTCACATCATGGTTATTTTAAGCCCTGATATATATACCCCTAACTTTGTCTCATCTGTCAGAAAACTACACCTGTATTGTCATCCACCAAGAGAGAGAGAGAGAGAGAGAGAGAGAGAGAGAGGGGAGAGAGAGAGAGAGAGGTAGAGTGTTACTTCTCGGTGAGAATAATCGCTGTTGACACGGCGTTCTACTCCTCTAACAGCCACTCATTCACGGCCCCCAATACATTTAGACCAGCTCTCTTATGAATACTGATGACTGCAGTTAGGAGCCGGCGATGATGATGATGATGATGATGATGATGATGACTGTCAAGCACAAGCAGATTGAGGGCTGGAAAAGTTTATATGCTGGTGATCTTTAGAGGAGGCTTAATGACCTGTGATTTTATTTCCATAATGTGTGTCAGATTGACGTTTGTGAGCACCACCTAATGTGCTGTCTCTCTTTGTCTGGACTCGCTTTCTCCTCATCATTATCATTTCAACAACCGAGACTCTAATACATTTCTCGGCGAATAAAAAAGTAATAGCTGGAGATTCTTGCTTTGAGAGAGCTAGTAAGGCTCCACTAAGTTTTACTTCTGTCTGTCAGTTAAAACATTACTTTATGACAGGAGCAAGAATACGCCTATATAATGAAGACAGAACATTTCTGTTGCTTTATTGTATCTGATGCCCCGAGCTGAAACTAGATTATTTAACAATATTCACTCATTAAAACGATAATTTCTCTACCAGCATCAGCATGTTTTTCCTGCTGGGGGAAATAAACAGTTGATGGCTGTTTCATCCTTTCAGAGAAGTGAAGTAAAGTTTCTTTTGGAAGTTTTTTTGTGCTGTCAAAATCTGCCTTTGTCTCAATTTAAAAACCGCCCATTCCCAATGCCCTGTGGTCCGTGTTTATGTTTACTCCAACTGGTGGCAAGCAAAAGGTGCAAGTATTTGTTCCTTTACATTTCAATAAAAATATATCTGTAAATGAATATTGATGCGATCTGGTTATATTTGTCTTTGTTCGGGCAGCACACACAAAGATTCATTCTAAAATAGATGAATTTCTACAAGCACACACAATTTGAATTTTAGCTCACTTAAGAGGCCTGATACCAGCTGCCAGCCGCTGTCAGATTCCTCTTAACAAATGGAAAATGTGAAAAGGTGTTTGCTTAAATAATGCTAGCTAATTATTTCAGGTAATTTGTCACATTTCTTTTTTACTTTCCTAATTTTTGGATGAATGGAAACATAATTTGAGATCTAATATTTTTCTGAGGCACATTTGAACCCTGGCACCGGCACTCGGTTATAATAAATCCAACAGTGCACTGAGCCCGGCGCTGTCGGATGTACAATAAATATCTTACAATATATTGTACAATAATTTTGCCCTCAGTACGACGGACAATCAATAATTCCAAAGTGGAAAAAATGTACGATAATTTCACCTCTGCATCTGTCACACAGGTGGAGGATGTAGCAGCTGCAGACAGCAAAGTTTAAACTCTGAATGTACTATTTATTTATTTATTTAGCTCAGCTTATAGCCCTTCATGCAGAATGTGGAAAGGCTTGTAATTGTACTGTTTTATTATTTAATTTTGTAACATTACACTATGGAAAAAGACTGGTGTACTTGGACACATAAGCCTGATGTGGATGAATTCGTCGTCAGAATGTTGCTTATATACGTGTTTTGTAAATTTATACAGTTCCACCCTTTTGTTCTAATGGTTACTCAAAGAATGATCATTTTAAGCCTCCGGTATTTAGTTTAACTTTCCCATCTGGCAACGCTGACTGAGCCAAAACAGTTACTTAAGGTGTCTTCTCAAAATCTCTAGAGTGACTAAATTTGATGCAGTACTTTTGTGGGCTTCCGTAAAGGCTAAATATATAAGACGATCAAAACTCTCACAGATGGTGGCTCATTTACTAATTATCTACTAATCAAAATAATCTTGGCTCTATCTCACTGCGTTCCATAAAAAGACAACACTGAGCTGCTCCAGCAACCATTGTGCAACAACACAGACATATTTTTATATCAAACCTATCCTTGTAAGGATAAATAACGAGGCTAAAATAGGAGCGTGTTTATGGTTTGTGTGTGTGCACATACATAAAGATCAGAGGAGAAAGAAAGAAGAAAGAGAAACAGAGAACAACAGAAAGAAGCATTAGACACGTTGCTTTGTGAATGCACTGACTAACTGCCATCAGTTCATTGCGTAACTATGAACTTTCACAGATGAGGAACTTCTCAGACAATTCAAACGCGCTCTGCTCCCAATCCGCAGATTGAGCGCAGCTGTTTTCCTCTTTTACCTTCCCAAACTCAGACAGATCCATTAGACACCCCTGAGAGCAGCTTTGTGCTGGCGTGTGCGTCAGACGTGCTGAAACTGGCTGCTGTACATCACATCACCATCACCCTGCGCCTCTTAAAATGGGGCCTAATGCAAAGCGATGCTGCTGGGGGTGTAACGACTCACTGATTCAATTTGAGGACCCCGGCTTCATAATGTCTAAGATACAGCTGCATCAATTCAAACAGCGTGTATCCAGCAGCCGCCGGGAGGGCAAACGACGGCTCTCTCCACTGGAAAAGACAGATATGACATGTATCTTTAGATTTTAGCACCTAAGTGTTTACTCCGTGTGTTTCCATATGTGTCTTTCACATAATGATGGCTCACTTCAACAACCCCCCTCCTCCCTTCTTCTATATTCTCTCTACAGTTTTCTCAACACACAGCAAACAGCATCCCACACGGCAAATAATTAGGTGTAAAATCAAGTGTGGACTCACTTTGGGCTTAATAATAAAGGTGGGAGGGTTGATGAGTGGGACTACAGTATGTGTAAAACTTGCTAAGCAGCAGCCGAGTATGCAGGTACTGTAGCTAATCTCATGACTCATCCTCAGAGACGTCACAGACTTGCTGTCAGACAGAGCACTCCTGTGTCCCTTCTTCACCTGCGGCTGTCAGGAGCTCCAGCAATGGAGAAAAAAAACGTCACAATATTTCTTCAAGCTGCTGCAATCTTTTACTTAAGCCACTGAATACGTAAATGTAACGTATTCAAAAATAAAACAGAAGAATATGCATAAAACCTCATTACAGCGGCACACGACAGGCAAAAACATGTTTGTTTGTTTTTCATACGCTGGTTAATTTTTAGGTTTTGGGCTCCATCACATGTCTTCTTTCAGAAAAGTGGAAAGAAAAAATCCAAAGCATTTAGGTGTATATTTATTGAATAGATTTCTAGTAAGTTAGTGCTCTATTGCAGCATGTAGCACCACCAACAAAGTGTAAACCTCGTCGTTAGAAAGCTCCCACTCTCCTTACAGTATTATGTGTTTTACATGTTCTTTATTGTTGTTGCTGTGAATTAGATTTAATATTTTGTCTTCAAATTGTCATTAAGTATTAAGACTGTTTTCTCAAAATTAGTTTTTGCTCATACACTAAAAACATCAATCTCAACCTCAGCTTTACTAACATACTTAACAACTATTATGAAGGTTTTTAAAGAGGGGATTCATACCCTGATTTATACAACATTTCGCTCATTAAAATAGGGTGAAATAGATTTTTTTTCCACAGTATTTCCTGATTTAGGAAATTATAAAAAAAGATATCCTTATTTTCTTCTGTAAAATTCTGTTTTTAATTGAATACAAAATAAAATAATACCTTTGAAATTGCCATGTCCAATGTTCAAAAACATGTCCTGAACATAACGACTTAACGTCTCATTTGCATATCTAAACATAACATTTCAGAAAACTTTGAATAACAAACCGGGGAAGTTTCATGGTGATATCTATAAGTAGAAAAAAATCACACTGTACTGAAGTGAGACAGGACTGAACTGCATGAAACGGAGCGACTTTCGTTCTTTTTCTGCTGTTGAATCTTGGTAAACACAACGGGCTGCAGTTCAGCTTTCAACCACCAGTAGCAGGGCTGAGTGAAACCCAGCTGAGCAGGTGTGTGACTTTTTTTGTGAGGTGAATACTTTCCAGGTAACAAACTTTTCTAATAGTGAATGCACTGTGATTGATAGTCTTATGCAGGGCTTTATGGAAACACACAGCCAGTTTCTCACCTTTGCCGTCTGTGAAGTTGCGTATGCTGAGGATGTTGTTGGCGTCCGGGTAATGGTTCTGTTTAATGTACGGAGTTTTCTCCGGGGTGTCCTGCAGCTGCATGGTCACTTCTTCCAGCTCCTTATCCAGCTGTTTAAACAGAAAAACAAAGAAATCATTAGTTCTCATAAATCATTCAGATTATCAACCAAATATCACCCAGTGTGGAATCTGTTCTGTGGATAACAAAGTGCTGCAGCTGCTTCTTTACATGTTAAACAGTGAGGAAGGTAAAAGACTGCTGTCTGCCAAAGACATACTAACTTTACATGTCCTCTAAGAGTGTCTCAGCAGCTCCTCATTTGCCACAATCATGAACAAAAGCAATGACAACAGCAGTAATTCACCTCTGAGAGATCTGATAGAAAGCCAAGGTGATTGCCGGGGGAATTTTTCAAATGTCATTCAATGTCAGCATAAGTGAATATTTTTATGAAATGAATCAGAGAGGAGATACAGTGTGGCTCGCTCAGTGACAACATGATCTCTGAAAGCGTTCAGGGTTGTACGGAAACCCAGAAAGGCAAGAAACAACCGGTGATCCATTTCTATCTTGTCTTCTCTTTGGGTTTGTCACAGCAGGATAATTACAAATAGGGTGAAAAACATTCATGTGCTCTTGCAGGTGAGTTTGAATTTCTCTATAAACTCTTAACACAAGGTAACTATATCAAATCAAATTCAGAATGCTTGTATTTATTTATTAAAAACAAATGTTAATCAGTTTAAACTTGAAATTGTGAGATATAATAATGAAAAAAAAAAGAAGCTATTTCCCCCCTGGGGATCAATAAAGTATCTCTGATTCTGATAAACATCTTGTCTTTGTACTGTATTAAACTGGATGCAGTTCAAAGAGGATTTGCAAAGTACTGTACTCTGTTTTTATCACGTTTTTCACAGCGTCCCAACTTTTTGGGAATTGGGGTTGTACAAGATGAATGTGTATTGATCAGCTCAGACCTCTGTTATCCTCATGCGGAGGCGGTGGTTATCAGTTTGAAGCCCGTCCAGGCGCGAGGTGTTGGCCTGGTTGACACTGGTGACCGAGGTGGAGGTCTTGGAGTCTTCCTTCTTCTGGTTCTGTGTGAACTTTAACCTCCGGTTCTGGGTGGCTGCGTCTGGGTTGGTTCTCATGGTGATAAACTGGAAAAGGAGTTATGGGTATTAGTCACAGCTGCACTCTGGGATAAAATTACATGGGCAACAAAAAATAGATGGATGTTTACGCTGCATTTTCAGGATCCAGGACTTAGTGAAGTGTGGAGTGTGAATGTGGTGCTAATTAAGCACTCTATTTTTTTTGGCAACACAGAGATATCCACCTGTGCTCATTCACACACACTTCACTTTCACACACACACAAAAAAACTGACCTTGGGGACGAACACCAGACAGAGCGTGATGGTGCTGCAAAAGATGATCACCAGCGCCACAATGCAGAACTGGACGTTGGGCTGGTCCCTTGTCAGAAAAGACACGGCAGCACCGATGATGCACATGATGCCCACGTTGTAAACACTCATCCCGATATATTTGCTGTCATTGAGAGCAGGGATGCTCACGTTCCTGGTCTCCCACGCCAAGAAACAGCCAAACAACTGTCAAGGACAAGACAGGATAGTAAAAACATGTTTTCAATACACAGGCATTAGAGAAAACTGTAGGCAGTGTTTGATTTGGAAGTCTGAACTTGTTTCTCTGGGGCAATGCGCACCAATTAGTCAACAATATTGGTATCCTCACTATTTGTAACCATGCAGTTTTCTGTCTTTTTGCTTCTGCTAGTCTAGACATCAGGTCTTTTCAGAATAAAGCAGGACTCATTCAATCTTAATGATTTTTTGTTGTTCAGTTTTATTTCTGTTCTGCACAAATGGAGCGCAGATTGTGAAAGAAAACATTTCATCTTATTTGCCTTGGCTTTAAGAAACGCTCAAAAAAAATCAAACAAAAATCAGCTTCATTATGTGATCGAGCCTTAAAGAGGGGAAACATAATCTAAAGACATCTTTCTAAAGCAGCCTTAGGTTTCATGCTCGTAAAATGTTTATTTAGACTGAACTGTTTGTTTGGTGGAAAATTAGATTCGCAGCAGCAGCAGCCTGCACAGCCTGCTGAATAATTCACTGTGTGCCGTGTAAAGTGGCCTGGCTGCTTATCCTCAAGTCTAAATGAGAGTTAGTGGAATGACAAGCAGCAGATTTACAGGAGCAGTCATCAAGGATTAGTGAATCTCAGGTGTGTGAGCTTGTGTACACAAATCTAAAGTGACGGTGACGTGCACGTGTGTGCGCATTCATGTGTGTGTGAAGGCGGGGACGACTCGAGCCTTAATGCTTCTTTTTGCTGTGCTGTCCCTCTCTGTGCCTCATACATATGTGGGCTCCTGTCAATCACTCCATACAAACTTTTCCTACTGCTCCACTTCTTATTTTGCATCAAAGCCCTTTGGACTTGTCACCGTACAATTTTCTCACTTCTCCCATCTCTCTGTCTCTGACATTTTTCGGTAGTATTTTTTTACTCTGCATCCTCTACATTCTCTCAATCTTCTTAAGATGATTTACTGCTCTGTCTCACTGCTTCTCCTTCGCCTTGCCATAAATATAGTGAGGTTTGCATAATTTACAGTTTTTCCTGCTTCGTGGAAGTTCTAAAACACCCTGTGTGGTGGAGATATGGAGCATTTTAATGTATGTTACAGTTTGTTTAGAGCCCTGTGTCTCGGGTGCATGCTCAGGTATGGTCCATAGTAACACTTCCAAGACTGCCTTTCAATGTCTATTTGCATTGGATTAGAGTTATACCAAGGGTCAGTTAAGCCACAAGACTAAACCGATGTCACAACAACTTGAAGGAACAGTGTCCTAGTGTCCTCTTTCCAGGTCTTTGTGGTAAAGATATCCTTCATGTTTAGGCAGAACCTTGAAATTGATGAACTCCTTCACCTGATATAAACTCTTCATGCATATTTACAATCTATCTACTTAACACTGTCATTCTGATTCTCCAAATTGCAATCGTCATATTGCTATTTTTGCCTACTTTGTACACACATTTAGTACATGTCCGTCAATCCTGGAAGAGGAATGTGTCCTCTGAGGTTTGTTCCTTTTATTTCCTGATAAAGGGGTACTGTCGAGAGTTTTTCCTCATTTAAACAAACAGTCTAAAAATGTTAAAAATAGCATTACATAAAAGGTCTCAAACCTTTGTACTGTGCATTCATAGCATTGAAGTGTGCCTTTGTGTTTGTGTCTGGAATGTGAGGACATGATGACATGTTGTGTTGAGATCCTCTCCTCTTACCATTAGCAGTCCCTTGTAGGCATAAACGATGCCCAACCAAATGGTCATGTGGGTGTTCTCACAGTGCTCCAAAAAAGGACGGATGGCTATGTCTCGGCCTTGGGGGTCCGCCTGTTAACAACACAAACACAGAGACAGGAAGTTAATTTAACCTTCCAAAAATGACATAACTGTTTTAGAAAAAAATTAGACAGATAAACAAACAATTCAAAGCAGCTGCCAAAAGTACAGTCACATCATTTCCTCGAGGAGCAATAAAACCAACAGAGGAAACCAGTAAACCAGCTGGAAAAGAGGAAGAAATCCAAAGTGGGCAAATGTTGCCACATTTGTTTTCTCTTCGCAGGTGTTTTAATTTCACATTCAGGGACAAAAGGTACACAGGCTGTCCGCTGCTAATCAGAATGAAGGGTGTCAGTGATCAAACATCCAGGTGTGTAATCAAACTGCGTCCCATCATGGCCACTGGCTGCTCCAAAGTCGGCTGAAGTTAAATTAATCCGTGCTTAGGACGCTAATGGGCACGACTAATG
Source organism: Serranus cabrilla (assembly GCA_903364295.1). Classification (NCBI taxonomy): domain Eukaryota; kingdom Metazoa; phylum Chordata; class Actinopteri; order Perciformes; family Serranidae; genus Serranus; species Serranus cabrilla. The sequence goes on from CAFUXE010000471.1 coordinate 30,715, forward strand.
AAGCTTATTCATTAATGTGATTTACACCTCCTCCTTTCATTCTTGTTTTTCACTCAGTCTCGGTCACGCTATCTCTCCATCCTGCCCCCCTTCTTTTCGCTTTCATATTCATTTCCACTTGTCTTTCACAGCAGCTGGTGACACATGTGACTTACGGGGCAAATTAGCACCTGAGGTGGATATTAATACGCTAAAACACGTCACCTCTCTTCTCCCTCTCTCACTCTCTCTGTTAGGCAGAGCTTTAAAAAGCCTTTAATAAGAGCATTAGTTTGCCCTGCATGGATTCATGTGAGGCCACACCAATATATCAACGCTGAGACACCTGGGGCAAGGCTGGGCATAATGCCATGCTGCTCACTTGGTCTGTGTGTGAGTGTGTGCGTCTCTTCAGGCTTACTTACAGTAGGACATGTCTAATGGCTCAGCAGATGGTGATTGTGTGCATGTGTGTACAGGCAACTACTGTATAGTTTTTGCAGAAATTAAGTTCATAAGAAAATTCCTTTAAGGCAGAAAGCAAGATGGAGATAAATGAAGAATGGGAAAATGTGAGCTTTGCTTCGGTCCTCTAACTCATCACACAGAGTGTGCACTTTGTTTAATGTGTCTCATGTGAATGCCCTCATGATTAATAAATACACACCTACACATATGCGTCCTTCTAGGGGCTGCAAAACACCTCTTCCACTCATCATTTTGACCCCCATATTTTCCATCCAGCTCCTATTAATGGAAATTGCAGCTATTCATGCTTTCCTCTACGACCTTGATGGATTTAAATTAGTGGTTTTCTATAGAATTATCACTTAAAATGGAAAGTTGGTGCTTAAAAAGCAGCACTGACTCACCCAGCAGATATGAGCGTATCATATCATTTCTGGATATCCTTGAAGTGTTGTATTATAGTACAGTTTTCTAGCTTTAATTCCCATGCCTCTGCCTTGGAAGTACGACTTTCACACGGTGTTCCTCATCCCGCTTGCACTTGCTGTCTTTCGCTTTCAACATTCAATCCCGCCAAGGATTACGTATGCAGTTACACATCACCCACCGCTTGCAAAAAAAGGAGCCGCCGCGACAATGTAGCAGGCGGAACCCCCTACAACTCAGATGTAGAATCAACTTTTTCACAATCTGCAGGAGATCTTCATAACCTCTGATGTCTCAAAACAGGAAGACATTAAAGAGCGAGGATTGCTTCGGTTCACACACTTCGTCAAAGTGCTCTTGTAACCTCTTCCGAGAGTTCCCGTAGCAACTGCGTGGCTCATGTCAGTCATGTCAAAGAATAGTCTGGGACTTGAATATTGGGTTCTTGTTAACTTGAAGGTGAAGGACTGGTAGAGCCGGGTTTCTGCTTTAAAAGCCTTCAAGGAGGAGGAAACACAGGAAAGTGGGGCAAGAGATGACGCACAGACAGGCTATTTTCTTCTTCGACAAGGACCACATTTAGTTGACACAGTACAGAAAAAGGGAGACTTAAGTATGACATTTTCTTCGTACAGCTACAGGTAACTTCTTCATGAAAAAAATATTCTTCAACCTATTTTCAAACTTAGCAATGTGTTGGGACTGAGCAAGGGAAGATCATGAGTTATGCATAAGATGGCCTGGTTTGGCCACATCTCCATCTCTGGGCAGTCGCCAATGGTATGAATCATCTCTGGTCATAAAATGTGATACAAATACATACATACACATATACATAGTGTTTTATATTGTATGGATACAATAAATATAGACTGACTACAAGAACAGGCCTCACTCCCTCTGTCTTTTCTACACATTGCTGACTTCACGTCTATTAAAGTGAGTGTGTTTTTTCATACTAGGTTGGACTTTGTAACATTTTCGTTGCACTTTTCAGCCTGAATTGAAAGCTGGTGCATTAATGTTAATGTTTTCAGTAAATTAAAATGTTTCCAATAAATTTTAATCAAATATTAAAGTGAGAGTTTGAAATTAGGGACATTTCCATCAACTGGTTTAGAGCGAATAAACAAAGCTGCAAAAATATTTGCTATGTCAAAACTTATTTGAAAAAAAGCATTTCCCATCTCCTGTTTAGCGCATTAACCATTTTTCGAAAAAGACGATCACCTAAAGCGAGCGTTAAAACGTTTATGCTAAATGTCAAAAGTTTTAATGAATCTTAGTGTTTTGAGCTTTGGGCAAGTTATTTAGTATTTTCTGGTCCAAGTCCAAGTGAAGTGTAAGTACCTCAGGATCCAGGACTATCTCAATCTTGGTCTCACTTACTGTAGGCTTTTCTGGGGACTGTGAAGGCATCATTTTGACACTCAAACCGTTTAGTGACCGCTTGTGTCCTGAGTGGAAGCATCTGTGTTTGCTATGATTCTCCACTCATTTATCGAGATGTTTCCTTTAATGTGTCACCCTCCAGCATATTGTTGCTGCCCTTACTCTGTGAAAAGATCTGAAGCAACATGACGGCTTTTACCGCCTCGTCTACATGTTCGTCGTTTATGTATATTTATGTTTTTGGCTGAGCAATCTGTTATTCAAACAACAATGCTCCAAGAAGTCACACTTGTTGCAAATCATTTTGTTCATTCAATATGAGAGACACATTCTGCATCAGTGCTCTTTGCATAGTCGCAGCTCCGAGCAAACTTGTGTCACTAACAACAAAATGATAAGACAAAATGAGATATAATGCTTATTAGGCTCGGGTCTCTATCTCGGCAGAGCAGACAGGAGCTCTCGCCTTTTGGAGGGAAGCTGTCTGGGGAGTTGCCAAGCAACAGGGCTGTAGGCGGCAGGCGGCCCCAAAGCGGTGGTGATGGCGGTAAAAGTGGCGGTTCACTGTCATTTTTCACAACATTAGCCTTATAACGGGATCACTCTGGGAGGGCACAGGACTGGCAGATTGTCTATGGAGAGATGGAGCTAGATGAGGCGATGAGGGGAGTGATGGAGGGAAGACGGAGAAAGAAATGGAGGGTGGGACGGAGAGAAGACAGGAGCAAGAAGTATGGGTGGAAAGATGGGAGCTGAACTGAATGGAATAGTAAAGAGATAGTAGGATGGATGGAAGGAATGTACAAATGATGGCATGAAGAGGTAAGAGAAATAGATGCTGTCAGTCCTGTTTCCTCCAACATATGAGTGAAGGAAAGAAGAAATCGTAAAAGGAAGAGATTACTGGAGAGCAGAGGGTGAGTGAATACATCAGGAAGAGCTATGGAAAGGTGGAGAGATGGATGTAAAGATTAAGGACAAACAAACTGTAAGTTCCAACTGTCTGAACATCAGACGGTTTTCTACAGCATCAATATTCAGAGAAACACTCCATCCTCACACAGAAAGGATTAGACAAAAGTTGATGTCTTCTTGTTTTAGCTACAATTTACTACATTGTTTAATGGCTGCATGCCTCCACCAACCAGTCAAGTTGCTGTTTGCATCATTGTTTGTGCAGACTCATACGAAAACACAACAGGAGACAATGCTTCAAAATATAAAGTAGCTGCAGAGAAGCTACAAATCCCAAAACATGGATGCTTCACACAAACCTTCAGCCTGACAGCAAAGAAGATCTATATTTTCAAGTTAGCCACCCAAGATAAGTGCCATGAATTATAGTGTTGAATAGTGGCAAGAAATGGGTTTTGCAGAACATTATAATATCAAGTTGACCTTTGACCTTTTGGATATAAAATGTCATCTTATCATTGTGCCCTATTAGAAATAATAAGTGCATACATTTTTGAGTTACGGCCAAAAAAAACTCACGCTTTGTTAGGTCACATTGACCTTTTACCACCTAATTGTAAACAGCTCACCCTTGAGCCTTAATGTGTGTCTGTGCTACAGCTAAAGAAATTCCTTAGATATTCATATATATACAGATATAGAATTGGAAAGACATTAACATATGGATGGACAACCTGAAAACATTATGCCTCCTGTCACAGCATAAACACTTTTTCCATGAATGGACTGATGGAACGCCAAGACAACTGAGACTTGAGAGTTGGCTCCTGAAAATGTACATGATCCTATTGACAATGTCCATGTTTGACTAGTTTGTCTTCCAAGTGTGATTATTTGATGCTGTAACAAAAGCTTGAGAATGGGAAGCTATTCAGCAATTGGCTCGCCAGTCTGCAGTTACCATGCAACGATGTACTTTTGTGCAAAAATAAAACAGTTGATTTTCATACTGTACTGACTTAATTAGAACCACGGGCTGCCTGAAAGGAAGGGGATTGCATTCAAAAACCCAAAATGTATCATGCTTAAATGACTATAACATTTGAGGTAAACACTCCAAACCCTGTTTAATTACTGTCATTATCCTTTCACGTGCCATTTAAAAGTAAAGTGAAAAACAACAACAACAAAGACGTCCACATAAAGCATCCTGCCTTGCTGTTTCCTCTCTGACTCCACATAACAGCTACAGGGCCTCGTTTTCCAGATCTCACTATATGGTGGCCCCGAGCCTGATGGAGAGCAGAGTGAGACAGAACAACAAGTGAGGGAGGAAATGGAGAGGTTCCTCAGTGTCACCTGCAGCTACTTCACACAGAGGTGTGCATGTGCGGGCATATGTCCCTGTGGGTGCCAACGTTTGCACATTCTGTGAGCACGACGATGACTGGGGCTGTGTGTCAGTGTGTAAAAGTGTATGTGTGTATAGATGAGCTATCAGGCAAACACTGACAGAAACACTCCATCACTCATACTGGCAATTACAACAGAGGAGATTCCACTATGGTGAAAGAAAGAGAGAGAGAGAGAGAGAGATGAGGACAAAAGATTGGTATTCTGGGTGGAGCTTTAGACTCTGTGGCAGCAATTTATGTTGTAGTATTTCGAAAAAGCAGAGAAAATGACTGTGATGAAAAATGACGGCAGGAAAGCCACTGAGAATAGTGCAGAGGGAGACAAAATGGAAATCAGCGAGAAAAAAATGGGGACAATACATTTCTCTCCTCAAGGAAGATCGCAAAAGTTTTATCAAGAAAACACTGCATCAAATTAGTGTGTTGTGATTACTCCTGGGATTAAATCATTTACATTTACATACGCTGAGGCTATGTTGAAATCTCTCTCAGAACAGTAAGCAATGTCATATGTTGTATATTAAATAATGATAACAAATTTGGATTTTCTGATCGGTGATTGGTGGTGTTGTGAATGTCAGTGGGTGGCATCGTGTTCTGCCGATGCCCAGGGTAGCAGCCCCGCCAAATGTTTTCCTGGGCACAGAGACACTGATATAATGCTGTCTGATAGAGATGTCACACAAACACAAACACATTATCCTGTGTGGCACCAACTGTTTTCATACATGCAAATAGGGACATTTTTAGCATTAGTCGTATGTCACTCTCAGCCTGTTTCCGCTGTCTGACGGTAATTACTGTTATTAGGGCTGTAAAAGATTGTGACAAATATCACATCATAGAAAATCTTATGTGCTCAGAGTGGTTTCAGAAGAGACCAGGCACCACGTATCCTTGTGCCACAGTTAATCAAATGTAATTTTTGGTTTATAGTCTCAAGGACTGTGGAAAGCAAGATTTTTGAGAATTTTACGAGGATGGAGGTTTTTAAAAGAATGAATGAGAGGATGTAGAAAAGCCAGGATGAGAGATTTGTAGAGTGGCAAGGGGAGAAAAACACATCGAGAGCACACAGGGCAAAGAGATGGGAAGATGAAAGGCATCTGGGTGCCACAGTAATTTGTAGGAAATCATTTGAAAGGCAGCGAGCACCGTTTTCACGAGCCCTCTATGAAATTCTGAACAGCAGTAATGGCCTTTAGACAAGCAGATAGGAGATGTGCATAGTGGGTGATTAGTTCAGCTGGTTGGACAGGGAGGTTGATGCCAGTGATGCCAAAAGGAAAGACTTCACACCCATTTAGGAGATATTTTTTTGACCTAGCAACTACTGTACATGTCCAGCTTTTCCCCAGATGGCAATCTTGGCCTTGATTTCAAAATTAAAGGCAGCAGCTCTGCTTCATCCTAACCAAAGATCTTTTAGTTTTTCCTTAAATTATGCATATGATTGCCTGGAACACCTGGAGCTATAATTGCTGTAATATCATATTCAAGAACATGTAACCAGTTCCTCCCTCAAATTCATATTCCTCCTATTTGTCCTATTTTGCCTGCAGCCAATAAGTAGCCTTTGTCACTGTACAGTCTGGTTGGACACTGCTGTTGTACTGGCTGCTAGCAGTAAAGCTGTTGCCAGAATGTTGCTTTTTACTTGAAAACACAGAAAGTTAATCCCAAAAATAGACTTTACAGCAAGTGGACAATGATGGCGCAAACAGAGAGTACAAGGCGTGTTTGCTGTGTGCCAAAGAACTTGGGACTTTGGACCAACTTGGGGGAAAAACTTATGAATATTTTAAGGAGAAAGTGAACACTTTACTTAGTCTCCCTATTTAGCATTTATAAAAAGTATAAAAACATTGAATATATAGTTTACAAGACATTATAATGTTAGAAGCTGATATATGTGATTATTAACGTATTTGGTAGAACTGTAACTACTCATGTGGGCACCTAGAGGCTGGTGCATGAAGAGATAGTGAATGACACTAAAATGTCCTTATGGAGAGCAAACAAAAAGAGGTATTTTTGTAGGCCAACCCAGAAGTAGCATCGCCATGGAGTCTACTGAGAATCGCCTCTGGGATTTCTGCATTGGATTTTAGATCACTGCTGAAAAAAACCCTGTTCACAATTGAACAGCACTTTTATGATGTTTGAAGTGTTAATGCAGCCGAAGAAAGAAATGGTTGCATGACTTGAACATCACTACCATTATGTTTCAGACGGTCCACAACAAGCTAACCAGCGGTTTTGACAAGCTAGCGGAACAGTAGCCTAATTAATGTTTATTAACCTAATCTACAAGATTTTATGAGAGCTCTGAAAAACACGACTAGAGGCTGTGAGGTGGACTAGTGAGAGATTTCCTGTCCGTGTCTGGGGTGATGACGTTTAACGTATTCTATGTCATACAAAAAAACATGAACATCTCTTAAGCTTGTATTAACTAAAGACCTTATTTCAAGCATCTGACCACTAAACCCATTCAAAATCCTCATTGACTTTGAGAGGTTAGACCCCACGACGCTAAAATGCTTAATTACTTCCGGATCTAAGAACTCAGTCTGTTGCACCCTACATGAGCATACAACTATAGACTAGTTATAGAAATTGCCCATGATGGTATGAACTCACATTTGACTGCTGATTATAATCAAGTTAATTGCGTCATGCTCATACACTGCAAAATATCACCTACTCTCACCTGCTGCAATAAACAGAGCTTAATGATGCTGATGTTAAACCAGTTCTACCTCCCAGTTTCATAACCTTAGCCTTCCCACTGTGATCAGATTATTAAGGACCTTTTTTTCCCTGTTCCTGGTGTGTGTGCTATCACAGCAAAGCATCTGATTCCATCACTTAATGAGGCTCGCAACTCAAAGATCAGATGACGAGCATCAGATGACGCACAGTCACCTGTCAGGGTCTGAAAACTTCTGGATAATTTTAATCAGCAAAGGCAACTTTCCAAGGAGGCTTACACGGTTTACTGTAACAATGGTTGGCTTTCAATTATATTAACTCAACGTCTGAATTGTTCCCCTAAAAATCTTTTCAAATGTGTCCGGTTTTATAAACATGCTGATCATTTATAAGTTGTGTGATATTAAAGGCCCCTCTGGAGCTTTTTCTTATTGGAATCTAGCTAGCTTTTATTTGACTATATGGAGGAAACAGTTTATTAAGCTTTGTTTGCTCCACTTATTAAAAAATACAGATTTGATGATACTGTAACACAGGAGAGAAACATATGCTAGCACATTGTCACTGTCCAGGGAAAACAATGAACCTCCAAATTTGGTGATTTTTAATGTTTCAGATAAATTGGAGAAGTAAGTGTTCCTTAATGGATTATAAAAAAAACCTCCTATGTTCAACTTTTCAAAAACTTGAAATATCTGAAAAATGCTCTGACACTGAAGTGAGGGTTGTTTTCTTTTGGATCTTAAAATGTTGAAGATTAGAAGATACATGGTTTTCACGGGGGAGCAAATCTCACAAAATCAAAAGCATAGTTTTCCTTATGATCTCCCATTTATACTTTATTAAAAAGTTGAATTAAAGCAATGTGAGAAGAGTTTAACTTATATTTTAAACGGTACATGTTCTGAAGGTAAGTGACACATCAACTGGCATCAAGTTATTTCATAAGTCTTTACTGTACTTAATTGAGCTGTAGAAAGAGAAACACGAGGAAGGAAGGGAAGAAGACGCCAGTGATGAAGAATTGGAAGAGGCGAGGGAGGGGTGTGTGTGAGAGGGAGCCGAGAGGGAGAGCGAGGGAGGGTAAGGGTGGTGTGCCCCCGGCTGAGGCCGACCTACATGCAGCGGGGCCATGGTGGCAGGGCAGCAAGACGCCGCTGGCACTCCAAGCCATGTGGATCTCTGCCAACCCACTTCACAATGTGCGTGAACACCATCTAACTGTACGTGTGTGTGTGTGTGTTCCTGTGAGAGAGCCGCTGTGTGTTTTACTGTAGTGTCCTAGTCACACCGGATGGGTGACCAGGATATTCCACTCCAGCGCATCTTCACAGATATTATTCTGGCTCAGTTAAGAGAGGAGAACGAGGCAGAGGCGGAAAGAAAGGAAAAAAACACACAATAAAGATCAGATAAAAACCCACAAAAATTAAGAAATTAAACATAATCACACGGTTCTCTGTGAGAGCTCCACACACATACACACACACTTTCAAATCTCTCAATCTTTAATCTTCATTAAACTACAAAATTCACATCTCACCATACAGTTTCCATCCCTCTTAAGAGTCTCCTCCCCCTCCTTTCCTCTTCCCCACTAATGATGATAAAATGATCTCTTTACTTCAATATGTCTGTCTGCATTTAAATATTTCTGCTCTCTTGCTTGCTTGAGCATCCACCCCCTTTTCTTCCTTTTTTAATACAGGCCTGTAATCCCATTTGAGGACTAATCCTTCTGATAGAACCATGGCCCAACGACCTCCTAACCACCACTGGGCCAAATTGGCAGTGGCAGGATGAAACTGTGAAAGGATTTTTTTTTCTGTTGCTCCCATCTCTGCAGAGAACTGGTACAATAATGTACCAGTTCACTGACAACGGAAACAAAATTAACCAGCATGTCATCTAACCACAACAACCACATATTTAGTTTGCTCCTTCCCTCTTAAACCACCTACAGATTCTTCTTCTAAATTAGCGCCCCTCTCAAAGGCAAGAGATCAACACGTCCTCTTACCTCAAGGAAACGGTATCAGTTTTACACATATGTTTAACATTCAAATTGTGGTGTCTGGTTAACTTTAGGAAACAAAACTACATAGTTAGGCTTCTGAAAGTTAGTTTGGTGGAAAATAATTACAACATGAACAGATTTGAGGTAGTTATGATAGTTATGCCAAAAAGTTAAACTACATACGTAACTTAATGTTGACTTCTGGATTCACTGGGGACCTGAGCATCAGTATCCTGGGTCAAAGTCCTGTGTTGGTTTGACCCTTCCATCAGCTCTCCTGCCCACTCTATGTGGACTTTGTCAATCTTTATACTCCAGATTTTCACTTCTGCTAAAATTAAGTAATAAGCTGTTGTAGAAATTACATGTGAGTTTTTTTAAGGGCAGTCTTAAATGAACAGCTGGCTAAGGAGCAGTTTTTAAATTTTTTTATTCACGGACCATTTCTTGTAACTACGACATGCTCAGGAGCCCATCCTTGTTTCTTCTCCTGTTTCAAGTAGAGAATGATCAGCATACCTGATTCATTGAATAGGAACATGTCAGCACATGTAGAAAGTCTCACATTTCACCTGAGAACCATATTTTAGTGCATTTCCTGGCATCTGATGGCTATGAAGTGAAAAATCTCATGAATCGTGACACTATCAAAGGAAACAGTAGAGTGTTCCAAATGTAATCCCAGTTCAGGGATAAAGTGTCAGCAAACTGCAGAGCGCTTCTTCAGTTACTGCGCTCCTGACAGCGCTGTCAGCAGAGGTGGTCACCACACTGGTCGGCAGGGAGCAGTACCAAAGTACAATTTTTATTAGCTGATATGTTTTTCAGGTTGTTTTAAGTGTTCTGCATCAGGACATAACGAAGTTTTCTATAGCCCGTCTTCCATTACAGCTACATGGAGGCTCAGAGACATGTGCAATGCAGGAGCAATCAGTGGAAGATATGATGAAATTTGAAAAGAGTAAAACAGTACGAGACAGGTCAAGTTTCAAGTTGACAGGTAAAAGGTGGAGAAATACAAAATATTTTTTCTGTTAAACTGCTCTTACCACAACTTCAAAAGAAGAGACTTCAAAGTACCGGAACAGAAGCTGCTATCCCCTCCACATGTGTGAAAGCACACAAAAGACACGCACACACACATTTAAATGAAGACTGAAGACAAAAACACACTCACATGCTGGCACTAAGACAGTAGATAAGTGCTCACAAACAGACTTCTTCGCTCACTTATACATTCATACAAAATTACAGCATAATGGCTCACACAAACACACAAAGCCACATAACAATGAAATATGCACACAGTGAGATCAACACACACACACGTGCACACGGGCGCAGCTCCCTGGGCTCCAGCAGGGAGCTGCCTTAACTGATTTATTAAGAGCTAAACGCGTCATTAGTGTAAGCGGCTAACCCTGAACATTGGGCTCATTAGAATATGCAAATGCTGTGGTATAGCCTGGCAGTCTGCTCGATTGCGAGCTGAGGCTTTTGTTATCATAGACTCCAACTGCTTTTATGGCTGCTATCCTTTAACATAACTCCCTGTCATAACGCTAGCTTTCATCAAAGCGCCCATCTGCACACTGCGTAGCTCAGGGCTGTATGTTGGGTGTAACTGGAACTGCCTCGTGTCATTGTTGCCACAGTTGTGGAGGAGGTGGGAAGATCATTATGGAAGTTTGTACAGTGCTGGAGGATTAGGTATGTTTCTTGGGAGGTAGTATAATGTCAGAGAAGTGGAAGTGCTTATAATGAGATCTTAAACTGCTGGGGGGAGGGTACAATTCTTTGCAGGTTACTAGTACATCTCAGAGGTGGTGAAGAACTTTCTCCTCTGGGTTTGTACACAGCTGTGGATTTCACTGGCTGTGTCAACTTCGAGGTAATCCGGGTCTCTGAAGGAAAGTCTTCGACAGTGTATTAGCCTTGATGGAAAAGAGTGCCTACCGGTGCCAACTTCCATCTTTAAGAAGCTAAAAATTCAGACTACACCAACTAGATTTTTGCTCAGTTGCCAACAGGAAGGTCTCAGTGGCAAGCTATTATCTTTGTCCCCACAAAAGTTTTATTTCTCTGAAGAAATATAGCAGAGCTCAGGTTTATCGAGCTCATGGCGTTATAATGCACAAAGTCTTACACTTTTTGATGGCTAGTGATGTGGTTTGTTTTTTAGTTTGTGTGCTTAAGGGCTTACTAGCCTCAACATCACACAACTTGTCAAATTACAAACTAATGTACTATGTACTAAAGCTGTTAATATGTCACTTTATTAAGTTTGAAATACTTTTTCAGGCGAGAAAGTAACCAGTTAGATTCCCAATAGTTGGTGACAAATACACCTAGTGAGGATACAAACTGCTCTTCATTATTTTTAATAAGAAAACATACAAACTCATTCATGAAATGTTCATGAGATCCGGTGATCAGGTAATACAGAAATATGAATCATATTAAAAATGTGGCTTTAAGCTTATTTTTAACAGCATAACTTTCACCTCGCTGTACTACCTGATGTTCATGGGCCTAATGATTCTATATCACTATGCATATTTATGATAAAAAGTAGTTTTCTGGCATGTGGTTATTGCTTTTCCTAGTCCAAATGTGCAGCCAGAGGCTTCAATGAAAGCGTGTTTCTATTTTTGTACAAATAAATAAATAATACTGATTGTAATGCTGCTAATTTACTGGAAAACACACAGTAGAGAAGATTTAGATTGTCCACAATTTGTGGAAATGAGCACTCACATTGAGCATACATGCCCCTCCCCTGCGCCTCAAGAAAATTAAACCATCCAGTCCACACAAACACACTCTCTTTAACACCTGGGTGCCATTCTTTATCTGAAGGACCATAATCAGGATTTGTAGCTGTGAAGAAGCTCATAAATCCTGGTTGACTCAGTGACAAATGGAAAGCACCAAGAACCGGGGATAAGCCATCAGATATGACAAGTTACTCTCACACATCACCTCACCCTTAGGTATTTCTCCTTTTCTTTCTCTATCTTTCTCACTCTCATTTTCCTTCCAGCTATATCGCTCTCTTAGCAGCTCCTTTTTCCCAGTGCTTAAAAACGGGTCTGTATGGTTGATGACTGTAAACCTCATCTGCAGTTGGACAGACAGTCCACTCCAGGACAGATGAACCCGCAGTGTCCCTCTAAATCAACACTCCTAGAGATTACTGGAGGTGTTTGTCCAAAGCGAGGAATAACACACAAGCAGCACATATTTTACTCTACATTTTCCAACAACAAACACCCACACACCTCCGTGCCCTCTGCCACAAAATATGATACATCGCATAAATCTCATTTTGAGTGAAAATTTCCAATATGTAATCAACTCCAGCTTGTGATTGAAGGGCTCAGGGTGACATTCATTGATGACCTTTCCCCCTTTATTCTTTCATCATTCCACTTGTGACACTCCTCTTCAACCCATTCTCATTCGTTTCCTCGCTTTCCTCCTCGAGGCGATAATTTTCTATTTGGTTCAATACCAGAACGGCCTTTGGTGCCACCGCCCTTTATTGTGAACCAGTCAGAGTAATTATGGGCCACAATATGGTGAAATAAAAGCTCAGCAACATTATGTCAGCAATAATAACAATAATAATCCTCCTTCATTTTACCGGCTTCACTACATTTCCCAGCATCCTCTGTCAAACAAATGTGAGCCAAAAACTGACTTTACTGCCAAGACATAATCGTCATTGTTCTCCATTCATTATCTCTCCCTCCCTGTTTACACTGTCTGATACAAGCCCATCCTATTATATCATACAATATCTTCCTCAGGAAATTATCGGAAATGATCTGCCATGTTAAACATTAATTGAACAGGCAGACCTACTGTATTTAAACCCGCCATGAGCGAGTGCAATATGTTCACAGAATGAATTAATTTGCTTGCAGATACTTCCCGCTCCAGTACCTAATAACATCAAATGCAACAGTGATTCAACACAATAAGAATGCAGACTATAAATGACCTATTTCAACCCTGCAAATATCCATCTTTCTTATCCTTTATGTAGAGGGAGGAAATTGGCTGGGGAAATCCCTACAAGGCATTTCCATTTGACAAAAAGCAAACACCCCAGCACCATTATTCTCTGGAAACATGCTGTCATCATGATATTTGATTACCCATATTGCATATGGATAGCAATAAGAATCTCTGTACTTCCAGTAGAGGGAAACCACACTATCCTCTTTTGAGGAATCTGCCTCTCTGTGCTTCTTTCTCTCTACCTCTCCCTCTGTCCCTGCAAACCAGGAGAAGTAATTGAGTCCTTTGAGGCCCGAAGTTGCCATGAGCCCTGTGTTGTGGTTGCTTAATTGGCTCTGTTATTCACAAGCGAACCAGAGTGTACTGTACTGCGTTAGTGTTCTAGGCCTCTGAGTACTGTTTGTCTACTTTTCTAAGGGAGTAGATGGCGATATTTATACCTACTGTAATTTTACATCTTACTCTACAGCATGAAGCTGCGTTTGGCTGATTGGAACTGTGCCTCCTATAGAGCTCTTAAACTTTTCTTTATTGGTGTTATATAACCTCCTCTTTCTCTCTAAACCATATCATCATCTATGTCTCTCCCCTCTACTCCACAGCCCTCCTCCACCATTTATTTCCATTGTCTTATCATGTTTATGTCACATAAAACAAGGTGTTTTCACATTTCTCTACTGAAGGCGAAGATGTCTCTGACCTTCCCTTCAATCTGAGATTCAAACATATGCCGGGCAAACTAGATTAGGTACTTCACAACTTGGAAAGCCAATCAAAAACCAGACAAGAAACCTGAAACCTCCAGTGCAGAGCAGATTCGACAGTACAGAGAGGTAGCAGAGGCCAGATCAAGAATTTCTCTATGAGGGAGAAAAAGTAGATGTTTCTAGCCCCCCTATAAAAACTTTTGATGTTTTCTTCAATGCCAAATTAATAAGCTTTAGCGTGTGTGATCCCCTCCCTCCGTCAGCTGGTCTAAGCTACAGGACTCACACCACAAAAGTAAGTAGATGTATTTGTTTGAATAAGGTAACATTATCTTGGAACAAGTGAAGTGACCAACTTTATGTAAGCCCTTTTGTGGTCATGAATAAAGGTTTCTCCGCAGGTGGAAGGATATTAAACCTAATGAAATTATTTCACATTTTTTTCACTTCAGAAACATTTAACAGGCTCAGAATTAGATTAGAATATACATTAAAAATGTGTAGGTCTGGTACTGTAGTCTTTATATACTTTTTTCCCTCCTTCAGTGACTCCATCTCCATTTTTTAGTCACCACTAAATCTTTCTACTCTCAATTTCTCTCATTTTTCCTCTCAGTTAGCCACGTGTTTCACTTGTTCCCTTTGCTTTTCATCTTTTGCTAATACACTGTCTTGTTTCACTTCCTCCTCCATTTCCACCCTCTTCCCATTCTTTCTTTTCTCTGGTCCCAATCCATTGCCTGCTGGGTCCGGCCTCTCGCTCGACCTTAGGGAGAGACCTAATGATGCAGAAATGCAGCAGTGCTCTGCAGGAGCTCCGTGATGCGCTGTGAGAGCAGGAAGGAAGCACACACGCTCATGTAAAAACACAAACGTAGGCACACATACAAACATGCACACTCAGGCACAGCTGCAAAGGCACAATCGCAAATGTCCCACATGCCCGCACGCACGTGTCAGGGGCAAGTAGTGACAAGAACGTGGCCAGTGTGCCACACCGAGGGCAAGGAGGAGAGAGTTATATGATAGGAGCATCAATAGCAGCCTGCGGGAGCTGACACAATGAGTTCAACGCCATTGGCTTAATATGACAGCCTTGCCAACACCTCACAGCCTCTGTATGGAAGACACACACACACTCCCACATGCACATACCCACACAAGCATGGGTGAGTCAGACACTCCCAGGGGCATCTCTCCACCTAGCTAAAGCTTGGCTCTGACAAACACAACACCTTATGGTTGGCTACTGGTGCCCAAGGAAAAACAGCAACACAGACACCCTCCTAATTCCATCCCTGTACTATCTCTCAAAGTACACACAGCATGGTAATGTCTTGATGCATTTCGTATACAATACAATACACCCGCAATTAGGAAGGCTTTAACATAAGCCAGAAAATGATTCACACCTTGCATTGTTTGTGTTTATCACCAAGCTAAATGTGTGTGCATAAGAGCGAGAGCGTGTTTAAACACCAGCATGTGTACAGTACGGGCTGATCAGCCTTCTGCTACATCAGCAGCAGGCAGGAAATCCATAAGAGCTTAACAGTCAATTACTTCAACTGTCATTGGCCTGCCATTGCCTGCCTCCCCAAGGACAGCAACCAGTCACGCCAAAGAATGATGTGGCGCCACCAATCACAGCAGAGGAGGATCCCACCTGAGTCATAGAGGTGAGGTATGGTCGCAGACAGGGAAGTCAAGATAGTTTCAGCTCATTGATCACGGCAGTGATTCTTGGTCTGCAGACATGCATGGAAATAGTTCACTAACAGAGAATTCTTGAATTCAAGGGAATTATCAATTCTATATCATATTGTACCCAATGACATATAATGCACACAGGCGTACTGGGGCTTAAGTAGCAGGGGCCTTATTAGACAAGAGCTTAAAATCTGTTTAGATTTATACATATCATGAATTATAATATTATCTATTTGCAACACTGCCCCCATGAACAGTAATGGATCACAGAGGAGAACTCATACTGCATAACTATGAGGATCAGGGCCCTTAGTCCCAGCTAGAAAAATCATTAATTCATGGTTTTACAAAAGTTATTGAGTAGTTCAATATTTCCTAGATTTATATGCTAAAAAACTGCCATGAAATTATGTTTATTTACTGTAACTTGTAATGATTACACTTCAAATTTAGTTCAGGATAATAATTAATTGAAATTAAAAAAAAAAAAAAGTATGCAAAAGTCATATAAACTCTCACTGCACTACTACACCTTACAATTCATACCTACACACTAAACTAAAGCCACTGAAACATGTTTCGATTGTCAAAGTTGCCTGATCAGCACCATGGACAGCTCTGCACATCAAACAAGCATAGAGCTCAGGGTATATTTTATTCTGCTCTCACACGTATCTATTACTCAATATTAGCAAATACACACTGAAAAACACCCAATGTTTGTAACCACTTAGAAGCTGTGAGATTATTCAGGAAAACAACTCAAACAAAAGTGAAACAATTTTGCTTGTGATGTTTGCAGGTTTTTAATTGAAAAAAAAAAGACTTATTGCTGCCTTATCATCTCATATTTATGAGTTTTATATAATCTGTTTACTAGTTCTGAGGGCACTCCATTTACTATGAGTTGCTGTCCATTGAAGGGGGGTTCTGAATTAATGTTGCTGTGGCATATTGTGAGGCGCCTCCAAAACGTCAGCAGCCCCAGGGAGCAAAGTAATATTAAGGCACCTCTCAGTGTCCCCGCTCACCTGGAGAGGGATGGATTCTTCGCTCTGTGTGGACTGAAACCGCTGCTTATATTGTTTGAGCAAAGATGCTGATATATTGCAGAAAACCAGATTCAAGGTAGATGAGGTCACATACATATCTTTTGCTGAAGTGTGAGCCTGAAAATTAAACCATGAAAAAATAACTTTCATTTTCAGGTTAGAGACTGGTGAATGGAGCTCCTTTTGTCAAGTATAACACACACAAACTCCTCAGTGGTGGCCTCTGAATACACATGCACACACTTACTTTTCATCCAATTTTAGCCCATTTCCTCGCCAATCCAATATATCTGTGCTATAGCTTAGAAAACAAGCCCATTGGATCTCTTTCACTGATGGCGGCCTTCCCTCAGGTCCAGTTAAAAGGGGAGAGGGATGCCAAGAAAGTGTCTATTTAGAAAGGAGATCAAAGCACAAGACAAATGCTTTTTGGACAAACAGTCCCTCATTGTGTTCCCATTTTAGCAAGAACATGTGCTTTTCAAAGTGATGGGCTGGACACTGTTCAGAGTAACAGAATAACGGTGCAGTCTGGTGCAGGGTATCCACACTGCCATCCTCTGTGGCATCAGTAGCTTTCCTACATGTTTTCAGTGCACTGAATCAGCAGATAAAGCAATTACGTTGTGGAAACTACACTGCTGCTTCTAATTTTACATGTCATTATATTTCTGTTTTGTGTTATGTGCCACCTATATCCATAATAGTGAGAGCCTCATGCAAAATTCAGGGATAAAAGGTAGAGTCTGCATGATGAATAGAGGTGGTGGTGAGGCCAGCCGAGTGATAGTGCAGACACTTGTTTTGAGGAGTTCTTTTTAGTATGCTGTGTCTTGTTTTTGTCATCCTGCATGAATGCTTTATTTAACAATTTTACTCAAAAATGTTATGGGTTGCATTCACATCTGAGCCACAGTTATACAATTTGCAGGAGAAGCTATGAGAGCCACAGAGAACTAACCATGTTTAGAGCAACTTTCCTACCATAGGCTCCAAAAACACTTGAAAATACATTTCCCACAATGTGATTACATAGCAACCCTGACGATATTGACAGGGTTGTTTTTTATAATTTAAAATCTCCCCACAGAGCCACAGAAGACATTATCCAACCTGTTTTCACAGAGTAGAACAACGCGTGGCCCTTTAAAACTGTCTTCTATGACCTCTCGCTATCTTTTTTTCAATTCAAGACATATCAGTGTGAGACCACACAGGACTTTCAATGAAGAGAGAGAAATAGCAAGCACAAAGACAAACAGATGGGGAGAACACCTATATGTCCAGAGGCCGAGTGATCTTTCACCACAGAATATAGCATCAACTGATTGAAAAGGAGATAGACGATTAGAGAAAGAGAGTCAACCCCAGCAAAGCAGAGTAATAGCTTCTCTCTGATGTCCCGGCCACATGGTGCTGGCAGTGTGACAGAGAGATTATTATTATCGTCAGATGGTCAGATGGTGGTTGTTTTCGGGACTCAGCTGGTTGAGTTCGGCCATCGGGATCATCACCAGGTGCTGCCACGTCCTCCCTGGGCACAGACCCACCATTGGAGGGCACTGCAGGGTTGGCGCATTCCCTTGCAGACAAGGTTGTGACTAGAATAATGTTGGGAACACAGGACACAATATTTTGGTCTCTTTTCACTTGCTGGATGGTGCCAGATTTAGATCATATCAGAGTTTATCTCAATGAAAAGAAATGAAAGACGGAAAAGAAGAACAAACGAAAGACAGAACGAAGAAAAAAACAGCTGGACAAGCACACTGAGAAGAAATGAAAACAGGAAAGAAAGCCAGAACAAAGGGAAGAAAAAGGCAGGAGTACACAGTCTGTGGGCTTTGCTGTTTGAGCGCGTGTCCCTGAATTAATTTAGCCCAAAATGTAAGAATAGAATTTCTACTCTGATTGAGGCAGATTAATTAAAAACCAAAGCCTTGTTAATTATACCCAGCTATCTCAGACAGATGAGCCCTCTGATGCGTTGTCTGTCCCTCTCTGTGATGCTCACCTCAACTCCTCTGGCGTTGTCCCACTTTATTTCCAGCTCCTCTGTCTCTAGTACGTTTATTCATCTGGGATTCAAGTTCACATTGCAGATAAAATCATCGACCCTACTTTGCCCTCTGTTATGGGAAATTGCGGCATTTCAAAGCCATTTTTGCTGATTATTTTGTACCTCACTGACGGCATGCATTAGTAATGTGTACGGTTTTGCCCATTTTATTTTATTTCTTTGCAACATTATATGTGCTGTATGAGGCATAATGCAAAGTACTTCAGAGTTGAGTTGGGACTGCGCAGCAACAAAATGCTACTACTCCCTCGCTGCCACTTCTCATTTCTTTCCTTTTATAGGTGTAATGAAGAACAGCGAATACATCTCTCTCCCTCTCTCTTTCTTGCTCTCTCTCATCTCTCGTCTCTCCATTTCTCTGCCACCTTATCGATCCCCCAATCCAATCAGGCTCTTGAGGCTGCGTGAATCTCATTCTGAGGACATGGCAGCACATTTAATCTGAGCACAAATCAATAGCAGTGTGTCTTGTGAAGGAATGTAAAGCGTATATGTATTTAGATATTGAAAATCTTTTTCTGTATGCACATGTACGAAAAATGCTGTAAATCAAGCTGAGAAATACATTCATGTGAACTGACTATAAATCAAGTAACGGTGAAGACTGTGCTGGTGTAGCGCCTTCAATTAGCCTGCAGGGCATAATAAAGAGAGCCCTAACATATTGCTAGCATATAATTAGTAACTATCAAGTTGGGATATTATCTTACTTTAGGGGGATGTATAAAAGCAGAACGTATATGATATAGATAGATAAGGTAACAGAGGTAATGCAGCTTTTCTATGGATGCCTGCAACCCGACACCTCACTGCAGATACAGTACTCCCTATATGAGAAATGCTGCACTGCTGTTATGGCTATTTTGAAACTGCAGGGCAACTCTTCCATCACTCATTCATGCATATACACACAGATACAGTACAGATACCATATGTCCCTCCCAAGGGTTTATGAAGTGCAGGGCAAGGTGAGTCTGCATTTCTACCTTCACTGAGTATGAAATATCATATATATAAATAATATATGTGCTGGTGTCAGATTGAACACAGTATTGCTGTTTCACACCTTCTTTGCACTCAGTGACACAACACTATCTATGTACAGTTGCATTACACACAAGGTGCTCTAACTGAGCGACACTGTTTTTACCTGTTTGCATCAGATTACGTCACAGTAATGGACAGGGGCACAGTGTGTTAGCATGGAGGACAGACCCATGCATTAGGATCACAGAGATACGAGTAAGTAGGGGCCTGTAAAATGAAAGACAGGTGGATAACTGCACAAAACAACAACACACACACACACACACACACACACACACACACGCAGTGATTTGGTGAAGGGCAGCAAGGCAGTCGATGGCGCACAGTGTGTCAGTCAGGTTAATTACCGGACAGATGGCTGTTGGTGACGTTGGGTGGGTGTGGATGTGGGTGGCATGCCTAAAAAATAACGACACCTCGTCTGTAAACATACATAAGTAATGCATTTACATAGGCGGGTGATAAAAAATTGTGCACACACACTTACATCGGCAAACCAACTGGCAATCAGCAGATTGTGTTTCTAGCATGCAAGGATGTCTTCACTGCCATCTAATCATCTCCCAGCTATATTCTCTCTCTCTCTCTCTCTCTCTCTCTCTGCCATCACCTCTGCTAGCTCTCTCTCTCTTCCTCTTTGCTCCTAACACCTCTTCTGCGTCGCTGCTCTCACTCGCTCAGAGTGACACATCTCACCATTCAAATCTCACGCAGAGAGCGCCTGCCTCGCTGCAGCTGATAATGTGCAATGCGCCACAGAGAAGCAATCAGACAATTTAACACAGAAATAAACAAGCAGTTCACACATGACAGGTAATTCATCATTAATGACTGTAATGTTCAGTCGTCATTTCTAGTTCTGGGTACTTTATACTTAACGTGCTGTCAACATGCTAAATTTTTTTCCCCCACTGTGACAATCATACCAGGCCAGTTGCAGGGATAAATATTAGGATTGTACATTTCTACAAACCATCGATTGATTGATATGAAACATATGTGGTACCCGGGGTGGATGGGTGGACCAAACACCAGCCTTTCTTTGTCACCTCTTTTTTTTTCCCTCAACGTAACCATGTTGTGTTGTTGCCTAAATTTAACTCAGTCGTTTTTGTTTGAATTCACAATGCTAACTATGTGTTTAAAAATGCAACTCAGCAGGTAAAAGGTGATGCCAAAATGTCCTGTCTATTTGTTACAAGTAGTGACTAAGAACAGGTTGTAGCTGTTCAGAAATGTTGAGATTCAGGGGTTGAGCATACGTAAAAAAAAAAGCCAAAAGCATTCAGGGTCAATTTATAGCATTATGCAATGTTAAATGAAGCAGTGACAACTGAGATTGTGCACTTTTTTTTGTTTGACTAGATTATGCTAACAAAGCAATAAAGCAACTACTTTATGCTAATGTTGCAAGATGCTAAATGCGTCTGACCTCAATGAGGACGCTATCACCTCCATGATGCCGTGCTATTTTAAACTTCAGAGGTTTAAAAAAATAAAAATAAATAAATAAGATGCCATGCAGCCCTGTAGAGGCAATAGCAAAGATAAGTGGACGGGGTATAGTTCAAGTAGCACCATATGGTTTACATCCGCCCCTCCCGTGATGCACTTTCTGGGAGTATTGATCCAGGACATTCATAATCTCCCTCTGCTCTTTGTGTTTCCGGAGGTTTGCGCATGGCAGAGGTGGCTGCAGACACCGGGGGGGACAGGGAGAGGGAGGGAGGGGAAATGAAATAGCTGAAACCAGGCCCAAGGACAGCTTGTTGTGCTCACTGGGGTGTAAAGAGGATCGCATATATGGGACATTTATTGGTACATTAGAAAATGATAACTATCAGTTGCAATACAATGATGTTGGCTTCAGAGTTCTTGGCACCAAAGGCTTATTAAAAGAAGGCAGACCGCAATTATCAGCTGTGAAATGGCTTAACACAGTAACCTGAGAATGCCACACATCAGATTAACACTTCATTGGAACCATTTCCTTTCCTGATTGTTTTGTTCCAATCACCTTCACCAATCCTCCTTTTTTATTTAAAAAGCATTATTAATCATGCCTGGAGCAACATTAATGCTTTATCTGCCAAGCTGACAGCAAAAAGTGTGCGGGCTTGGCTCTAAAAAAGATGCGTGCTATGATCAAAGTAAGTGGAAATTCACAAGGGTCAAATCCAATCTCACCATGCTCCTCTCACAATGCACAAAAAACCTGCTCTGGGCTCTTTGAAGAGTCAACTTTGGAAATGACAGGACACAAAATCACAGGCTGGATGAGGAGGAGCAGAGGGTTTAAACAGAGGTGAAATTCACATGCACACAAACACCCAATACATCACTCTGATGGGTCAGAACATGTCTGTCACAACATCACATCACAGACAGATGACAGACTGGCAGATTATTTACTACATATATCCAATGACAGCTGACTGAGTGAAATTGTAAACCTGCAAAAGAAAAATATCACTCTGGAGGACTGTGTTACATGAGCTAGGCATTTCCCAATGATCTGGAAAAAGTCAGAGTATTTACACCTCTAGTGAATTCAAATTGTGAACAAAGCATGTGTGTGTTTTTTAATGTTATTATAAGCTGTTTGGTATTCCAGCTGTCTCCACCTTGATTTCTTTTAGCTAGAAGTGACTGTTTTTGGATGAGAGGATGTAGCCAGGGAGACAGATGTGAAGTTATAACAATAGCCCTAGCTAGCTAGCTTGGTTAGAAAGCTGCATCTGTTATTCAAATGAACAGCCAACTCCTTAAAGTACACCTGAACACTAAGCTAGACAATTTTAAGCCACCAAAATGTAACCATTAATTTTCATGACTGAAACTGAAAACACACTGTGAAAGGGTCTAAGATATAGGATGGAAACACATAGAACAACATGGTAGTGGCCTGTAAATAACGTGAGTCAAGATAGTCGCGCCCTAAATCCTGCTTTATCATCTGTTATACTTTAAATGGGACCATAATTTACAAAATGGACATCATGCTGAACTAGAGAAGATTTGGAAACAGTCAAGACCATAAATTCACAGGAAAATGTGGACTGAGGTAATAAATGAAGCAGGTTCATTTTTTTTCACACAATAACCTGACTTCTATTTCCAACCAGTAGGGTCGCCCCCTGCTGGTCATTAGAAATAATGCAGATTGAAGGCATTTCCGCTCTCGCTTACTTCAGACCCAGGGCTTTCCACCTGGTCTTGCTGCTATCAACAGTGTAATTCAATATTTGCATTGCTGACAACATCAGCATAATCCATCCAGGTGATACTTCTCAGTGGCGTACACATGTACCCACATATTTCAACTTAATTATAACACAAATACCGAAGCACAAACACACAACAGTTTGTTTCATCCAACTCCAAAGAGTTTGGGCTGGCGAATTGCCAGCTTGTTGCAGCGGCGTTGGGTTTAATTATCTGACCTTCCCGTCGACTGGCTCACAGGCTCCCTGCCGATGGCAAGTGCTAATCAATGTCACCCTCGGCAGTGTGATGATAAGTAGCCATGACACCCCTTATTCTCCCCTCTCTCCCTTGCTCTCACTCTGTCTCTCATCACATATATTCAACTACATCTCCCCTAACGTCTTTATGTCAGTAGTTTTAGCTGGTGTGCTGGCAGCTCTGTCCTTTTTTGGCTCCTCTCCCCTCCCCTCACCTCATCTCCCCCCTCTCTCTCTTTTTAGCCTCTTCCTCCCTCTCACATGCTTCTTTTTTCCTTGCCCTTTCTTCACCTTTCTTCTTGCTTTTCTTCCACTCTCCTCTCGTCTCTCTGTCTCCCTCGAGTCTCCTTGAGTCCCCTATCACTCTTTCCCTGTCCTCCTATCTTCAGCCCCCTATACTGTTAGTGTAAAGTCTGCAGTGTGCCGAAGGCTCAAGGTCTTGTGTAAAAGAACTCTTCCACTTAGCTGAATGTATTTGTATTCCTGGGCTCATAGTGCTGAGGCAGCGCCGGTGCTTTGTTCAAGCAGTGGCGAAGTGCTCTCATCTCCCCATCACTGTGCGACCTTGGTGGTCTCCTATACCTGACTCCTAGGAGCACTGTATGTGGGTTTAGTGTTTTTAAATCTGTGTGTATGTGTGAAACGGTGTGGTATCAGTGATTAACCTTTGCCTAAATGACCGCCCCCCCTCACTCAGTGTCCTTGTGGCATCACAGTGTCTCAGTGGTGCCTCCTTGTCCTTGAGGTGAACACAGCTCTGCAGAGGCTGTGCGCTGTCGATGCGGCGCGAGTGCATGCAACAGCTTGTGGGTTCACATGAAAAGTAATTAGGAATGAAAGTGAAGAAATAATCACCAGTGGATCTTGCAATAACACAGTTCTCATATCACACAGCTGCTAATTTATTCATGAATCCGTCACTGTGGTTTGCCGTTTACAGCGTATTCTAGCTGAATTAAATTACATACACAACAACACTGGCTCATTCATGGTGTGTTAAAAATTTCCTGTTGAAAATAATCATTAGCTACATGAAATGACAACAGTTGGGCGTGATGTGGCTGAGCTACTCATGCTATTTGGGCATAATGTTCTGATTGAGCGGCGAGCACATTCTCAGTACCTTAATAGGGCGGAAAGTTATTTCTTACACTTAAAAACACAAATTTGTGCCAAGTCAGTCAGCACTAAAGTCAGTCAAGGGACCACAATGATTGGGGCTCCTGGATGTTGCAAAAAAAGAAAAGAAACAGCAGTTCTCCACCTGGTTCAATCCCTGGCAGCAGTTACTTTCAGCTTGGCCAAGTGCTGCGTGGCATGCCAGCAAAGGTCATATAGTATTCTTGGCACAGCACTAGTGACAGCTATTGGTGGGTCTTTCTATCCTGTGTCACGCTGTCAGCACGATGAGTAGTGATTAACAGCAATAAGAACTGTGGTAGGTGGTCGCTCCAGATTGGAAGAGAAAGGGAAAACACACAGTAATTATGTCCCCCAAAAAAGCTTTGTTAAGGTACAACATTTAATTATGTAGCTACTACAATAAAGTAACTAAAATGTTATTTGTACTTGACCTTTTTATGGACACTGGCTGCTCTTTTTAGTCAATTAAAAGCTGGAAGATACCCTCCAGTGTTCCAGTATTATTTGTATGCAGATTTAAGAAATACTCTAATCAGAATCACACGAATTGGAGAAATTGCGGTCAAATACTATCCGTGTATCTTGAGCTTAAATGCAGTTAATAGGCAGGCTATATACAATTAAAACTACATTATCATGACGTATAGATTTAAGATATTTGATCAAATGAAATAGATGAGGAAATAATAAGGAATTATTTTAAAAGGATGTTATAACTGAAGAGATTTACGTATGAGATTTAACAGATTTTCCCGGCCAAAAAACAGCAGTTATCAGATAACGGAAATCCAGACTAGAAGATGGATGTTTAACAAAAGGTTAAATGGGAAAAATGGAATGAGCTCCGAGGTTGCCCAGGGAAAAGCACCTGGCAGGGATACGGTGATTAGGTATTTGCTTGGGTTAAGGTACGAGGTCAAAGGTTGCTGACACAAACTTTCCTTTCCAGACCAACAGCTTTATGAATGATAGCAAGGTTAATGATGGTCAAACGGATGGAGGGGCTGAACAATTGTGAGAAACATTTGTGTCTAAGTGTACCTCATCATCACCTCGCTGCCTCTGGGACCACCATCATCATCATCATTATCATCATCACACACAGATTCATCGCCATCATCAAGAGCTGCATCACCGTCCTGAGTCTCTAACTAATCATGTCTCTGCCCGTGGCCAGATGAGATAGAGCTGCCTTCCCTAAACTGTGTGAGTGTGTGTGTGCGCTTGTGTGTCAGCTGCTGAGCCATAATGGAATCCTCAGGGCTGTGGATGAGCAGAGGAGGAGGAACATTGATGGATGTGTCTGGTCACTGATGGAGGGTGTCTCTGGTATGAAAGAGAGACAGAGGGAGGATGGTAGATGGTAAGAGAGGAAGAGGCCAAATGAATAGAGGGAAGAAATGTGAGAGGAGGCAGACGAGAGGGAAACAGATCGCTAGACTGCATTATATTGTTACAAAAAGAAAGGAGGGGAAGCTGGTTGGCATGCCAAAGTGTATGTGTTTGAGTGAGACCACAGTGACATTATAATGACTACATGTCCTGCAATTAAAAGTCAATATTGAACAGGCGAATCGCAAACAGAAACGGCACACGCTCCCCTGTGTGTGTGTCTGTGTGTGTGTGTGTGTGTGTGTGTGTGTGTGTGTATTTATATGTATACACACACATATACATATACAGCACAATATCCAGTGTCCACTTACACTGGATAAAGCCTTAGCTGCAACTGCGAGAACTCTTGACACCACTTTTCATTTGGAAGACTTTTAATTGGTCAATTGCATACCCCTCATGCTCAATCAGCTGTTGCCTAGCAACTGCAGTCCGGGGGAGCAGTCGGAGAGGAGCGGGGAGAAAAAGGGGGCTGGGCAAAAAGTGGAGAGGAGCAAAAGAGAGGTGAGGGTGACGGTGGAGGTCGGAGGTAATTTAGTGTGTTCTCGAGAAAGAGAGAAAGAAAGATACACACAGAGGTGAAAGGAGAGAGAAATCACACGGCACGTACAGATGGAGAGAAAGTAAAAGGAGTAGTATTGCCACCCAATTCCATTTTCGACAGATTCACTTGAACTGGCTCAGTCATGCACAACCACATGTCCAATTTACCAGCTAGAGTGTCAACAAACACTGCACCTCTGAAGCAGTCCTTAGAGTGCTTTCCTGCATGATTCACTGATAACGCTGTCAGCTTACACATACCCTACACTGTTGTCCCTCACAAGACAAATATCAGTGCACTGCCGAAAGCATGGCAAAACATACTGTGTAAATATTCTCCACAAAAGTGATGAAATCCAGTGTAAACTGAAACCTGTGTTGACTTGGCTAGGTATCCAGGTTCCCCTCATCTTCCCTCCCAAAATAGACGGAGGCATACGTCTAGACAAAGTAAAACAAAAACACAACAAACATGGAAATGCTTTCAAACTTCTGCACAACCTGATGCTGTTGAGGTTGTTGAACAATTGCAGAGGTAAAATCACTGACTGTGAGATAAGTGCAACTAAATCAAGCTTTAAATATAGAAACAATAGAGGCGGGACTTGCCTGATGTTGATCACAGCTTTGATTGGGATATTTGGTCTAAAAAAGATGCCTCTAACAATCTGACCACCCGCAAATCAACTGAGCACTTTCTTTCACATAAGGTGGGAAATGGCTCTTTGCAAATTTCTGTAACACCCATGTTCACATCTATTGTTTGTCCTCTTGGTGCACTTTGGTTGGGCAGGTGTGAACATTGTAATCTCACTAAGGTGCAGACCAAAATAACCGCTCTAAGACCCTAGAGAGGAGGTTCCCAATGAACTATGGAGTGGCTTGTTTGTAGGAACATGATCTGACCTTGATTTGACCCAACTACCAGCCGGGCTCCACACGTTTGAGCTAAATGGTCCTGTAGCCAGGTGTGCTTTGCCATCGAGGATTTGGCAGAGCAAGCAAATGGTAGCAGTTTGCTTAGCAGTAGCAGCAGCTGGCTGGAGAATTGCAATGTTTCTCTCACAGAAATATCCACAAGTCCAGAACACAGGACCTTTCTCCTGTATTTACTGAATGTTCTCAAATGGTTTGCAGTGATGCATTTTGGTTTCGCTTGGATTTTTCTGTGTGAAAAGAAGCCAAACCAAGGGGAAGACGCTCCAAGTTTACAAGCTTTCTTTACAAGAAAATTATTTCGACTCGCCTCGTTAAAGGTCTCATTCTCTTCCCATCTGGCATTGAATTCTGTCTTACTCGGTTGTTATATAGCTGGAGCTCTCCACTGCACAAATAATGACGCTACTGAATTTAAAATTAACTTGGTTCTTATGTGTAACATAATTCAGACTGTTCAGGAAGATGTAGATGGCAACAAAGTATACATAAAAACATATCCAGCTTCTATTTTCATCAGTTCACGATGCAGCACTCTTTATGTAGGTTGAGTGTTTTGTCCTTTCAGGTGGAGGTAAAGTCGGGACTCTTTATGCTGGCTGGGACATGTAGAAACGGGCAAGACTATAAACAGAAGCAGGTATCCCCCAAGGTAAAGCCTGTGACACACTTGCTGAAACTACCTTAGAGGACTTCAAAATAACAGACCAGCGTCAGAGGCACCATGCTGCTCTGTTCTCACCACTGAGGTAAAGTAGAACCCTGCACAGTACGTGCCCAGGTTATGCCACAACATGTGCAGGGATAGCAAGAAATATGATTGCCAAAGAGTCTGATATGCATGTCTCTGATGTGAAGTTGTATTACTGAAATGTTATGTGGCGTCATATCAGCGAGATGATCACACAACTGAGGCTTCTAGATAGGAGAGGTTAACAACGCAGCTCCTTACAGTAAAGCCGCCTGTCTTACACGCACCACAACACTAGAATTTGACACAATCTAATAATGCGACACACACAGTAACAACACCCTACTATACCCTTAACAATGCATAACCATACTTTTCAGATTGACAAGCTCGCAGACACTCACAGAGCCACACAAATCACAAAGAATGTGCGAGCTCCATGTTCCCTCTCCTTTTGTTCTCTCCCTCCCGTCCTTGTTTCCTCCAGAGGTGGTCGATGAGAAAAGGCCTAGGTGGGTGGTGGTTATTCCTTAATGACCCAGTTTACTTTGAAAGGGCATTGATCTCAGCCAGTACTTTACTCAGTGCTAACAAAAGAAGCCTCAAAGCTCATCTTAGCACAATCTTAGCACTGTTGGTGCTGCATGGATAATGCTGCAGACGTCATTGTTCTTCGGCCTCCAACATAAATTCTTCATGATTCTCAGTTCTTGTCATACCACATCTTTGTCTCTGTCATTGGGGAAATTATTACTCCTGGATAAATATCTGTGTAATTCAGTTCAGACCATGCTCTACCTAAATCCGAGAAATCATTTCAGACACTAGAGCTCAATTGCATTTTTCTGTAGTTTTTTTTTCATAGAATATCATCTATATTATATTTCCAATAGAGCATAATTTGAAGGATGAAGATCCGACTGGATAAAATTAAATGTTTACAGGACTATCCTTTCCACCTGCTTTTAACAGAGCAGGCTGATAGTGAAACAAGAGCATCATGTCCTTCAAATGGCATTCACACAATCAACAGTTGACCGGGACTGCAGTGGAGGACCTGTGTAAGAGTGCAGGAGGAGGGGGAGTGTGTGTGTGTATGTGTGTTTAGGTGTAGAGCTGCAGTGATTAAAGAACTATGCAGGGGTGTATGCATCTTTATGGCAAAAATGCTACAAATCACACATTTACATTACTGTTGACCATTTCAAAAGCATACCACTGATATCTAAATTTTTCTTTTTATTGTTTTTTTGTTCCAACCTGTGAGCATTTTAACTTCATTTCACTTCAAGCTGCAGTCTTTAATAAACGTAATAACCAGTATTGATACACTACACGCTCTCTGCTTTGGCCTGTACATTTGAAAGTACAGGGTAAACATTCAGATTGGGTTGTTAGTTGTGTTATCATTGCATAGGAATCTAAGGCCTAATCCACACAGACGGGTATTTTTTAGAAACAGAAACTCTTTTGGGCTTAAATCAGAGTGTCTGCGGTTATTTCCTCTGTTTTACAAAGGAGGAGACCTTTTGTGCAATGGCCGACGTGATTGAAACAGTGTTGCAAAAACAGGACTTTTTATATGTTTGGGCATAAATGTACAGTTACTTTTTCTATATTAAGGAACAGAGTCATCAGAATGTTCTGTGGAGGTCACTGCCAACAATCAGACGGCAGACCGCGCCACTAATATATCGCTGTCTGTTGGTTTTGTTATGCCCTTGACCGCACTTCAATTGTGGTTTTGTGTTTTCATTTAAAAAGAGATTTTTTTTGTATGTGAATAGGGTTAATTTGAAGAATGAGGGAAGAAAAAAAAAAACAGTTTTCAAAAATAACTTAGTCATGTGATGTCCCAAAAGTTGCAGAAAGTTCTTTGATATGAGGTCAAACATCTGTAGATGCATACTGCCTGGCTGACCTTGACTCACATCACACCCCAGTGGAGGACACTCGCCCTCAGCCACACTTGTCATCTGTCTGGCTAGAGTAACTTTGCTGGCAAAGTTTCACTCACTTTTGCCACATTTGCCACTTTCCTACACGAAACGCTGGCTGAAACTGGAGACACGGCTGGGTGTCTATCCCTCCCTTTGAAGAGAAGACATGGAATTGCAAAATGGATAGAGCAGGAGATGGTAAATTCAGAGAAAAAGGATAGCGTAAGGAAAAGAAACCGTAGGACAGGGCGAAGAGAGAAGGGGAGGTGGAGAGAAATGAAGCAAAAAGAAAAGTGAATGTTCCAGGTCAGCCCGAGTCTTGTCCACCCCTACTGCTGTCACAAGCTTGTTTTCGATTTTCTCAGCTTTTTCAGCACACTCCCATGGGGTATGAGCTGGCCAAATGAGGAGAAGCAGGAGAGGGATAGAGCGAGATGGGAGCAGGAGGTATGGAATAAAAAGGGGTCTGCAAATAGAAAAGAGGCTAGTAACACAATTCTGATGGAGAATCGTCATACAGAGGGACAACAGGAATGAAATGAATAGATTACAAAGGTGGAGAGCCTGAGAGTGAGACAATTCCAAAGTAAGCAAAAAGAAAACAAAATAAATAAAAGAGAGGATATTGAATGTGAGAAAATGTCATACCTAGGGGAGCAGCAGAGAGTGAGTTAGCTGGTCTGTGAGAGGACTCGGTGAAAAGTCACCATTAGAAGTGAGAGGAAGAAAACGGGCAGAAAAGACGGGTGAAGGACAGATTTGTCTAAGATTTAAGCTTAAATAGAAATAATTCAATATCCATGCATTGAGTTAATGCTTCTGTTCTAGTCTTGCATGTGTTTTCAAGCTGTTACTAAATAGAACTAGTGCTAAACCGCATAAATATCAAAGTGGGACTCAGTCTGATTGATTATGCTGCATTTACCCCTCACTATGCAAAGTATGCAGAGTGATGCACCAATCCAACTTTTTAAGTCCCCATGATAGCATGAATGTTGGCACTCATCCAATACCACTGTTTTATCAATAATGTATACCTCACTGTCCTGAAGTGACTGGGATCATTTTTTTTTATGTGTTAGGCAACATCAGGCTTGAGTTAAACATTGCTTTTTAAACAAAATATAACAAAAACATGTATTTGTGTTTATTGAATTGTTATTTATTCCTAAACAAATGGTTTAATAATCAGTGGCCAGATATCCCATCCAGTATCAGTATATCCTCCCTATAGAGATTAATTAAAGATTCAACAGGAGCTCTATGCACTACCAAGTCAACACAAACTTGCCAGGACTATCATAAATAGTGATTTATAAAAAGTGGAGTGGGGTTATAATTTCATAAAGGACAGTCAATAGCAGGTGTCTCCTGTCAACTTGGTCTGAATTAATTATCAATAGAAAACACAACAGATGCAAAAACTGGCCCTCTCACATGCTGCCTACAGCATATCTGTTGTCTGAAATTATTTTTCTCTCTTTTCAGGAATTGTGTTAATAACAATGTGTTTTCCCCATCCTACGAAAATAGTGTATGTAAATATTATGAGAACAGATGGTGTTTCGCAGCCTATCAGCGAGATAAACAGCAATGTAATCTAAGCATGGCCACACTGTTTATTCAAGTAAAAATGTCTATGTCATACGTGAGGCCATTGTTTCACCATCATCTCATCATCTCGTTAAGAGGAATGTTTCCACATTGAATGCTAGTAGTGAGTCATACGTTGGCTTACCACTGCAGCGATATGTTACTGGGAACACATGCGTGCATTCTTAAAGCAATGGGATAAAACTTCCCCTGTTCCTCCCCCTCCCTCTCTTTTTCTCTCTCTCCTTGCCTTACTGCGTACAGGTGGGGGCGGCGGAGGCAGGGAAGCAGAGGGAAATCTCTGTGTGAGTGCTCGGAAACTTCTGCATGGAAATATGCATGCACTGTTAATCAACCCAGTGTGTTCTACGGAGATGTTTAAATTCTTCTCTGCGTGTGTTGCATCCTGAAGTCGGTGCCCTAACCCGCTATTTTTGTCTCATGGATCAACATTGCGGCTCTCCGCGTTATGGATGTCAGAAACCATGGCCGTTGCCATGGTGATGCCACACTGCAATATAAGCCTGCCCGCCCGCCTGCCGATGCTTGCAGCAGCTTCCAAGCTGGGAAAAACGACAGAGGAGGGGGGGAGACGAGAGGACAGACTAGTGTAGAGGGGTCTGCGGCAGGATCCACCAGAATGCTAATCATCCTTTCTCGACGGTTTGTCCTTCATTATGCAGGAGACAATGCTCAGGACAACAAAAAGGGGGGCGTTAATGTGTACGTAAACACAGGCATGTGCACAAAATAATATCCATGCATGAGTGGGCACATACACTCCACATGTACACTGGCTGAAACATTCATACAAGGTCATATGCATGAACACACACATATATACAAAGAGCAGCAAACCCAGAAATGAGCAATCAACATACATTCACATGCTTCAGTACACGTGTGCATTGACACTGCAACATGTGTCAGTGCTGCGCGACTTTATCTGATGGCAACCAGCAGTCTGCCCTGCTGCTGAAACATCCACGCCATTAACAAATGCTCAATTATTAACGAGCCACAAAATGGATCTAATTGCTCACTGCAGCCCAACGTCTCCATCAGCATTCCCAGGATGTTCCAGGAGCAGCCAGAGTTATTCCTGATCAGTAAGCTCTCTGGGATATAAAAGACATAGATATGCAGAATATTCCCTGCGCTGTCAGGATTTGGGGTCGGACTAGTGCAAAGAATCAGGGAGGAACTAGAGTTGCAATTACCATCTTGGCCAAGACGCCTTTAATCTTATCACCATTTTTTTTATTTTTATTGAATTCAGCATATAAGATTGTGTTTTATGTACAGTATGTATTGAAGTGCAGATCAGAGGCCAGGCTTGGTATAAAGAGGTTGGAGACAATGTCAAGGTCACAAGTCATTTGTGGAGAAGGCGTATCATCAGCATACTGTAATTAAAATTAGACTCTGGGGTCACTCTCCTCTCATTTTAGAGTCTCAAAGACTTAACTCCCTTCATGATCTCTGGCCCTTCTTTACTTTTATTTGGGAGGGTATTAAATCAGTCATGTTTTATGAAGCATTCCACAAGGATCTATTGTCAGCCTCTTCACAGTTTCATCTTCTTGCTAATGCTAATAAAGGATGCAAAGGGGGATGCCCTAGTTTTGCTAATGGTAGCTCATTAAGCTTAGCTTGCTGGATTCGGAGCAGTGGGTTCACCCCCGGTTATGAAGACTATTGACTTTATCCATGTTTCCACTGGGTAAATATTTGCTATAAAGCAGGAACAAGATAATTTTACCCAAAATGTACCCACTTAAAATATTTAGATGTACCCATATCTGTGACCACCACAGGAAATAGATATAGCTGCATAGAGGAGTACCCACTTAAGTACAGTAAAGTAAGTATCTCTCCCAAATTCACACTTGCATTGATGATAGTGCCTGAGTGTCTTGGCGCTGTATGTGTATCTGGGGTACTACAGTACCTCTCCTGTAAACAATGTGTGAGTACCCTTGTTGAGTCTGTGCCTCAGTCAATAAAGAAAAGCCTCTTGTGTGATGGTTCAAACAACGAATGTGGTGGACTAGTAAGCACCGTGTCAGTTCAATAACACCACGTTGTCATACTGCATACTCTGGGGTGCAGCAGCAGGTAGTTACAGCGCTCTGAACCCAAGGTCATTGTTATTCCCAATGCTCCACAGTGGGGAAGGGAAATGCGAGGGGGGAGGAGAGGAGATTCTGTCTAAGACAGAGAGAGACGGAAAGAAAAAAAAAAGGAAATAGACAGAGGGAAGTCACAGGGGAGGGGTGGCCTAGCATGATGTGAGAACTCACAGGGAACTGGGTAACTAATGGTCCTTCTCCTCACGCCAAT
Organism: Serranus cabrilla; assembly: GCA_903364295.1. Lineage (NCBI taxonomy): Eukaryota > Metazoa > Chordata > Actinopteri > Perciformes > Serranidae > Serranus > Serranus cabrilla. Next base: position 64,712 of record CAFUXE010000471.1, read on the forward strand.
TACTGTTAGTCAGTCAGAGCTAGTCTCACTGGCTTCTGAGCTCTATGGAGACCTTCCACCATGGACCTCTTCCTCACGCTCTCATCCAATCATCTCCATTCCATAAAGAGTGTTAAAAAACAAAAGGGGCTATGTTCATGGTGGCATGTTTCTACAGGTAGTAAGAGTAAAATATGATCCAGTTTGATTCATTTGCTGTATCAGGGATGTGTCATGTGATGCAGTGATAATGTCCAACCATAAACAATCTGTTTGTCCATAATTTATCTTCATTTTTCCCTTGCCCCTCTTTTCTCCTTATCCCCTTTCTGGATATTTGGGTTGCCATCTGGTTTCTAGTCCCACCTGACATGCCTGTAGGCCCAGAGGAGCTCTAGGCTGCCTCTCCCACAGCTGGGCCCCAAGGGTCCACTGCTGCTGGTGCTGGAAATCTGGCAGGCTGGGCAGGCATGTGGAGCCTCTGCCTCAGCCCAGGCATGCAGATCTACGACCCAAGGGGGGATGCAGACTCGTACACCGAGTGGTTAATATATTCACAACTCTCCCCTGGCCGGGGGCTTAGAGTCTGAGAATACTCCATGAGGACCCGACTGCATACACTGACAACATTCACAAATGAATATGTTAAGCAAGGCTTTGCTACACCCTTTAGGCAGGCTTAAATATATAAGTGGCTATCATCACAAAGGAAATACGGCTTTGTCTAGAGTTGTACAAATGTGCTAAGTATACCTTCAGAGTATGCCATAAGGAGCACAAGAATGTAAATAAGTCTGGCAAGATATCATTCATCTCTACACTGGTTTCTTCCTCCGAGATGTCCCACAGGAATCTTTTCATCAAGAACTAAGACAGAAAAAAATAACCTCAAGAAAGCTGACCTGCTCATAGTACTCTTAGATAAGCGCTATTTATCACTTCACAGAGTTTCCATTTAATTGAAGACATGAAAAAGTCAAAACTGGGTGTCAGACGGTGTCAGCCACCCTTCCTTCCCCCGCAGGACCTTGGAAACATTCAGGCAAACAACATGAAAATCCATTGAATACGATCAAAAGAAGCCTCCATAAAAACCCAACATTAGACTCTGCCTTTCACTGCAGTGACCTTCTGGTAGCCTCTGTTTAGTCGAAGGGTCAGAGAGGAGCCAACCAATGCCTTCGATTTCTGAGGACTTTGGTCTCTTGGGAGCCAGTTAACAGTCTTGTGGCCTACATGCAGAAGTATAGGGGACTTGAAAGACAACTCATTAGGGAAAATCTCCACTTGGCAGTTTCCATAATGTGTGGTATTCAAAGATTTAATCTGAGCTGCAGTGGAATAATTGCTCCTGTTTGTCAGTTGTTAGCTGCAACAGAAAACATAATCTCTCCTGTTCCATTGAGTTGTTTGTCAGCCCATGAAGGGAGTTTTTTTTATGGCAAAGAAAATGGATTTTTCAATAATACTATTCAGCCTGTGACATGGACATATCCAATAAACAGGTAAGAAAGCAAAACCAAGCGTGACATCAGATAAGACATTATTGTCAGTCTTCTCTTGAAGTTTTCTTGTTTTACATTGTGGCTGACACACCTTGATACATTCAGATTCAGTGCAGTCTGTACAGGATTACTGTTTCTGTCAAAGGCTCTATCAATATATGGGTATATGTCTTCCATTGTAATATAATATTTTTTTCTGTCATCTCATCTCATGTATTTTGTTGTTTACATTATTGTCAACTTGTTTCCCCTGTCATGTTAATAATCCTGGTCCTATAATAACCTCCCATTGCCCGTTTTAACTTCATATAGTTGAGTTCATACCTGTGAAGTCTGATGGCCCATTGGTGGAAAAGTTTTTTTTTAATTATTAGCCTCTAGAAAGAAAGTTTCCAAAATGTCCTTCCTTGTTTGTTCATTTTTCTTATATTTTCTGTCTTCCTGTTTACCGCAGCTGCAGTGCACTTCATTACTAACAGTGTAACACACAAATATAGTTAACACCCCAATTGTACAGTATCCCTCACTAAACCAGCTCTAAAACTCATTTTACCATCACACCGCATTAGCTGCCCTCGGCCTAATGCAAGCCCATCTTTTTTTCTTGTAACAATTTAAGAGATTGAGGAACAAATGAGTTCTGCAGCCTCTTATGCTTAACCAGTGGAACACTGAACCATCTATTTAACAGCATGAGCTGATAATCTACAAAACAAAACAAAACAAAGACTAGATTCTTTTTAAATATATGCAGCTAAAACTCTTCCTGACTCAAGCATTTAACCTGCCGTCTTAGTGCTAAGCTGTAAAGAAAGACAGATGTACCAAACAGTGAAGCCATACTGCATGATATTTCATACTACAGCAATATGGAAAACAAAACTCCATCTGCCACTTTAACCAAAGTGACAAAATGCTCTGAGAAAATGAATGTGTAGTTGTGTCTTTTTTTCTAATTCATGGTCTGCATTCTCTTATACCGCTGACAGTAATGGGCTAATATGTCATGCCGTAAACACACTTCACACGCCATCAACCTCTAATGCCAAAGCCACAGTATGCTCATTTTAGCCAATTGGACACACAACTAGACCAATCCTGTACCAATCTCAGGGAATCTGAGTCTACTCTACCAATCGCAGTGAAGCAGAGTTCATTTATACTCTTCACCACGCCACCTCTCCAGCAAGGAGAAAAGGATGCCAAGTGCCTCTTTTCCAACAGGCCTTGCCAAAGTCTCACATCCAAGCTGGCAAATGTCCGGCCATGGGATGAGCGCAGGAGGCAGCGATGGCTCACATCCTGACCCAAAAATAACAAGCACAACAAAGATGCTTGCGATACAGCCCAAGGCGGACATTTTGTTTGCCTATACTCCAAGTACACAGGCAATATTATCAAGAATCTGTGCCACTGGGACTCTCCCAGCTGGGGCAAATCATATAACATCAACATAAACAAAACCACCATCAAGCGCAAGTTGAGAAGAGATGTGAAGAAAACATCAAAATGCACACTGACCTCCAAGCTGTACTCTTCCACAGTCCTCTTAAGTGGGTCGACAATCTGCCAGCAAATGAGGATGCATAAGTCGATTAGCAGCATCCCGCCAACGATGATCAACAACTTCTGGTCCTTTATGATCTGGAGAGGGAAAACAAGATGAGATGCTTGTATTAGCCCAATGGCACACACCTGCTAGTGTTATGTAACTGTATGTGTGTCTGTGGAGTCATTTTAAACAACATTTCTTATTGACCACTGTAATTATGTGATTCTCATTCCATCTCAGGACCGGAGCCCTGCTGGTTTCATTCTAACATCTAATCAGAGCCTGATTACAATGCATTTAGCTGCAATTAACCACCTACTAGGATAGGAAACCAGCCGAACTGTAAGTCCAAAATATCAAGATGGGGTTCAGAACTTTAACCTGACATTCTTTTGCTCTGTGGTAAATGCAGTTTATATAAGGATTGCACACCACTAGCCCAGGACTGAGAACCAGTGGTGGACTTTCAGTCCGTCAATATTAGGCCACCGTCAAACCATGATTTTGTTACATGTGGCCAGAGAATGTGTAAAAGATCCACCAAACAAGATCCAAAGCTGTTGACCACTGAAGAACCCTCTTTTGTACTATGAACTTTAGAGGGATGAAAGCCATGACCTGTTTGTGATCTTTATTTATAATAGCGTTTGACTGTCTGGAACGGCAGATCAAAGGAAAGGTCAGGGAACACAGGCTGGGCTGTGTTTGGAGAGTATCACATAGCCCAGATGCAGCACAGTGGTCTCACACAGCTCTCCATCCGGTGGTGGGCTCAGGATGAGATGCATGAGGGGGTTGTTTTTGATCTGGTGTCTTTTGATGGTGTTGGCATTGAACGAATATACGCAAGGCAAGACAAGGGACATTTCTTGTAGGAATCCTGCAATGCTTCCAGGCGGTTTAGAGGAAGATAGAAGCAGAGCCCGACAAATGGCAGCTTCAAAAATAAAGAAAAAACATTTGACACCAAAATAGATTCAAAATACATGTATATTAAATGAAATTATTTCCGGTCAAATCTGGCTGATGAAACTGATATTCTATTATTCTAAGTAAATATTTGTAACAAAGATATGCAAGCTGTGCTGTATTTTAGGGATTTTACAAAAAAAAGCCTTACACCACCATCTGTTTAACTGTGATACATTACTCTGCCAACTGAGTCCGCGAGACAAACAATATAATGACTCTAAATTACCTGAAGTGTGATGTACTGTTTTCTTTCCCCAGTAATATTGGCACTCTGATACATCAGTTGTGTTCTACTGTCTTTTGTGTATTGATGACTTTGATTCAGAAAAAGACCAAATGATTGAAAACATGACCCGACATGACTGAGAACGGAATATAGAAATAAACGTGAGTCCTTATTCTTCAGAATTAAGCCAACGAGATGTTGTTGAAAGCTCTGAAAAATGAAGTACAGCTTGAGTTACGAGTACTACTTTCAAGGTCAATAATTCCTTTTCAGACTCAACTGCATAAAAAACTGAATTGGTATTGAAATAAAATAAAACGAGTTGTTATCCATCTTATGTGTAGTGTAAAGCAACAAGGCCAGGGACTAACTGAGTCTGGTGTGATACTGTGACATCATTTGAATTTGAATCTGTAGCCCAACCTCAGGGTGTCATAACAACAGTATACAACTGCTGGCCTATCAAGATCTGTCTGACACTTTAAAAGTTGCTCTGGATGTTATTTTCAGACAGCTTCAACTGATGATCCCAATATGTGTGTGCAGGAGCCACCAACAGAAACAGCTGGGCCCCTGAAAAAGGTCCAGTAAATGGTCCCTCCCCAAAATCTGCATGTGCACGCTCTCTTGTTCCTACTAAACACCTGGCATAGCGAATAAATTCACTCCAGCATGAGCTGAGTGTTGAGATCAGTATATTTCTAAGGACATATGGCCAGCCATCAGTGTTTTTTCTTCTTCTTTGCAATAGCTGTGCACAAAAAAAAGGAAAAAAAACATACTATTTTCAGGAGAGGGTTTTCCTTATGAAACATTATGCTAAATTTAACTAAACCAACAAGTTATACAATGTTTATTTTTGTGCTTTTTTTAAATTCATTACGTGATGGTGAACATTTCAGCCCCAAATACAATTTTGTACTGCTTATATTTAGCATGAAAGGTATTACTGCTTGCCTTCCTGTTTTCCCCTGGGCCCCAGAAGGCTTTCCCCTTTCTCCCCCCTTAAAGCTTCCCTGTATGCGCGTGTGTGTATATGTATGCAGGAAAGCAAGCGGTTAAGTGTAATGAGCTAATGGGCACTGTGTGTTGTTTAGCTTTGTGTGTGTGTATGTGTGTGTGT
>CAFUXE010000471.1:70192-82527 GCA_903364295.1 Serranus cabrilla
TATCTGTGTCTGTGCTGTGTGTTTGTGTGTATTTGAAGAAGGAGGACATTGATTGACAGCACCCCCCACCCCACACACACACTGTCTCTGGTACTGAGCTCTTTAAGAAGTGAAGGAGTGCCGGCCGTAGCCCGCAGAGTGGAACCCTTATCGAACACACCCCTGATTTACAATCTGTGCTCTCCCAGCGCACGGGGGAAAAATGTGGAGGGAAGGCTGGGCGGAAGGAGTGAGGGATGTAGTTCCAGCCCCAACTGTTTGCAGCAAAGATGGCTTACACTTGTGCTTGTCCCTCCCCTGACAGCCGTTGACAGAGATTTCAGGGCACCGACAGCAACTATCACTCTACTGAAGCCAAAGCACCTGCACTCAATCAGTGTGGAGGAAGTGTGATGTGTGTGTGTGTCCTGCAAACAGACCCGGGCCAGCAGAGAAACATCTTTTAAGGGCTGAAATATGCAGTCGGGGTAAATTCTGCATCTGAGGAAGCTCTGGTTTTGTTTCTGTTCGGGGAACAGGGTGGGAGAGGGGGACTTAGCAGAGATATTTGGGTATAAAGGGTTATGGCAAAGCTTCTGAGCTTGAAGAGGGAAAAGTGTTTCCTAAACTCTCACTGATTATTTTCAAAACAAAAGGCGAAGTCAACTGTCATTCATTTGGAAACAGCTGAAGAAACTCGTGGTGATTTTGGTAAAGTAGAGCTCGGTCATGTCTCCTTGTCCTCTAACCTGTAATCTGGATTATCTTTATTTTCATATATCCTGTGTCCTCTTTTTCCAGCTTTCATCTTTTCTTTTCCAGTGTCCAACCTACTTTCTTCGCCATTTGTGCCACGTTGTTTGTCTTGTCCCTTGTTCTGCCCTGCTTTGCCTTCCTCCGTCTGTCTCTCCACCCTCCCTTCTGCCACTACTTCTCTACATCCCTCCAACCTCTCCGACTCTTTGATCCATCGCTCTTTCCTCCCTCTCTTCCTGCTCTCCCTCTCTCTCTCTCTGGCAGGCCACCCACACTTCCTCCAATATGCAAGAGGGTGAGAGAGGGAGAGGGAGTGGGAGAGAGACAAAGAGAGGGGGAGAGCGAAATCTATAAATACAAAAAGGCCAAGCACAGTTACAACACTGTGAGCTCGGCACTTTATATAACTAGGCCAGTGAAACAGATTGTGTCACGTGTTTAAAAAGCCATTTGTATTTCTTAATCTTTCTTTTTTCTCTTTTTTACGAAAAAGATTCTAAAATCAGGTTCCAGGAGCTGCCAGTCTTTCAGTGTTTGTTAAAAAACATGAGTGGGAATACAAGCGCCCACACACCAGTGCTGGGCTTTCAAAAGGCACGTGAAGCTTCCTAGATAAGACTGTCGGGTCTACATGTTTCAGTGGAGAGGTTCGTCGTCATATGAACTAGAAATTATCCTGTCCAACAGATGGACATGGTGCGATAAAAATGTCAAAACCAGATTTAACCAGAGAGGATCATATGTAGATATAATAACATTTCACAAGGACAGCTAGTTTCGGAAAATATAAATCTATAAAAATGAATGAAAAGACATACAAAGTAGTTGTCTTTGTGCCATACGTGTTATAAATTGAACAATTTATATCGACCCTTTCCCACTGGAAAAAACCCACTAACCCCCACTAACATTTGTCTTTTGTATTTTGTAGGAAAGGTAACAATCAGCATTAATTCCCAAAACAAATGACTCTGTGATAGTAAGGGGGATTAAAATGGCAGTGATAGAAAGATGGCAGCCAGGTGGACATGATTTTTATTGCACATTTCTGGGTGAAAATTCCATCTGTCTCCATCCAAGCAGCACTCGAACATCTTTCCAAATTAGTCGGGATCTGAGACTTAATAAGTAACTGATGTAAAAAGTTTCCGCTGTTATATTTTCACTGCCTCCATGCTGCTTTTTACTGTTAACTAAACCTGTTTCCTAGCATGATCGCTGAGTCAAATGTGACACACGGAATAAAGGCAAAATAAAAACAGAAAGGCACAAATGCCTTCTGGTAATGATGAGTTTCTTGCTTTAAATATATATGCTAATTTATGTGGAAAATTGTATAGGGAAAGGGAAAGGGGAATTTGTACTATAAATAGTAGCAGTATAAATAAACTTTCATTAAAAAAACATTTTCAATACCTTTTTCTTCATCTTCACATTCTTGAAGATGGCGTGCACCCTCCAGGTCTTGGCAAACATGGCGCCGAAAGCAGTTGTGTATCCAACAATGAGGATCCACGTCCGGACCTATCAGAACAACAGGAACACACATAATAGTGTCATGCCTTTAACTGGTGATCAAGGCTTAAAACAACACCTGATCTGACAGGTATTTGCATTTTTCTCAAGAACTCCATTCAAAATAGCATTATGAAGCATTCTAAAAATAAGAAGCTGTCAGATTTATTTTTCTTCTCCAGATGTGGAGCTCTGGGAGAACGTCCTGGTCCGTGGAAGCTGTCACACTCCTGAGAGTTTTTCATCTTAATGAGGAACAAAACGTAGACCTCTTACTGCTTTGACACTGCTGACGTGTTTTATAAGCTTAGAATCTGAATAAAGACTATGAACTCTTAAAATAGCGACATCGTGTTTCTGTATACTGTATGTGTTTGATTGCTGCCTGTGATTCACATGTTTATTTTTACGTGTATATCTGTGTGTGAGCCCCTTCTGCACCTCACACGCTGTACACCCTCCACACATTAACACCTGGCTCTCTTCACCTGCCATTCTCCGCCGTATCTAGAGAGCAATAAAGCCAGGCAGGGACAGAGCAGTGGGTAAAGAAGACAGCAAAAAACAATTACACCATCTATTCTCAAGGAGACCAGCATATATTGATTGGTGGTGAATGGATCAACCTCTGTGGTCCTTTGCTGTAGAACCCCAGTCTGAAGTGACACTCTGTGTTTTGGCTCTGCAGCACAGCTTCAGCCAGGTGGTGGCAGCCCGAGACGTGCCCTGCCTAACATTACTCTGGTGTGTCGGTGTGAGTGTGTGTGTGTGAGGGTGGTGTCTCAGTGGAAACCAGTTATCACTGTAATCAAAACTCTTTAATTAATCCAGCATCTACATAGTCACACAGTAATGCTACCTGGGGGGAGACACTTAATGCGCTCGTTGCTAGCTAGAGAGCCGGAGAGAGAGATTCAATCAGTTTTCACTTAGAGTTGCATGTGATTAGTGTTTCAGCAGTATTCTCCATATTTTAGCTCATATGTGCACCATTTTTTTTAGCCAATGAGAAAGCTTCCATTGCACAATTGAAACTGAAATGACCCAACCCCGACTTGTATTTATTATTTTATGCTTTAGTAAAAAGACGTGAGGGAACTCACAGTGCAAAGAGTCTCAAACTCTTTGTCCGAGACAAAACCTCCATCCAGACCGAACAAAAAGATGGAGGCGTAGGAGAGCATGCCTCCAAGGATGATCAGGTTGTTCATGTAGGGACTGGACATCTTGATTAGCCTGGAAGAGGGCAGAAGATTACATTAGAATAGATTTTGAACAGCACAGAATAACACAGAGCATTCATCAAAAATACTTCAGTGTGATATTTAGGTAAGAAGGAGAGTGAAATGTGAAATAATAATGTACCTGCAGACAGTTAAAGGTTAATCATCATTCTCATGCTTCATCCTTCTTTCACTTCAATACCATCCAATCTCCCCTGATTCTTCTTGTCCTTCATTTATTCCCCTCCTCCTTCTCCCTTAACACAACCCCTCATTTACTTTCCTGCTGCACCGTACTTTTATCTATTTCACCTTCACTAGCCAGCCTTCATTTAACCCCTCCCTGCATCCACCTACCCTCAGAGCTGTGCTTCACCACCAATGCTAAATGCTTACCTGTGGTTGCGGTTCTTGATGTTGAAGAACAGGAAGGCCCCTGCCATGAGCATGCCCAGTATGGTGATGGTGGACAGGATGCTGTAGAGGGGCACGTTGATGTGGCGCCGCTGCAGACGCACAAACGTACGGTCCTTCGGAGGCTCCACGCCTAAGAAGAAGATAAGGTTTAGCATGAAAAATGTTTATCTAAGACGATCTCTCAAATATTACATTCTCCAGTGAGGTTTCTCTCCTCCTTTTGACAAGACCTGCCTCCTTCAAATCTTTTCCACTTCAACCACAACACAGTGACACTGCAGCAGACATCCAGTTATTTGAGACCAATTTCCTGGTCCCTGGTTTCCTCTAGTTGAGTGCATGTATCTCAATGCACCACAGTCAAGTTATTGTGGTTAGAAACTGCACTTTCTTATCTTTTGCTCTATTTTTCTCCCACCAGTGTGCCAATCGATTGCACTAGCATCATCTTACACATCTCCACTTACTGTGGTCAGGGATGTGGAAACAAGCATCTTAGATGGTACTGTCCTAGAGTTTCTTTATGTGGGGCAAGGCCGAGAAGATGGAGAAAGAGTGGGAGGGTGGTAAAGAGGAGAATAGCCAGGGGGATCGAACAAATTATAAAGTGTGTCAACACAGGCAAACACGGGCGGGGTGAAAAATGGACTGGTAAATAATTTAGCTGTTGGAGGACAGTTTAGAGTGGTAAAGGAGAGTGGCGAGTCCCCACACTGAGTAGTGGTGGTGTCTGAGTATGTCTGAGTATGTTTGTGTGCAGGAGGGAGACTGGGTTCAAGTGAACGACAGTGGAGAGTGCTGATGTGGTAAGTGATGGGCCTTTAACATATATACAAACACACATTGGATGAATCAGAGCACCTTTTTCTTCTTCACTGAGTTTCACGTCGATGAGTCAATGCTCGCACAGTCACACACATATGCATGCACATACACACATACACTAGCCATCATCGTACCTTGGAACCTTATGGAGTTGTTGATGAGGTCCAGCACATCAGCGATTGCATTGTACTCTCCCACCTTCACCTCCTGGCCCTCTGTAAGAACACACACAACAACACACACATATGTAGACGTAAGAAGAAATACTATATGCACTTAAACCGTCCAAACTGGCGACCGGGTAATACAACACCCTTTTTTCCCACTTGTCGACAATGATTTCTTGAGATTAAAAAAAATTTAATTGAATGTCTGTGCAGAATGTCTGTGGAAATCCTTGAATTAAATGTTGAGATTTTCAGTCTGGAACAAAATGTTGGACTTTGCCTTCCCTCCTGCAAAGCTAAAAATAAGTTTCTGCATGATGTCTTGGCCAACAGTCCAACAATTGGCTAACTGGTTGCGCCAGTTGTAGTGATTCTTCAACAACTCATGTGAAATCTTTCAGGTGGCTGACTTAATACTGCAATAAAGTGCTAAGATAATGGATCACTGACACTAAGGTGCTTGCAGAGTTTATAAAATGTAGCACCAGTGATTGTTATTTGGAGGAAATGAAACAGAGGCTCCTTTGAGTGAGCAAGTAAATCTGAATCAAACACAATGAAGAAGTGTCCAGCTTTGAGATGCACTGTCCGGTATTTCCTCACAGAGAGCTTCAAATCGCAGGGAAATCTTTCAAAACCCAAAACTAATATGTTTTTTTTTTTATTCTCAATGTTTTTGGATGAAGCTTAATATGGGCAGGAAATGGTCTTCCTGTTTTTTTATAGTCTTAATTATCAGTTTATTTTACCTCAAGGAGAGCTTAAGGGCAATGGAGAGCAGATATCACAGCAAACAGATAAAGACATAGAAAAATAAAATGCAGCAAGACACAGACTTAAAATGCACACTATCGTACAAATCTCCAGCTGACGTGAAAGGAAATAATAATTCAATGCAACTGCACCTCTGTACTTATATAACATTATACTTTGACTGGATAGAGTCAAGGGATCGTAAACTGCTGTCCACCCCAGCCTGCAAACACCACTCTCTGTGGAGTTCTGCTCAAACACAGCTATTTCAGGATTTAGTGTTTTCTCTTTTAGAAACAACGATGAGTCCCTTAGGTGTAATATTGAAGGAAGCATGACCTTGTCAGACAAGCCTGGGCCTTCACTCTCCCTCACTCATAAAGATTACTCACTTAGAGTGTACACCAGGGAGGAGAGAAGAAGGGGATGAGAAGAGGGGACAGATTATTCTGATTCTTTTTTTGTAAGCACTACAAACAACCTGCAATTTCTTGTGGTGTTCGCGCACAAATCTGCCTCTGCTTCTCCCTGTTATCACTGTTATAGGCCCATTGAACTCCTCAGCAGCATTGTCCTTGACTAGGAAAATGACAGATAACATCAGCTATTGCAGCATCACAGGGCACTGCGTTCCCCTCTCCTCTCCTTTCCTCTCCTCTCCATTAAACACCTCATTTGATCTCACAATGTGGCATCAAAGCATTAGCAAATGTTGAAAAGTAAGACAGGCTATATGTGACGATTTCAGAACAGTAAATTTTATGTACATACACAATCAGGATTTGTAAATCACAAACTTCTCAGTGCTGAACGAGGATCAATAACCATGTTTCCCTTGACCACGTCCTTTGTTAGGATCTAAACAGCAGAAGGGATTGTGTGTCAGCACTCTTCCTTTGAGATGCTAAAATACTATCCCAGCACTCTATCCCCACAGGGAATATTGATGGCTGCAGCGGGCTGGTAAAACTCAACCTGTCGCTCAGCCTGTGCAAAGACATCTCACGCCTTTTTCTTAGATGAGTAATTTTGTTAAATGCAAATTCAGTGGATTCTGTTATATGGACATGAGACAACTTTTAGTTTCTTGACATCATATATTCATGGCAAAAGATTTTAAGAATAAGGCTGGCTATAACATATGTCAACAAATCTCCTTTTGAGAAAAAAACAAACCCCACTAACAAGCATATCAATCGAAAAATTAAATAGTTTATTCCTCTGTGCAATAAAGCTTCACTGTTGTTCAAAAACCTTCCAAACGAAGGCATGAAAAGCCTGAAAGTGAATGCATTGCAATAGTGCCTAAAAAGTGCATTTTTTGTAATGGCCAGCAGGGGGTGACTCCACTGCAACAATGGTGGATTGTATAGAGATCTATGAGAAAATGACCCTACTTATTACTTGAGTTATTACCTCAGTGAACATTTTCCTAATGCACTGATTTCCTGTCCTCACACCAGCCTGCTGCTGTATATACGCAATAGTGCTCAAAATCTTTAAATATTCCCCAATTTAAACAGTATTGTTCTTACTGAGTAATGTTTGTTAAAATGTACAATGCTCTGTCCTGTTTTCTAAATTAAACTATATTTTTGTGAACAGTTTGAAAGAGTGAATGTTTTGTCCATTATTTTTTTGGTTCTGCATTAATGGGTTTTGTTTGCAATAACACACAATTAACAAACTGCCAAATCCTACATATACAACGTGCTCCATTCACTACAACACAGACATTATGGGTTGTCGCTGCTGTGGTAGTGGGCCAATCACTTTTTTGTGATGTGGGTACAAAAAGGATCAAATGTAGGCATCGTTTGAAGGGATAAGCTTTGAAGCTACTTTGTACTGGGATCTTTTGGTTGATACCTTAAAGGTATTGAGTACCGACACCCTAGAAATGGTGGAGCCAATTCTAAGAGAGTTGTGAAGATGATTTACCACATGGCAATGGATTGTAGCTTATATGCAAACTCTAGGATTAAAATTGTATCTACAAAGCTGCTCCAACATGTATACAAATATGTAATACAATAAATCCCGGAGTAAAAGTGAATTGTACCAAATACTCGTGAACTGTACTTAAGCACATTTCTGGAGTACATGGATTTACCTATTTCCACCGCTGGTTAGTTAGATTACTGTAAATCTGTAAAGATTGCCCCTCTTTCTCAGAGCAGTTAGTCTTTGTTAATCAATTCTCAAAACGGTTCCACTTCACATGTTAAAAGATCATTTTCTTTCAATGATGCACCTGCTACTCAGCTACTCCAGCACAGATGACTTGGCCTCTTTGGAGCAGACTCATGCTGGTTTGAAAAACTGAAATATCAGAGTGTTGATTGCCGGACCTCATTCGCAGTAGAACTCTTTTATAAGGCTGAATCCCAGACATCTTTTATCAGCACATTCTGACCCGTCTTTGTTGAAGTGTTTGTAAATGTGATTAAATTAATTTAGAGATCTTTTCCATGCGACTCGCATTAGTTCGTCTTTGATCAAGTTCGTTTTTATTTTGTTTCATGTCTGATCTGTGAAATTCTAACATGGGGAAAAAACTGCTGCTTCATTTGCATTAGCATTGGTGGTACAGTTCACTGATATTCTTGTGAGCTGTTTAAATTGAAAGGACTGTGAGAAGACTATTGCCTGGAGGTAAGCTGACAGAAGTGAGGGTGTTGCGAGTTCAAATTCCTGATAGAAAAGCAGGAAATTAATTCTTACTTGAGGGGTGTTGAAGATAGCAAAGCCTATCATTTATCTCTAAAGATCCCAAACATCTTAACCTTTTACCCACACATATCACAACCTCACCTTCCTGATATATGTATTATTGAACCTCTCCTCTCCTTACAGAATGTCAAATACCATGTTTCCTTATCTTCTATGCCCGGTATGGGTTGATTTAAAATCTGTACTCAGAGGGCTTGTGGCTGCGATCAAGACCTCTGGTAGCGAGCTATCTCTTATCCCCATGAGAGACAGTGGGAATAAGAGCCATCGAGGCCCCTGACTAAGAACGCCTGACAGGGTGAAATAGAGGATCAGAGGCTGAGGACAGATGATAGGGTCATGTTGAGGATCACTGCCTTTTGAAATATTCAGGCTAGGGCTGTCCCTCCTCTCCTCTCCACCCAGCTCAGGCTCTCGGCGTGTCAAAAGGGTGACAAATTCACGGTCCCTGACAAGTGAGGAAGAAGTGATGGAGTGAAGGTTAAGGAGGGATGGAGGAGATATAATAAAGCTTGAGGAATGTAGCGGGAGATTGCTGTAACTTAGGGGAGGATTTGGTTGAAGAAATTGTGTGTTGGGGATACAGTTACAGCCAGCTCAGAGACAAGAGGAAGAGAAACATAGAAGACGGAAAAACACACTTTAACATGAGACGTGTGGCTGGGATTCAGGTTGTGTTAATCTGTGTAACGTTTTCTCAAAATCTCTAAAAATGACGGGGAACATTTTTCATTTAAACCCTAATTTAGATGGCTGCCCTGCAGTATCAACTCCCAGTGAAACTGGTTACCCTCTCTCTAATCATACAGTGTTTTATGACAGAGGTCTGTCCTTGTTGGTGCTCCTCCTGCTGTTGGGCTTTATTGTTGCAGGTGACCTACAGGTGGAGAGACAGGAGGGTGATAAAACTGCTGTGTTAGTAGTTCCACTTTCCCTCGTTCTACCCTCAGCCCTTGTTATTATGTAACAGCGTACATCACATGCAGCCCACTTTGAGAGTGGAGGGAAAAACGGGTGGGGGATTTAAATAGAACGGGGGATTTAAATGGAACGCACCTGCTGTTGAACACTTTAAGTCGAAACTATCACGGATCAACCACCAGTTGTAGTATTAGCGCAACACTGCTTTTTACAAATAATCACAAATACCTGTGGACCATTTTATTCACTCGCTCCGTCAGCCCTCCAAGGTCGCTCACCAAGTTCGTTTCAGTTATTTAGATAAATGGAACAACAACCATGATTGCTGCAGGGATTCCCCTGAGGCCAAACGCCGAGAGGAGGTCAATGAGGTCATGTTGAACGACTAATGAAAAGCAGACCTAATGTCATGCACCCATGTCAGTTGGATCCAATGCATTAGAAATGGCTCCTCAATCTGTCTGTAGTTATGTTTCGTTTCGTACTGTATTATAAATGCAGGTTTTCAGACTGTTGTGTGTTCGCAATTAAAAAAGGGACAAAATTCATTAAAAATGTACTTTTTTTGAGCGTGCCTTTAGCAAAACGTGATGGCCTCCCCCTTCTGGCAGTGAGAGTTATTACACAAACACTGTCAAAGTGCAGGTGACCTTGCTGTATGTCTCCGCCCAAAGCAGCGCTCTCCTCAAATCTTGGATGAATCTTGAATCTTTATTAAGATCATTTAAAGTAAGTAAGAGTATTTTACAAATAGCAATCTGTTCGGCAGCAGTAAGCCTGTTTCGGTGGGTCAGCGCAGCAAGTCACCACAGAAGCCACAACTACGGTATACGGGGAGAAACACAGAGCTATCCATGGCTGCGATTCGCTTAATTAGCAGTGTGAGAACTTGTTTGGCAAGGGTAGAAGTCCCAAACTCCAGCTTTAAACACAATCTTTAAAGTACTTTTAATCATATGTGGTCTCCTTTTTAGTAAAAAACCCACAGAGCCTGGGCTGTAACACCATTAGCATACATACGCGGTTAGACACCAGCAGAAGCACACACACACAAGCATGTGCATGAGCACTCGCATACTGCCCTCTATCTCTCACACACAGTGTGATGTATGCAGCCAGAGGGATCAAGCCCCTCTGCAGTGGGGGAGATAAGATGGTTAGGCAGGGAGGACTGAACAGCCCCATGCAGTGTGCTACATACAGTCTGGGGAGCCTGGGAGCTGGGAATCCCTGCATCAAGATGCAATCTCTGGGTTATTCTCCCACTCAGCGGGCCCTGCTGGCTCAAAAACAACCTCAGGATGAAGCTATGAGGACGGAGAGTACTGAAGCAGGTTTTTAAGTGCAAACCTTGACAGTCCAGACATACATCCTGCCACCACAGAGGAGAGATCAAGCCCAGAAAAACACCTTGGGACTTTCGAGTCTAACATTCACTTAAGCTGCACCCACACAGACACAGAGAGGACAGAACTCGACACATACAGTGAAGACTTTCACAAAAATGACACTCTCAAACGTTTTATGTTTTCTGACAAACAACCCCTTGCAGTCAAGCGAATAATGACAATCCTCCATAGAAAAACAACTAATGAGATAAATGTGAGTACAATGCTTGTGACTTTTACATCCTCCTGCCTCCAGTTCCTGTATTTACTGTATGACTCCGCTGCAAGCTTTTCCTAAGCCCTGTGGGTCAGGATCCATTATCAGTACTGGTGTATCAACCGTTGCAGCCTTCAGGCTTGACAAAAACTGTAAGTGGCTTTCCAAAAACGGTGGTAATCCTGCAACATTTCTGAAACAATTTCAGGTTTTATTGAACACAGACGTGCAGTAGTCTGAATTTAAACATATAGTAGCACTAATTCTAATTCAAACTCAGTGGAGTCACGTCAAAAGCAAGTGTGGATGGCTGGAGGTGGGAGTGACAGACATCAACATGGCAACACTATGTTTTCCATTTATAACAGAATGAGCTGTGGTAAATTATTGTAAACAATATACACAGGAAGGAAAAGATCAGGACAGGTTAAACTGTGAAAGAGTGTAGTAGTCGTGACACACATACCTTGAAACTGGTTAAATTTGATTGTGCCCATCCTCTCTCCATTCCGAAACATGACTTGGCCCTGAAAAGAGGGAAAACATAATGAATATGTACGTTTAATATAACATAAAACATTGAAAACACATATACGTGCACATGGCTTAAGCTATAAGAACTGCCAAAGTAGATGCAGCATAAGCAGTAGAGTGAATTTCAGCAGAAAAAAAGGAGCTTAGCTCAACTAAATTTATGCACAATGCTTCCCTGATGCTGGAGTGTTAGTAGGCAAAGGGCAGAGTCTTGGCTCCTGCACACGCTGCATCTCATTTGATTAGAAGTGGCCAAAATTGATCTGTTTATAGAGGTAAACAAAATTATCTTTGGGCCAATTCATTTGCTAATATCTTTGGAACTACATCAGGTCAGCAAAGCTGCCTGACTTAACTGTGTTTGCTCAAATAGCATTGGTACAAGTTTGGGCTCAGAAAGCATTTAAAATGCAATCGTGTGTCTCACATTTGGCTACAGAAATGTGTGTAGTGGTCAGTGACTGCAGCTAAGGCTTTATTCTGCAGTTTATTTTTCCATATTCATTTCTCGCCAAAAAAGGAGTTTATCGGTCAGACAACTGCCCTTAAAAAAATAACAATAGACTGTCTTTGATTTAAACTCCACAGGAATAAGACAAGCAATTTCAAGCCAGGCAGCGTCTGGTGAACGTAGACAAGGTAGACAAAAGCAATTCAACTTTGTGGCAATATCGTAAGACATATTCAAATCAATTTGGCTTCTGTCGCCTTATCTCTTCCATGTTTTCTCAGTCTTTCTCTCTCTTGTTCTATTTTCTCCTTCCCTCTGTCTCTTTATCTCACTCTCCCTCTTCATCTACCAAGACTGTTCAATTAATTCAGCCCGCCATCTGCTTACAGAGCTCCTTAATTACACATTTAACTGGGTTTACATATTACTGTCTGGCTAACAAAACAGGTGGGAGCA
>CAFUXE010000471.1:93373-120627 GCA_903364295.1 Serranus cabrilla
TTGTTTTGTCAGCCTGTCCGGTAACAAACAGGGAACTTGGGACAAAGAACAAGAGATGAAGATGAAAAAAAAGCAGAAAGTGACAGAGAAATGTAGAAGGCTGCCTCGACGCCTTGCAGCAGAGAGGCCTGTCTGCTTTTTAAATATTCCAGCTGGATCACAGATGTAAGTGCTCTATTTGTGGATCACACAGTGACGCCATGGCCCCCTTATCCCCCCCACACACACAATCATACACAACAGTGAACCAAAAAAAGACGAGCCTTCACAACGAAATCTGTGTCACCCTCTACCTCATCATATTACGTAGCTGTCGGGGAGACAGCAAACTGCTGTTGCGAGATGAGCGGGAAACGGACCATTAGGGTGTCAGAGGCCCCCCCGCCCAACCAATCCAAACGTTCTGAAAGGCTTTCGAGGCGACACTGTGATTTGCATATTTAGAGTTGATCAAGGAAGGATGGTGTCAGCTTAAAATGTCAGCCCTCAACATGGAGAGTTACACATATATTTTAGGAAAGACAGCTTATCTGCCTGTTCCTTCTCTATCCCTCTGTCTCGTCATCTCCCTGTTGCATTTCTTTCAACACGCTCCATGTTGCAAACGTCATATCTTCCGCTCACATATCAGACCTCTGTTTTTCTTCTCTCCTGCTCCGCTTGTCCTACTGTGCTTCCAGCATCTGTTCTCTCACTGTGCTACGTAACCTGCTATCAAAAATATATTCATACTCCTTCACACTGGGGCTGTAACAGTTTGTGTTTTCATACTGAACGGTCACTGTCATGCAGAATACACAGTACGCAGCGGTGGTATGTAATTAATTACAATTACTCTGTACTCTAAGTACTGTACTTAAGTACAATTTTGAGGTACTTGTACTTCACTTGAGTACTGGAGACATGTAAGTAAATTTATACCTCTACTTCACTAACTTTTAGGGGAAATATTTTAGTTTTTACTCCACAACATTTAACTGCCAGCTTTAGTTACTTTGCAGGTGAAGATTTAACATGAAAAAAATATGATGCATTTAAAATTATTATGCATGTTAATTAAATCACATAAAAGTAGTTAAAAACAGCCCTACCTGGACAAATGTTATGCACTGATGTTGCTTACATTAATGCATCAAAGAAAAAAAAACAATAGATTTGGAATAAACTGTATATAAAACAATCTGAGTGGGGTCATTCTGCATAATGAGTACTTTTACTTTTTAAACTTTTAGTACATTTTGATGCTGATAACTTTGTACTTTCACTGAAGTTTGAAATGCAGGCCTTTAACTTGTAATGGAGTAATTCTGCAGTGTGGTATTAGTACTTTTACTGAAGTGAGGGATCTGAATACTTCTACCACCACTGACCGTATGTAGATTGAAGCACGTAATGGAACCCAAGCTGACAAGTACAAGCTCTGTCCAGAAACCTTTGGCTGTTAGCTGTTAGCAATATGTGCTGAGGATAGTGCAGCAAGCTGATTGGCCTGAGAATCAGCCACACTATGGCGAGAACAAATTAAAAGCTGGAGCTGGAAGACCCAGCCGCAGATTTCCATTCAGCTACAACAGCAACGGAGAGAGTCATGTACAACACAAGGATGGTGTTTCGGCATTTCTCCACCATTGTAGGAGTGTGAATGGAAACAAACCCAACACTTACATTCATTCATTACCCAGATGTGTTGATCATTGGGAGGACAGATGTTTGGATGCTAGAATGTTTAATTATAGCCAGCATGGAGGCCACCAAGGTGGGCTTATTTCATATTATTATTTGTATATGACTTCTCACATTCATAGCATAAGAGATGCTTCTCAGTTTTACAGCCTGTTGTGACCTGTTGCCTTGTGTCCTTACAGTCTTTTACAGAAATGTTTGAAATACTTCTTACTTTCACAATGAAAAAAGTTTACCAAGGTTGCCAGTGAGCAAAATCACATCTGCTCTGTGACAACCAGGGTATGAACTGGGGGATGTTGCAATTTACTAGTATTAACAATAACTGTAATATATATATATGTATATATATATAAAAATATCATGTTAATAATGCACAGATGATAATATTGTCTAAATAATCCTATACGGAATTTCCATTTCTTGCTTAGTCTTTCCTGTTTTTTTTGGCATTTATTTGCTAAAAAAGAGAGACAGAATAAACAAAAAATAAAGATCAAGATCAATTTGACTGATTGGCTTAAACTCACCAGCCACTTGGTCACTTGTTTGACTGTCTTCCATTGACAGTGTTTCCACGGTAAACTGTATGTGGCACTGACTCACTGTTCATATAAAACTGAAGCCAGAAACATCTCTGATTGCCTCTGGAGATAGTTTGGATAATTTAGCCATCACACTTCACTGAATTTACATCTGAATTTCATGCATTTTCGCTTCATCAAAGCAATCTGATCAACCATGCGTGTTAAAACCAGGAGTAAATGGTGTAAAGATGTACAGGTCTACCGTCTCAATATTGGCCCAATAATGGGCTGATTTTGTTCTGTCTCATTTAATTTCAAAGGAGAGAAAAGGAGGGGAAAAGAGATGAGATGAGAGAAAATAAGAAATCCTTTTTGCATGTGTGTATGTATTTTCTGCTTAAAAGGCCAATCAACCACCCATTAGTCAGAGCAGGACATTGGAGGTCGCTTTACAGACCCCCCAGCCAATACAGTGTCCTCATTAGACCTCACTGAGAACTGCCCTCCTCTGCGGATAAATTGTTTCATGCAGGATTCACTTGCATGACATGTACTTAACTAACTCCTATTCTTTTGATGTATTTGAGAATAATTTGAATGAAACTGACCTCAACCTTTTTTTTATTTAGTTAAAGAGAATAGTCAAGGTTGGATGACTTACCTTGAGCTTCTTGACGTTGACACAGGGGTCGTTGGAGAAACTTTCTGTATCTGCAATCTGAATGTCTGCTTTCTCCAGCTCGCTAGTTAGATCGTTCCTCACCTAAAAGAGAAGGACAGACAGAGAGAACACAGAAAGTAGGAGAAAGCACATGAGTTTGGTTGATATTTCACTGTGGAAGATGTTCATTGTTCTGTTCTCTATTTTTATCTAACATATTCTTAGTTCTGGTATGAATCTCCATGAGTGGCACCATCCCAGGGACATTTCGAGTTGTCAGCTAAAACTATTCACTGTGTATCGGATGTGACATATGGCCATCCTAAACCTCACACATGCCCAGTTAGTTTCTTTCCTAGGTCATCAAATATTGATGCTTAAACATGGCACCCTGCCTCTGATACCAACACACAAGATATCGTTTAGCGTCTGTATGAGGGCATTGGGAGGAGGATGGTACAAAGAAACACATGAGTCTTTTCAATGTAAGCTCTATTTTTGTGCCATGTAAAACAAAAAATGTATGCATTCATTTAGGGAAAAACTTTCCCTTTCCTAGCCTCTTATTTTTGAATGCCTAAACATAGCCACGTAGCTTTGTTTGAATTCACAACATTAACCATGCAACCAGGAAGCATCGTACTCTCAGATGTTGGGCTACCCAGGGTGTTAAAAAGGGACGCCAAGGGATCCTGATCAAGTGTCCGTTTGTTTTAAGTTGGGAATAAGAACAGATTGACATGCCTTGTCACATCAAGTGACAAGGTCTGTGATGCATAAGGAATTGGCCATTCCAAATTTGGTGAATCACGTAATTAGATCTGTCAGACCTAGATCTCTGAATCTATTGATGAGACTAATCGACATCATCTTCATAAGGTCAAGAAAAATATTAATAAAATCAAACAAAATGTTGAATATTATCCTGCAGTCACTTTCCCTTACCTCCATTAAACTGTGAATGGGACGACAGAAAGACGAGCATCTTGAGATTACAGCATGACAGAGACATATTACCTCCTGAAGACATCTAAACCATCATCATTCTGATTTAACTCACTGTGTTCGATGTCAAGTTGTAGCATTCAAGATATCCAATGTGCATTTGTCACGGTGATATGCACTTGTTTTATTCAGAATCACTCCAGAGAGCACATTCGTATTGTATGCATTGTGTGCTTTGAATGATCTCAACTGGTTATCCATGCTTGACAAGAAGCAGACATGTGTGTAATACTCTACACGTCTCTGTAGCAGCTGTACGTCTGCTTTGATGTATTGATTCAGTGGAATGGTGGGTAATGGGATCAGAGAAGAAGGAGAACGGCGCAGGTGCCCCACCGTGATGGCGAGCTAGAGGTGGTTCATCATACTGCCTCTCGCTCGCTCACGAACACACATACCATGATTCATCCCTCTGGCTTCCTGCCCCAAACTTACAATTTTAGAAAAGGAGTTTTTTCTTTTGCTGCAGACATTTTGACTTGTCCTCGTAGGAAAAGCACAGGTGCAACTACATTATTGATGGCTTTGTTCCATTTAGGTGGTCCAGTAAGACATACCAGTTAGCCAGCATGCACAATATGAAGGTCCTGGCATGTGAGCACTTAATGGAATGCAGCAATTATTGATGTTACACCTGTGTTCAACAAGTCAAAAGGCCCGCTCCAGATCTAGCCACAGTTTACATGCTGAGGTTTACTGTTGACATATTTTCCTCTCTCTTTGGCCACATTTTTTTGTTGCCCTCTGGCCATGCCCTGCAGCCTCTGGCCCCTCTATCCCCACCCGAAAACTTGGCATCAGGGACCACGTTGAGACATCAGAGAGGGTGTGTTCTCAAATGGGCATGCCAAGCTCAGTTGGCAGAGACAACATGTAACAGCGAACAGATGACGGCCCTGGTGTTTGCCCTACATTTGTCTGCGATTGTGCATGTATGCCTTAGATTATATCCATATTCATGTGTCCTATATTTATTCAAATACATACTGGGGATTGCCTTGGCAATGAACAAAATGAGACTCACAAGAAACACTATTTATTTAGTGAAACCTCCAGGGCTGAACAATTAAAACTGTGGAAATACCAGAAACTGCAGTTCCTTGATTGGCCACTTGAGGCTGGCTCCAAAAGCAAGCCAATTTCTATAGACCCTTATGTTAAAATGCCCAATTTTACAGCAGAAACAAACATGTTACAGCATGTTATTTAAGACACCGTTTCCGTCTCTATAGCTGATTTCCCAGTTTATGACAACTGCAAGGGGGGTCGAATTTTAAATGAAAATAAAAGTATGGAATATGCTGAAATTGACAGCAGAGAAGTGGTTTATGCTGAGGGAGTGGTTTAAAATGCTCTTGTGGACATTTTATTACTACTGTGTGCTGATAAATATAAGAATAGTTGACACCAATTGTAGATTCAAGTGTGCCAAAGTGTTGTTCTCTGTCAATAAAGAAACTACAAGCCTCCATTTTCCAAACTGACAGGGTGTAAGTGTTTCACATTCAAACAATGGATTGAAGGTGGAGCACCACTTCACGAACAGCTATAGCACATCAAAGTGGTGTGAGCATAGTTACAGCAGTTTGCATCCCCAAGGATATAAAACTATGAATGCTACCACTCCTGCTAATTCCACCATCACAACTGTTACTATTGTTGCTGCTGTTAAAATTAGCCATTACAACTATTTCGTGTAATCAACTAGAAGATTGCTGCCATCTAAAAATCAATGGAACTGAACAACCTCAACTTTATTTCCCTCATGTCTCTAAATGTCTTCTGTCATAATCGCCTCCTCCCCTGGTACCCCGGAGGGAGCTCTAAATCACTCTGTACATCACTCACTCCTGTACAAACATTCCCTCCAATGTACTGCTTGCTGAGCTGAAACAACAGGGAGGTTGGAGTGGATCAATACAACCAGGTTTTGCTCTTGAGGAACAATTGGCGTGGTGGTCTGGACAAGGTACAATGTCCTGTTGTGTTGAGGGCTGATCTAAAAGGCCTGGCTGCTGCAGTGTGAAGAGGAAACTCGCTTGGACGAGAGAGGGATGGCAGCAGGTTAGTTTGGTGTTTGAAGAGGTGTGCTGGAGCGAGCACACAGGTGGATGGAACAACAACCACAACAAAAACAAGACATACTGATACGCAGTCACACAAACAAAGATCACAATGGCTGACACACAAAGCCATTTGCCTCTACGAAAAAAAGCTCTTGTCACAAGAGGATTTTCAGTGGTTTTGATTTTGCATTTCCTCCACTGAGATGGAAAAGGACAAATGCATCCGTGTTCTGGTGGACTGAGTGTGTTAGAGCGAGGGGGGCCGGAGGGGAAGGGAGGGGGACAGATGGATTGAGGGACGGAAGGAGGGGAAAAAGTGAGCAGCTTTTCCTGCGTAACAAAAACATCCTCCATTGTCTAGGCAGCCTGGGAATCCCCAGCAGCAAATACAGAAGAGAAATAATCCTATTGCACTTCTGGGCATGCGTGCACACACACACACACATGCACAGACAAATATGTAAGTACACACCCACACATGATGGACAAAATGTCAGATGCACTCAGTACGATGTGTGCAAAGCATCCTGGTTCTCAAAAAGACATTAACACAATATGATTGTGTTATATGCAGAATGTTTTATCTGCAAACACAATAAGACACACACGCATATATACTGTACCGCCACAAACTAAATGAAGATGAATTGGTGAGCTGAAGTTGAGGGATACCCTGTGATTCTTTGGGGTGAATATGACAGAATGAAGTATTATCTCACACCTACACAGCCTGTGGATGCTGCCTTCCATTCTGCCGGCGGTGACACTGAATCACTGTTAAATGGACTGTATAGGAAAATTAAAAGCTCTGTCATCAGAGCTTTGGTTCTCAAGTTGCAGAGGCTTTTATTATGCAGTCTGTTAGTACAGACGTGTGCTTGTGACACAATTACGAATAGTTCATTCAATAATTGCTCTACACCTTATTGCATATTTTGTAAGGCTGCAACAAAGGCCTTTTCTCATTATTCATTATCATTCATTGTCTGCTGTTTAGTTTTGCAATTAATAGTTGAAAATAGAGAAAAAATAAAGTTACAATTCATGAAAACGTGATGTCTGAAAAATGCATTTTGTTTAGAGCAATAGTCGTTTATCGTTTGTTTATTAATGTATCACTTGAGACAAAAAAGAATTACAGTAAAGCCATTGGGTTGTATGACTGCTTAGACTTATATGATGCTCTGATGGCAGACTATGCTTCAAATATGGATGTTAATGCAAAGAAGCCAGAAATTCTAAAAATGTAAGTCTTCCCACACATCTTCAGCCCAAGAGCACCAAAGATCTTTAAAGAACATGCAAAATGAGATTCATCAATTCAGTATCCAACCAAATGTCTCCCCTCCTGTCACTGATTTACAGCACTGTATAAACATTTTATAAACTATATATATTAAAAACTAAAACATAAACTTTTTTTATCATTTTATCCAAGATATTTATGATTGAGCGTTGCTATTAGCGAAAAGTTATGGCCAAAAATGTATTTTAAATTGTATTTTGTGAAGTCACCTTTGACTTCCAAACTCAAACTTCATCAAGTGGACATTTGTGCCAGACAAAAACATTTACACCTTACAACTGAGTAGCTGGGAATGGTAAATGTTTAGATGCTTGATCTAAATTATCAATGAAAAATGTTGCTGATTCATTTTCTGTTGATATGAATGGTTTTAGCATCAATAATTTGTAAAATTTAAATTCCAGCAATAACACCTTTTAAGCCTGATCTTCAGGTTAAAGAACGTGCACTGACTTTCCATCAAAGCTGATGTGTTTTCAAAACCGATCCACAAAGAATTAAGTAATCTTTCCATTAGCCATCCAAAAAATACACTCGCCCCAAAAATAACAATCACACCTATCAAACAACAGGAAGACGGGGTGAAGCGAGTACCCTGATCCAGTATTTCTCCATGATTCAGATGGTACCATTATGAAACCATGACGCAAATAGACAGCGGTGGTCTAACCTCAAATCATTAACACTTCATTTACAGGCATGTTCACAGCATAAGCTCCTTTGTAGACAGGTGTGTGTGTGTGTGTGTGTTTATTAGTGTCACACAGACAAGGTGTTAGCAGGTGCTTCTTATCATTCCATCTGCCTGCCTGAGCTTTGTGCATGTATACTCACACTTTTAGAATGCAGACCTACAGCAGAGTCCATCATACAGTATGCAACAGTACATGGCCATATAAATCTCCATGCAAATCCCAGAGTTCAGACTATAATGCCAGTCATGTGCTTATACAAACTAGCGTGACAAACGGTCGTTGCCACAGCCTGATGACAAGCTCTCGAATGGCCTCCTCTCATGGCCTTACATGCCCCGTGTACAATGGCATGGATGAGTCATGGAGAGGAATTTATACAGCATTACATGGTTATTTGTAATAAACAGCAGCTTATGGTGAAGAAAAAGCTGAGTAATGCACAAAATAGGACAACAACGGAGCAATTTTAGGACTATCAGCAAGGTTTCTGTGAAACAGACCTGAGAGAGGGTAACTTTTGCTTAATTTAGCAGTGGGAATAGTGTAATTAAACACTCAAGCTCAGAGGGTTCCAGATAGAGGACAGAGTCCTAATCCTGTTCTCAGTCAGGTCCGTCATCTGACTGGCTGATGATGGCTGTTCCTGGGTGAGCCCGGTTTGTCTGGCAATCTCAATAATGTAGATTGCTGTGTGTGCGTGTGTGTGTGTGTGTGTGTGTGTGTGTGTGGAGAGACACCTTCACACTGACAAATATCCGTCATTGTCATCTCTCACTACAATAACATCAGTGTCCATCCACAAACAGAACGTGTGTTTGTGTGTGCCTAAATATAGTGATGAGCTGGCTTTAGCTTACAGGTTACAGTCCCAGGGGACACCGTACTGTATGTGCGTGTGCGTGTGTGTGTGTGTGGTGCATGCCACTGACTCAATCCCTAACAAGTGTTACATAACATTAACCTTGTCTCCCTGGGAAATAAAAACACTGCTGTAGTTCCCTATGCAGTTAGCCATGATGGCTGTTTCAGGACTTTCAGTCGAGTTTGACATGGTTCATGCAAAAACCAGTAAACCAGGAAATCTGTAATGCTGAAAAACAAACCAAGTAGCGGCGAATAACTCGCCTCTACGATGATATTTATCCTGTTCCTGTTCATGTTTTTTCAGGCAGGAAGTAATTCCTTGTACCACAGGTCAACATGTCACAGAGGTCACAGGACTCTTTGCAGATTAGTTGCAGGTATTTGGTAAAAAAAAAAGTTAAACCACCAAAGTTTTCCATAGACATGCGGTAACTCGCCGCAGGCCACACTCGTTGGTGTGTTTCTGGCGGAAGAGGCTCTCACAGCTATTTCCCAGTGTTCATTCTCATGTGATTGTTTACCTGAATCTTTACAACGGAAGTGAAGAGTGCAAATGTTGCACGAATCGGAATTAAACTTTAATGGAACAATGCTCTCGGTATGAGAGGGTAACAAAAAGATTTGTAATGCCTTCTCTTATTATTTTTGATCTATTCTTTAGCAGCATCTAAACAACATTTAGCACTTTGCATCTCATCAACCATTTGTCTTTCAACATGCTACCGTGATTTCCCGATGCGCCAAAAACCGGCGTGCTCTGAACTTGACAGAGGATTGTACAAATCATGAAGTACGGAAGCGATGCTTGCATATTTGTAAATCAGGATTAGAGGCCAATCTCGTGGCAGGTTGATTGAATTGGGCCGCCCGTCTTCCTCCCGTCCTAAGCCCCTTGGCGCTTTCAGGAGAGGAGAGATAAAGGGATTTGGGCTCTCTGAGATTTGCAGTGAGACTTCTTATACACCCCTCCACCTCCACCTCCCACCCCCAGCTGCTGAGCAGATTGTTTTCAACCAGGGCCTCGAGGCAAGAGCTCACAATGTGTTTCTCAAATTCATGCTTTCAATACCTTTCAATACCTCTGATATGGCTTTTTTTTAACTGAATGTTCCTGCGACGCTGATGTGATATAATGTCCCTGCCAAGAGTTTGACTCGACATCCTGAGGCGCGGAAAATGTGTATGTTCCGCTAATGTTCAACCCTTCCACAAACAGGAATATGTTTGTCTCACTAGGAACCACCAATTTTGGTACATTTTAGCATAATTTTAACTTGTTGTATACTGTATATCTCAATGTTTTCACTCTGTTTGCTGAATTGGATTGTTATATCTGCTTAAAAAATCTAGCTTTAAAATGTCAAAAGTCATAAAAAAAAGTTTGCTATAAGTGTGTCTAAAGTTCTTCATCTTAACAGATTACCAGATGGAAATTATCTTGGAATTTATTTTCATATGTAAACATTAATTTTAACATCGGCTGAAATATGTTTTGCTGGCATGAAAATGGATGAAAAACAATTTCTTCTTTAATTCTTGCCCGTAAATTGTTTTTTATTTATTCTTAAGACATGAAACACAGTGGACATGGTAGGATTAAGCTTCAGTTTTAACTTCAAAAATGCTAATCTTCGCATTTGCTCAGAATCATTGGGAATCCATCCACAGAGTTTTAAGTGGGTGGAAAAATATTAATTCATTCAACTAGTGGAGAATAGCTTGCATTGAATTGATTTCTACCCACTCAAATCATGCTGGCATCATTTGAATAATATTTGTAAAAAAAAAAAAATGCCAATCATTGTTCAGTCGCTACTCCCAGTCTCTGCATCTGTATACAACAAGATAAAAATTCTCCGACTGAGAATATATTCACTGTTTTATAACAGTGAGATGTTAACCTTCACCTTCACAAGACGGAAAAGTTTCTCCCATAGAGCTCGGAGGTATAATGATGGTGAGACTCCAATAAATAAATTATTATAGAAATCTATTCACCTTTAATCTCCTGTACAAGACAAAACACCTGTAAACCTGTTGTTTTTGCAAAGAGTTGTACAATAATGTCCACCAGCAGGTTTGTACCTGGCATGACTCTTAATACAAAACAATGTTAATACATTTTAACTTGTCTGTCCACTGGTCATTGTGGGATTTTAACTGTTTGATCTACAGGTTTTTATTTATGTATCTGGCACTTTCTTGACTTGTAAAGGTTTTTTTTTTTTTTACAAGTTTAGCTTTTAATTTCGCACAATATAAACACAGGGGAAATGACGCAGTGCAATCTTGTAACCATTATTATCAAGCAGCAGTGGTGTAAAATGTTCCACATCCACAGTTCACTTCAATTTTGAGGTGACAATTTAGTTTATTTGATCATTTTGAGAAATCATCATTGTTGCCTGTGCTAGTGATGCACGCAAGTACTGCAGTTTGGTCGAAGGATGGATTGTTGATTTATATATTATGACAATGTAATCAAATCATCAATTTATTTTACTCTTTCGAAGAAGGAAATATCAATATGGATCTTCTGCCACCATCCGCACTGACTTAAATTTCATGGATGTACTGAGTGAATTATTCATGACACAGCACAGACTGAAAAAAGAAGGTGAAATTGCACACAAATTAAAAATCTAATTCAAATGATTTCCTCATTTTTCTTTATGTACAGGACACTGAGGTTGATGTGCCTCCTGCTTTAGTGGCTCTCCTTACCATAACAGCTCACTACATAACCTTCGGTTTCCATGGCAACTTTCTTGCAAAAGTTTACTTTCTAGAAAAAAAAAAGAACAAGGACCACTGACCTCGGAGAACCTCTGCACATCCTGTGTCAGGGTCCCCACGCGGCTCCAGTTGTAGTAGGTGAGAAACTTCACGACGGCTGGGTTCACGGCGTTGTCTGATGGGACGGTGCGGAAGAAGTTGGGGTACTTTTTCTTGTCTGCCAGAACTGGGGTTGTTGCTGCAAAGGACAGCTGCAATGAGAAAAGAGTAAAAAACACAGTGAGTCTGATGGTTGGGGGTTAAATACTACAGCCAGAAATAATCCTGCAACACAACTGTCAGATTATGCTGGTGTCACTTGAACTGTTAGTACAACGGTACTGTTAAGTACTGTGTCGCTGAACCTAAAGCACAGATCCGAGGCCTGCCCTTGCTTTGGTCAGCGGCCTCTGTCATTTCCAGTATTAAACCATGGCAGCGTGGCCATGACGTACACACACTCATACTCTAAAGGTGTGAACAAATCAGCTCTTTCAAATTTCTTCAAATGTCAGCAAAATAGCCCCTTCAAAGTGTAACTGTAAATAGACCAGTAAATATAGGGTGGAATTCATGACCGCTGCATGTATGACCTTTCCAACCGGCGTCATACTGTGCTTTTGCCTGTGCCTCTGTGTGTGTGTGTGTGTGTGTTTGTTCTGGGAGTATGCATAGGTGTGTTTGGTGTGTTTGCGTATGTTTCTGATGGCAAGAGAAAAGCAGCTTAGCGATTTGATTCATCTCTGGGTTGGTAAGTTAAAAGCGTTTCCGTTCTTCACATGCAAGTAGTTTGAATCACAATCCTCAAACACACACGCACACATCATTGTACTTCTATATTTGAGAGGACCCTCATTGACAAAATGCATTCCCCAGCTCTGTACTCTAGTAAAAACTACTAAACAACAACAACTAAATGCCTGACCTCAATCCATACTCTAACCCTAAACTAAACCTAAGTCTTAATGCAACCTTAAAACAAGTCTTCACCTTCAAAGAGGACCAGTCCTCCCCTCCCAAACATGTCCTCACTCTGTTGGATAACAACATTTTTCAAGACTTCACTAGGCTGAAAAATACAAGTAACACACACACACACACACCTAAGAATAAAATGCACTGAACCTCAAACACTAATTGCCTTTCTACACACACACGCACACACACACGTACATACACGCACACACACACACATTCTTCCTTTCAACCGCTGCAACCTAAGCAAGTTTCAAGCTCATCAATTCATGTTCAAAAAAAAAAAAAAAGGCTGTACCAAACTTTAAAAAGCAAACTTTTTAAAGTATTTTTCCAGAGCACTACCATGCTAATGAGCTAAATATTTCCCAGCTAGCATCAACCCTCACTGAATGCAATATAGTCGGAAAAGCTGAAGAGTGTAACTGAAGCTGAAACTGGTCTAGTGAAGATTTATTGAGCAATTAATAAAGTGCAAGCATGCTCATGAAACATGATGAGAATGTTTACAACTGGCGTTTAATTATATTTGATGCTAAAAAATTGTTCTAATTTGTTTGCTCTTGTTTCTGTTTTTGTTGCATGGACACTATCAACACCCACAGTCACAATTGTCCTCATTTCCACCCATCCCACCTTTCATTTGCCAATTCCATGCTAATCAAGTTTTGCTTCCTCTCTCCTCTCTTCCACTTTGTAGCACATTTTCAACAAAAGGTCACTAATTTTCTCCAGAGGCAAAAATGGCTGTAATTAATTTTTGCATTAAGATTAGAATTTGCAAGTCTGTGCAACGTAACTTCCAGCACACACCAGAACAGACAAAGATCTGCCACTTCATGGTTTAATTTACTCTACATTCAGTTTGAATGGCTTCATAAATAGCTGGTAGTAGCAGCATCACAATGTTATATTTGTAGAGATGTAACATATGTGCTATAAAAACAAACATTTAGTCATTTTTAAATGACATAATTGTAAAAATCACACCAGAAATGGCACAGACATGCCTGTAGTATTGTACAAATGTCTAACAAACATCAAAGAGATTTTTGTTAACATGCATAACTTTCTGAGCAGAGGTATGAAAGGTACTTAATATTTAGGCACTAGCAGCAGAGCTGAGATAATAAGGCACCGTGCTCTATTTTCAATGTCCTATCTGTGGTAATATAATGAGCGATATGAATCAGTGCAGGGTTAATTACATACTTTGTAGAGATTAAGCAGAACTTGTGATTCATGATAGCGATCGACGCAAGGATATTATAATTCTGACTGAGACCAAGAGGTACACCAGTAGATTTCCTAAAAGTGTGCGAAAGCCATGAGGAGTTCAAGCACCTCCTAACTTTAGGGATGACTGTGATCTTCTCATTAAGCTTCTATCCACTTCTAGACATCTTTGCTACTCATTAATCACAGTACTGCTGGTATAATTGTACACTCGTTGAAACCTGATTACCACTGGAAACGTACTGTAGCCTGGTTGAAAAGGGAGTAACTGACTTGTGAGAAATGTGAGAACTTATCGGAGGCATCAGAGGGCATTCAAAAGTCAAACATCATTTTTAGACTGACAGTCCCAGGAATGTAATATATTGCGTAAGATAACACGATAGTACAGCTTCACTTGACTTGACTTTTTGCCACTTTATTTAATTAACTTTGATAATTAATTTAATTAATTATTAAAGAATCAGCACACAGGGCATGAGTATTTATATTTATATTTTTAAGTATGCCATCCTCATGCATGCTCTAGTTTTAACAAACCAAGATGGTGATAGCCAAAATGCCATACTCAAGACTTCAAGACCAGACACCACACAGCAATGGGTGATGGCCATTGTTTTTATACCATCTTTGATATTAGCAGAAAAATTACAAATTGCAACAATGCCTTTTTCTTTTTCACATTCAGCAACCTCTGTCATCAGCCGCCCCATTTTGCCGGATCCCAAATCTACAAGTCTTCACCCAGCCAGTGGGAAACCCTCATTTTTGCCCCCCAATCAACACTTTCTGCACAGACCCACAGGGGGTTGTGTTCACACATCAACGAGACAGGCTTTTAGAACAACACATGGATTACAGCCATCAATTAAGCAGGAAGAAAGGCCTTTATCTTGCTACCACTGCTAAATCCAAAATCACCCACCAGTCTTAGAGGGCTTCAAGGGGTCTTTCCAGCGTTGCCTTAATCTCCGTTTAGCTAAGGCTGTTTGCTACACCCACAGTGGGAGCTGCTTCTGTGGTTCTCTAACAAGAGCGAACGATCTTCTAAAAGCAAATTGATTGCACCAGTCCTCTCACGACTGCACCGGAAAGAGACTTTGTGGTAAGAAGATGCACCACAACTTTCCCCCTTAGGTGATTTAGGTTTGCCTGGTTGTTTTGCTGGAGTTGTTTTTGCTTTTGGCAGAATTTGATTTGTTTCATCTGCTACAACATTACTCTGAACTGAGAATCTAAGAATAACTACAAAAAGACACACAGACCAGCACACATGCTGAATTTAAAACTTTAACAGGGTGCAGTCCTGGTTATCCATTAGGCCTTTTTTGTAAATAATTGGTTTATGTGCGAATGCAGAAATGTCACTGAAAGCTTTAAAAAATAAAATTAATGATTACTTTCTCACATTTAATTCACCCAACATTCTTTCAATCTGGATGTTTCAGTAACACAAATATGTAGAATACACATTTTTTTTCAAGACACTAATCAATTTTTAATTCCTTTACCTACAGGTCAAGCTCAGTCATGCAGTAACTCTTCAGGTTCACTGATTATGAGGCTAACAGATGTGTTTGAGCAAAGACCTTGACGTATGACGATCCAATATTGTATTTCATTAATCAAACTAATGGTTGACTGAAGATAAATTGGTCCCTTGCTGTGAATCAAAATGGACCATGGAATGCAGAAAAGAAATATTTGAGTATTGAAGTCCAATCATGACATGAGACAAGTTTCGCCATCTGTTTGATGTCAGAACAAAATCTAGGACAGTGAAAAAGATTTGTCATGTGTGGCAACTGAATCCAGGTCAGCTGAAGAAAAGGGCTTAAGTTTACCGCAATTAAATGCATGATTTTCTTCTCCGACATCTCAAAGAAGTCTACAGGTCAACCCAAGTCAGCTTTGGCACAATTTTGTAAGGACAGTGTATTAAGACAGTGAATATGAGAGGGAGCTCCAATATATTATTTAAAGAATAGGCTACTCTTTATCTAACTCTGTACAGCCTTTTTCAGAGGAAAAGCCAAAAATAGCTGCATGATATCACACATCTGAGAGTAGTGGCTTATGTAAGAGGGTTTTAAAGAGGGCCGGCCCAAATTGGATGGTCTTTGGTGGAGAGCTCTACACCAGTGTCAGATTTACACATGCAGTGTGCACGTACACACAGATCACGCATAGGTTAAGACACATGCATTCACACACTCGTAGCCACAGATCTCTCTGATACAGACAGCCTGGGTACAGCAGCCTTTCTTTGCCAGCAGTAATTAAAACTGTTGCAATGGGCTCAGGGCAGCTTCTCCCTCTCATCTCACCACAAGGTCACCGAGGCTCTCGGTAAAACGACTGAGGATCCGTCTGGCACCACTGAGACATAACGTTTTTGTGAAGACTCGAGGTGAATCGCTGATACCATCACAGTGGTGATCTATTCAGTCATTCTGTACACACAGTCGCTTATCACATTCTATTTGAAGTGAGTACAAAAGCTTTGCTGCCGCTCCATTTGGGTTTATTCAAGTCACAATCAAACTAGTTTTATGTTTATGCATGGAGGAAAAGTGAGAGAAGGTCCAAGAATAGAAAATAACAGGTACAGAGAGACAGAGTTACAGAGCAAGGTGAGGTGTTTACTGCTGAATCACGAGGTATCCCACGAGTGAATAAGAGATTATGTATGAGGAGACACTTAACTGAGTGAATGGCTTATTTTTTTAATTTCTTCGGACTGTAAACTGTATATAAAGATGGTTGACCTGAAAGCACCTCAGAAGTGAGGACAAAACATCTTGATTGCCCCCTAGTGGCTGGCTGCAGTACAGGTCACAATAAACCCCGCCCCCTCCATGTTGGGGACTGCTACAAACTCTAAGTACACATCACAAACATGTTGCCCAAAGAGAGTTTCTGTCACTTTAGGTTGATCTTGTCTTACCGATGTATGTCAATTTTCTCGTCAGATAAGTTTTGTTTGAGTTTGTTATTTGGTGCTATAAAATGAAGGTATAACATCATGATCGTTAGCTTACACTTTGCTCTGATTGGACAGGGCAAGGGTTTGGGCAGGACATTCTTACCACCGCTCTATTACGTTGCAGACTCTGGCTATAAATGATGTCACTAGTGCAAGATGGCAGCGACTGTGTCTGGAATACTTGGCTTTACTTTTATACTGTTGGAGGAACTAAAGATCATCATTCTTTATACAGTGGGTCAATCACCAACAGATTTTTGTAGGTACATAGTATGGCTACAATAAGTTAGGTAAATTGTAATTACATTTTATGGAAGCAAGGATTTAGCTGGTTATTTGTACTCTTAGCAGGAGTCAGTGCATGCGATGAAGGTGGTTTGTCTTTCTAACCCAGCAACAGGAGTTTGTTGCAGCCAAATGCCTAGATAAAGTTGTTAACGCCCTTATTATCAACATCCACTGCAAAATGTCTCTTTGTTTATGTCTCCTGCAATATACCTGCCTGGTTTGGCATGGGATTGGATCAATGGTGCATAAATTAAAGGCAACAAGGCTTACAACCTCTCCTCACACAAGCAGTTTGGAGGAGAAATAAGGAAGATGCAAGAGTGTGTCTAATCACATTGACGGATCTAATAGCATTGATTGGTCCTAGCGGGGCTGCTTCGCAATAGGATCTGCTGCTGCTAATTGTGTGGTTGGCCTTTGAATAATGAAGTGGCTATCATGGAGAGGCTAGATAAAAAATGAATGGTAGGTAAATATCAGCTCACTCACAGTGCTTTGCTCCTACCTTTCATGTTTATTATACCAAAGGTGTTACATCACAGACTAATCTGAGGCTGCGGATTTGTAATCGGACAACATCACCAATGTATTCTAAACACACAAAGATAAAGACGCACGCAAAAACTGTGTATGTGCCTCACACAAAGAGGGATGAGAGGAAACTGAATTTAATCTATAATAATTCTTCCAAATGGTTCCAGTTAGGGGAAAGTGATGTTACTCTACCAATGTTCAACACTTATCCAATAGCAAGTACTTGTACAGTCATTCTTTGCTCAAGTATATTATAATTATTGATAACACCATAAATTTTGTGGAAAAGCATGATCAATAATCCAACAACACTCTGACAAACAAGGAATCATACAAAAAGAAACACTGCTTTCTACTTTAAAAATCCCTCCCTCACTCTAAACCTTACAAATATTAATGTAATATAAGTTCCATTTCTAGATATTGTTTTCTGAACTTTTGCAATTTATGGTATAGATGGAATACTGTGTGCTGCAGCAACACATAATAATACTTATGACATAATACTTTAAAATGTTATTGATGGACCCCAAAAGAGAAAGAACAGGTTTTGATGAATTTCCCATGATACCAGTTACAATAGGACCCATGCTTTTGAGGGGTAATCTAAGGCTGCAATTAATTTTACACATCTGCACTCAAGGTAACCTAGTGTCACACCATCAAGGTGCTTTGAGGTAACTTCAGCAATCTAAACCAAAAGGAAAGGTTTTGCAAGCTATATTATAAAACAACTTCAAACACTCAACCCACCCCTGCCCATTATCTCCACGTTTGCCCACAACTCAACAGATTCAAAGCCCATCCATCCTGACGGAGCCCTGAGACCCCGTGCAGAGTAATAGCTAGGTAATAGTAGTGCTGTTGATCAGGAAGCACGGAGGTGGTCCTGGGGTTTATTCAATATTCAAGAGAGGCATTTGGTGCACCATGGGAGCACCCAGCTGGAGAGGCGGCAGTAAGGGAGAAGCTTTGGACCCCACACCGGCCACATCCAGAACTCATTAGCAACAGGGTGGAGCAGGGAGAAAAAGATGAATATTGCAGGTAAGATGGTGGCGGAATTAAGTGAGTGGTCCAGTGGTGGTGAAAGAGTCAGAGACAATGGAGGGAGCGATACGGAACATAAGAAAGATGAGATTGGTATTACAAGCCAGTCATCAAGTGCTACGTGTGCATCCGATTATTGATCTTTTTCTGCAGAGGGAAGCTGGTGTGTGTGGGCTGCACGAAGACAATGCCCGCATACATCATCTCATCTCATTTTAAACTTGGGGGTTAAATGGAGAGGAGTGAATCTGCTCGACTCCAGTGTAATCTAGCTCTAGGAGAATGATGGACGATACATTGCTTCATGCATTGACTACTAGAAGACAGATCATATGTACTATCAGCATACAGAGAATGGAGACACTTCAGCTTCCTACCTGAGCTTGAACAGGCTAGTGTGAGTTTACAGTCACTCTGGTATGAGTATGTATATCAACATGTATAACAGTATGTAGATGATGTCTGAACATAAAAGCTCACTCACATAAAGTGCTGGGCTGTATGGATGTGATTTCCAATACAAATCCATCAAAAATGGATAAACAATCATAATAAATTGTCATTCAGGTCTACCCACATACATGACAAAAAATCTATATATATTGGCTGTATGTGAGACATAAATGCACACTTGAAGGCATCACAATTGATTTTTACAAGGTATTGGTGTTTCATTTTTCCAAATAGCTAGAAGCTATTTTAGATGAGACACGTTAGCTATGTGTGTGTTAGGGTGTTGTATGTGTTGAGATTCCATGTGGAAGCTGGAGGATGGGAAATGGAAGCTCACTGAGGTGGTGCTGGGAAAGAGGCGAAATGAGTACATGTAGTCATAAGAATCCAGAGTAATAATTGAGGCCTTCTGACCCCAAGGTGATCATCGTTGGCTTGTGATAATAATAAAATCCTATAACCCATAAAAAAGTCAACCCAGGCTCAAGTGCGACAGTCCTGCATTCTTCCAACTGGCCAACAGGGGGCGACTTCACTGGTTGTAATAGAAGTCCAATTGTATAAACGTATATAGAATATATATATAAGAAATGACCCGACTTCACCTTGGATTTATTACCTCAGTAAACATGTTCCCTATCATGTTTATGGTCTCAATCACTAGTTTCAAGTCTTTAATAAAGCGTCATAAATTATGGTTAAATTTGGAGTAAAATAGACAATGACGATGACGATGACGAGGAGCTACCTTTTGATTGACACAACCACAGCTGAGGCATAGCAATGCAGTATGCAGAATCTCAGCCACACCATCTTCTTACACAAATATGGTCAATTATACCTAAAAAAAACAATATGGAGACGGACACACTTGAGGCTCCACAAACCAATGAGTGACATCACAGTGGCTTTGTCTCTTTGCCACTCTTTGTGTACAGTCTATAGTAGTAGTGCTGACTCACTGACAACATTCAACACATCAGTGGTTCAACATTTTTAAGGCTCATTTTAATGACCATGATTCAAAACATATTGAGCACAGTTAGTTATGAATTATATTTTGTTATTCCAATAAAAAGTTAGAGAATGCACTTTTTTATTTCAGTCCAGTGGAGGTGTTCACATATAGTGAAACAGCAAGGCATTCATTCAGACAGGTTGATTTTATCACAAAGACATGAGCCAGCCCTCTTCTTTTGTACAAATACTGGACTCTGACACTGCACCATACTGTGGCAGGATACTACAGTACATCATCACATACTATACCCACTAACTGCTCTCCAGACAGGTGAGTGATGTGGTGGTCGCCTCCCCTCTAATAGCTTATGGCCTGCTGCAGCCTCTGCTCTAACATGTCAATCAAGCTGTAGCTAATGTCATGTACACACTCAGCCACCCACACAGACTGAGTGACGTTCTGTTTATGTTGTTGGCCTTCAACAACACCCCATCACATCATTCTTATCTCAGGTAGACCTTTAGACGTGCTTTCATCCCCAGACTCTCCTCTCAGACTCTTTCCTTCCTCATATCTCCATCTGGCTTCACTGACGAGGGCATTGTCAAGTAGGAAGCACCATTAAGGACAAATGTCAGATCAAATAATGTGAGATACAGCTTGAAGGGACTGGTGACAGGTCTAAAACTGATGTATTACTTTTACATTTCAAATCAGATTTGGTCCCGTGGCAGCAAATCAGTTGCACGCCGAAATCCTTTCACCTGCATCCTAACATGCATTGATGCTTGGACTGGTCTTGATTGCACATGCACATTGCCACTAAACCTGTGCTGTGCAAGCATTCAACCTTTTCTGCACCGTGTTCACGTTTGGATTGCCCTGCACGAGCGTTCAATCAAACATGCGCTGCTGCTGAATCGCCGCCGTGCAGGGCAGAGGCTTTCATTTACTCGCCGCTGGTATTTCAATCCACCATGCACGGACATCTCACCCACACACGCAACGCCTCTTCTTCTAAGGTCCCCCTTGTTCCGTTTAGTCCACACACCATAGACAAAGAAGAACAGGATGTACATGTGAGAGAAAGTGAGGAAAGGGCTGAGAAGATAGCAAAGAGTGTGAATTAGGAGATAGCAAGAGAGAGTGAGGACAGAGTAACCTGTTCTACCCAAATCTGGTATCTGAGACACATTAAACCATGCCAGAAAAGTATTTTTCCTAAAGTCATCTATCAAACCAACTGTTAAGCATCCTGAGAATACAAAATCCAAGATATAAGGCTCAAGCTTCAGGGTTAAGGCTCTAGTTAATCATTGATAGGCTGATGGTTGCTCATCTCACTTGTTAATGCTGTGTAAAGCAGTTTGAGCTCAGATTAAGATGCTTAGGCTCTTCCCTCAAGCTGACCACTTAAAGCTACACCACTAACACAGGCTGAAAAGTGGAGTAAGCTTGTGGACTCAATTCTAAGGTCAGTGCTTAACTTGCCTGACACGATCAAAGGTGTGAAATAACTGGAGCTGAGCTTGATATGTCTCAGGTAAAGAATTATCAGTATGTCTGCATGTGCATCACCTTGATTTAAGTTACTAAAGCTGTAAATTAAATGACACCTGCATGCAGGGAGTAGCCACCATCTCCTGCTCCTTGTTACAATAACAAATAATTCACAAAAGCCTATTTGTCATGCAGTATGTGCTTGGCATGTCAGACGTTGCAGTTCTGTGCACCACAAATCAAAAGAACGTGTCACTTGTCACCACAATGTGTCTGAGAGTGAGTAGCAGGAACAATGGGACGCCCCCATTCTTCATACGGCCATCCAAAGACCTGCTGTCCTTGAGCAGTGGAGTTGAGTGGCAGTGAAGCATCGCTATCACAAGCAGGATCGGGGGAAAGCTTCTTTTTCCTTTTTTTAAAAAGAAATCGATCAAGGTGTGGTGGAGTGTACTGCAGATATTGACAGAAATGGATGTGAAATGATAGGAGAGGATGTGACGCCCACTTAAGCTACAGCTTGAGAAGTCAGTTACCGGAACATGTTTATGGGTGAGCAGGAGCAGGCGTGCGTGGAAGTAGGGCCTGGCAATATATCAATATTTAATCTATGATATTATATCAAGTTCTGTTAAAAACATGAGTTACCCAATTACTCATTATATCCACATTACTGATTATGATCTTCTAAATCTGTGCAAATGACCAACAGTAAATCTGCACAACACAGGAGATTTCTTCATACTGCATGTGCTCTTCAGTTTTAAGTCCACTTTTTGGGTCTTACTCATATGGTTACATAGTACCAGTGCATGCTGAAAACAGCGAATACTCAGGGGGAGGTGGGAGGAGGGGGCGATGAGTGATGGTATTCTGCCGCCTAGCTCCATAACTATTCTATTTATAAATTGAGATTTGATACCGTAACCTGAAATCTCACTGTGCTCCCTGCTGCTGCCACTTGGCTCTCTATGAATGATTAATGAGCAGATACTGAACTGTAGAGACCATTATTGTTCTTTTCTCCCCTCCCTCCCTCCCTCCCTCCGTTCTCCTCTCCATCCATCGCTCTATACACTGATTCCTTTGGGGAGGTAGGGGATTACATTGCATGAGCTGGTATTTTTCTCTGCTTACTTGGCCAGGTTGTAGTGAACACAGTGAAAAAAATGTCGACGTCCTCATATTTAGAATTAAAGTGATATTTCTGCCAAAATCTTTTGAGCATCAAATACCCCCTGTAGACTTCTGGGCTTGCAGCTGTGGTCAGCTTTCAAAGCCCTAAAAACGTATTTCCTCCAATCAGCTTTTCACTGTGAGGGATGGACTGAACAGACTTTTCTGCACCCAAAGTTAGATGTGAAATAGATGTTTTTTGTGCTCTTTTCATTGCTTTAAAGTGGGTTGGACTCATTTGAACACGGTGATGTCACGTACTACTGTGTACCAATCAGGATTAAAGGAATCTGCATAAACAGTGTTACGCTTACACAGGCACTCTGTTTGTCCGTGCCTGAGACTGTTTACATGGAGGTGCAGTTATGGAATGTAACTTAGTACATTTACTCAAGTACTGTACTTTCTTTTCTACTAATCTTTTAGGTAATTTACTTGCATATTTCCATTTTATGCATCTTTAAACTTCCACTTCTACTATATTTTGAGGCAAATACTGTACATTTTACTCCATTACATTTAGCTGACAACTTTAGTTACTTTTCAGGTGGAGATTTAACATAAAAACACACTGAGGTTGCCAGGCAACCAGTGAAAGCGTTCCTGTGGCTTGCCAAGAAACAGAGTACCGACCATTTTAGCAGCTAAAAGCTATCAACACTTGGGATGCAGGACGTGAACTCCTCCATACAACCTCTATGTAGCACAATAACTCCACAGTTCCTGGATTCAATGGACATTCTGAGACTTTTCTCTTTTTTTACCATCATGAAATTTGTTGCCATTAGAATCCATTTCTACTGACACAAATTCAAGCTGACCGCAGCTGCTGTTTTCTGTCAATGAGGAGAATACAAACATTATGTAACAACTTTTACGGTTCCCAAAGGGTGGGTGTTGTATAGTGACATTATTTGAGGATTGGAATAAGACAAGCGGCACAAATTCACATTGAATGAGGCAAATCAGTCCACTGGTACCAAGCTAATGTAATCTATATCTAGGCATTTCTCAGAAGGCTTCATATATTACCCCAAATGCTTCACGTCAAAAGCAACTTCACCAGCAGACAAAAACATTTTTACTCTCAAAACGAAGTCCCTTATTATTATTTTTGTATAAAGCACTTTGCTTGGCCTCTAAATGTCTTTCCTTTCCCTCCTACTCTCTTTCACATGCAGTAACCTTTTGTATTCTCTCCCCTCTACCATTTTCCTCTGATGTAAGAAAAAATGCTGGTTAACAAATAAAGAATACAAGTGCGTCAACATGAACAACCACACAGATTTCCGTGCCCAAACACATGCTGCTTACACATCTTCTAGCCGGGGAAAATAAAATGGGGGAAGCTGCAGGAAAATTGCTTCATTAAAAGCAAAAAACTGAAGCTCATCTTACCCCTGAAGAGAAACGCACGTTTACTGATGCTTACTGAAATATTAAGATATTTGACAGAACCACCAATAAACAGCACCGTGTACTATTCATTCTATAATAGGTTATGTATGGGCAGTGCAGGGGAAGCCCACACACAGGCGATTCATGTTGTGAGTGGGCAAACATTTCACTGGAGACAGCCAGCATTTGCAAATTACTATCTTTTAAGTTGGCAGACATCTAGTTTCTCTCTCTTTCTCTCTCCAATTTGCTGGAAAATGCATTTACAGCCCATACTTATGGGACTGTATCTGTCCCATTTGGTCCAATGATATTCAGATGTGACTCTTCCCCTTGCTTTTCAATTAAATTGTTAATGAAGGCAACGATAAATAAAGCATGGGTACACAGAACAGACACGGCACGTAGGAGAGAGGAAGAAGAGAAAAACACAGCCTCTGTGCCAAAGCAAGAGGATGATGCTGGGAACACCCAGATGGTTCCATGAGCAACGTTGTGTCCCTCATTTTCTCCTGTACATCCTCTGTCTTTTTTTTCCCACCGCTCTCCAAGGATGGCACCATCTTGTTTTCATGCAAAGTAGAACAAGAATGTGAGGTGGGAACGGAAAATGATGTATACTGTCTGTTCATAAACAGCTTAAGCTCTGTAGAATAAAACTGAGTGCTTTGTATGTTCGAAACATGTGATCTCTGTTTGAGTGTACAAAGAAATGCCTTTCTATCACATTTTAGATTCTCTTATTTGAACATTTATATGTCTGTTAATGCCTGACAGATTTCTGGATCAATGATTTATTGTTTTCAAATAAATTTGAGTCAACCTGAGATATTATAAATACAGTGTTGCCATTGCATAGTTTGTCCACCAGGGACTGCACACAAGTTCTTCTAAAATGTCCCACTGTATAGCCCTTTTACAAAGCCTATTCAAGGAGAGAATAGTCATATTTATTCCACCTTGCTGTTCGTATAAAAGTGATGAAGATGGAATGGGGACACAGATTTGTTCCACCTCCAAGCCGGCAGCCTGGGAAGTAACAGAGGCAACTGATGTCTGTGTACAGGGAGAGCCGGCATGTCGGACTTTACGCTGTGCAGGTGACCCACAAGGGAGACAAAAAGTGACCAAGCAGTGTTCAGAGTGAGTTATTAAGAATTAACATTGCGTGCTATAGTCCACCTTCCACACATTATCTTCTCTTCTCTCTACCTCCCTCTCTCGCAGACACATGCACACATCTCTGTCCTTCTCTCCTCCTGTGAGCGTGCTACTAAAAAGCAGAAAGGTGGTGTTTGCACGTTGGGTTTAGGTGGTTGATT
This sequence comes from Serranus cabrilla, assembly GCA_903364295.1. Lineage (NCBI taxonomy): Eukaryota > Metazoa > Chordata > Actinopteri > Perciformes > Serranidae > Serranus > Serranus cabrilla. Next base: position 118,835 of record CAFUXE010000471.1, read on the forward strand.
AACACAATTTTGCAGGTTATTTACATGTAACATTCCATTTCCTCTCAGGATGCAGGCAGGATATTTGAAATCACACACTGGCCGACGTTGTTTTGTTCGGTGTACAAAGGCAAAGCCAGTGTAACAATTCCTTACTCCAGTACAGCAGAATCTCTGAGGAAAGGAGGCTTAATGTTGCTTCCAATTCGTTATTAATTAATTTTTTGTTGGCTTTTTTTTTTATTATTATCATATCAAGTTAGAGTGTTGATATGGCAAATATGTGGGAAACAATTGCCTAAGTTTTCTTAGTTTTCTTTTAGCTCTGCTTTGGTTTCCACCTTCTGAGTAAAATCGTAAGTTGCTCAATACTGCTGTTTATTTACCATCTAGTCTCTCACTGTGTATGCAGTTTGTTGCTGGGCAGATGGCATTCTGAAGGATAATCATGCCTGCACGCCAAAACAAGGCCTCAAGAGAGCCTCAAAGCTGTAATTATACTTTTTGTGTCTGTGAGCATGTGAGGGTCAAAGTCATGTAAATTTTGTTATCAGAGGACTCTGTGTAAGCTCTGTCCAGACAAGGTCTGGACGAGGCCACACGGCAACCACAAGTGGTAGCTGAGTGCTCAACTTGTGACTCCATAAATATGTATAAATATAAACTATTACGTGTTTCTGCAACTGTCTGTAAAGATATCCACTTGGGAGTACAACTGAAGCATATGAGTGTTGGAAAAACAGTAAAGTTGCAGGCTGGAGAACTAAAACAATAGGCTAAACAATGCAACAACAAAAAAAAGGCAGAATTAACCTTTCTTCTTATAGTGGTTTGTAAAAATGTTGCTATAAGTAAGTGTAAGTGCAGCTTCAATAAGTGAATTTCAGGGATTCATCCTACAAATATGTGTTGATGTAAGTTATGTATCATGAATCTATAATTGGCCTGACTCTAGTGCCATCGCTTATGTGTGGATCTGGTTGTGTGCTGTGTGTCTGCTTTAACTGTATGTGTGCGTCAGAAGCAGAATCCCTTGATCGCTCAAGCAAAGGATTCCATTACAGAGGTTCGGCAATATGGAATCTAATACAGCACTGCAGCACCACTGGCGTTCCAGTGACTTGCCCCAAGTCTGAAAAGAAACTTGTGGTGGGAGGGCCACTGTAATTGGTTATACATCCTTGAAAAAGCTCCCCTGAAGTCAATATTATTCAGACCACCAAGCCCATTTCCCTCTTTCACTCTCTCTTCCTCCATTCACAAAAAAGACAATAACGTAATCCTGCAGATCTATCGCTCCCACCCTCTCCTCCCTCCTTCTCTCATCTTTCCTTCTCTCTTCATCTCTCTCCATTAGACGGCTAATTTGATTTGCAGGCTATCTCTTCTCTACTTACAGCATGGGTAGCGATGGCCTGGAGATATCAGTCAAGAGATGAAGAGGCGTAACATGCTTTTACATACCAGTGTTTCCCTGTGAGGATCATATAGGAAAGGACTGTGGTCAAAGAGTATATAAGCCAACTAGCAACTAACAATAATTATGTAATGTTGCATTTTCTTTCCTTCGCTTTATGCATTATTATGAATCTAGTAGATGTTCCACCTTACAGTCCATCAATGGATGGGAGAGCCTCGGAGATTTCTTTTGATATATAAGGAGAATAAGTATGAAAAATGAATAATAATATACAGGAGCAGATTTAAAACTAGTAACTTCAAGTGTGAAACAATATATCCTGATGAACTGACATGTTCTATTTTATGTTGTGGCACTGTTTTAAATGCTTTCAACGCTGTGACTTCAAACAAAA
>CAFUXE010000471.1:130075-219581 GCA_903364295.1 Serranus cabrilla
GAAGAAGAAGAAGAAGAAGGAGTCAGTGGTTACTTTCAATTATGTCCTTATTCATATTTAATGGTGTTTATTGGAGTTTAAGGTCATCGGTGGTGTGTTTATGTGCGTTTCCTAACGCTGAGGGAGGCAGCTGGCGTCCTGCTGGTAAGTCTGCACTGTCTCTTTAAAAATGCACGCCGTTCCGCCACAGGGAGCAGTGACCCCCCCTGGCCTTAACCTATTGAGCGGTAAATATCAGGTATCATGGCCAATGAAATTCCACATCCCACGATGTTCCTTCTCTCTCGCAACCTTCCAAAGAGATCCTTGAATAAACCCAAGAGTATCGGCTTTATTTAATGAAAGTAATCCATTTAAACTCACTGAAAATTTGGAGCACTCTATTGATTTCCTGTGCACACGTGCAAAGATGTAGCCCAAGGCATACTGTGTATACTCAGCATAATGTATACTCATATGAGTTAGCTGTGAGGGATCTCATTTCAACATGGAGATTATTAACCAAGACAGGAAGTAGTTTGAAAGGCTAAGTGTTAGGGTGTGTTAAGGGAATTTGATACTGTATCAGCATTTAGGAAGATGAATAATTCCTGGATTTTTTTTTCTTACTGTGATGGAATTCCTCGGTATCTGTATTCCATGGTTGATTTTATACAACTAAGACATGAAAGCACTGTCATCAGTTTATGCAAAAATGCAAGTGCTGGTGTTCAGGAAAGCACCACAGGACACCTTTGAACTGAAAATTAAGTATCAATCTCTCAACTGCAGGAGATTGGGTTCAAAGTTGGTTGGAGCTTTCAGAGGAGAAAATCAGAATCACATGCAGCATGAAAAACATTGACATTGACGAGTACAATGTAAATCATTTTTGAAAGTAGGATAATTTACAATTGTTTGTGTTTGTTTTATACTGTATTCAGCCGAAGGATGCATTCTTTCTGCTTTGTTTGATCAAAAATAGCAATGCAGTTCAGGGAGTGTTGTATAGCTTAACAGAGCCAGACTTCATCTGGCAAGCTCCATTTTCACTGTAAAAAATGAACTCAACCACTAAAACTAGACAATATAACACATGGCTGTGCAACAGCATGGACTTATTCTGAGTTATATCTGCTGTTTTTCAGATTTCCATGTTCATTCCAGGGTCAAAGGCAAAAACTAACAATGTCAACCCAACAACCAGTTTGTTCGACCCATCAAGTGTACAAAAGTTCCTTTCGAGATCTCAAGGAAGGAGAGCGCTATCATAAATATAGTTTTCAACATTTAAAAATGTGTTGGCAGAATGAATAAGGTGCCAGGCAAGAATGGAATCAGACTTAAAACCAAGGAAATAATAAAAACAGAAAATGAATAGATCTACAAATTATTTAACATCAATTTTCTGAGACCTGATTTAAAAATTCTCTCAACCGTGACTATCTTCAGAGAGACAGGTAGTTTAATCTACTGGGATGTGGCTGTATTTAAAAAATATTCTTTCCAAAACATATTTAATATCTGATCAGAATGAAGTTTGTTGAAATGCCTCTAGTGTTGTGTGTGTGGTTATTTCTGACCAGATTAAAATGGTTGGATTAATAGGGAGGTGCAGATTTATTTACAATCTTATGGGTAAAAACCATCTTCAGGTTCTAGGTGATTTATACACTAACCTAAACATAATGTTACATTTTCCTTTCCCACCAATAAATCCTCCCTTAGATAAAATCCAACCCTTGCTCGAGCGTACACAAAAGGGAATCTGCTTTGACAATAGCTCACAACAACAGCAGCGTTTTATCTGGTAAAAGCTGTGCTGATGTGACTTCTAAATCATCCTACACTAAAATGGACAAGACATGCAGCAGCTGAAAAGCAGCAGCTTAAACAAGACAGTATGACGGGAACCAGTCCTGATGTATTTGGATGTTGGAATACCCAGCACTCCACAAGTCAAACACAGACTCCCTTTTAATGCAAAGGGTATTTATAAATTTAAAGGTTGGTGCAAGTGAGAATGCATCTACCTAGTCTGTGTGTAGCGTGCGTGTGCTTGCGTGTGTGTATGGGTAAGTGTGTTGTTGTAGAAGGTGATCAGACCATATGTACACTCTGTGCTCCGTGCTGTGAACACTCTGCCCCACTTTCCCCTTTTTTTTTCTTCTGCCAACCTGTGGAGTTCAGCGAACGCCAGATAAATGCATAACTGTCTGTGTATGTGTGTGTGTGTGTGTCTCTCTCTCTGTGTGTGTGTGTGTGTCCTTGTGCACCTGAGATGTTTTTATCTTCTGTGTGGAACAGTGAGTAAAATACGTGTCTTTTTTCCCGAGTCTCACTGCAAGCAATCGTGTGCATGTGTTTGCCTGTTTGTGTGTGTGTACATGTGCTGTATTTGATATGTGTGTGAGTGCTCATTTGTGTGCGTGAGAGACAGAGAGGTTCAAGGACAGACAAAATCCACTCTGTACTAATGAGCTAGCTGTGCTGCTCTGTCTGCTTTGTCTCATAGGCCCTCCTGCTCGCAAACCACTAAAAGGTTTGAATTAAAATTTTAAACAGAGCTGTGCCGTGCTGCCTGCATCTCAGGACATTTATATATAAAACACACTTCACATAACACTTCACTAACTCTGAGTCATATAGTTTTTGTGCTGTCTGTCAAGTCAGAGAAGCCTTGCTGTGTCCTTAAAGCTGCTCAGAAGAAAAAAGCTCAAATAGGATTTTACAGTCAGCACTTGTAACTTGTCCTTTAACAAGTGTTCACTATCCTGCATTATAGGGACACACAGCATAATATTGTATAATGTTGTGTAGCACTAATCATTTGTGACTATTAATAATGAATGTTCCAACATGTGGACTTGGTTGTGACCTAAACACACTGTCAGGGACCATACGATCAAGCAGGTATAGTATGCAGCCCTTTGGAGGCTTGGGCTCTTTTGGCCATTTTTTAAATACTTTTCATTTGGCCAGTAGTTGGTATCTTTTTTATCACCCCAACCGGACTTACTGGATCAACATTTCAACGTTGCTTCTTTATTCTGTTGTGACATCATGAAGAAGTCAAGTGATTTGATCAGTGACTCCAGAGGGTTTTAAGATGCTCTGTTTATAACCACACAAAATGTGCCCATTCCAGTGGAGTCTTTCTTAAATGAATGCCCACACCTACCGTATACTACCTGATTTGATGGACAGCATCATAACGAAATGGTCTGCTGTGTAACCACCTAATTTTGATTGTAATAAACCATGAAAGATCCAAAACACCACTATTTGACAACATCCATTTTCATATTCGATGGAGAAACTGTCCAGACATTTTCAATATGCACATCATGATACCAATTTACATGTAAATTTGATGCTGCAGCTACAAAACAAAGATAAATCTTTTGACAAATGCCACACTATAAACATATCATAATGCAGCAGAAAGCATGTAATGACTATTCATGAAAGCAGGTTGCTGGCCATGTCTTTCTCCGCTCTGAAACAAGTACGAGGCCCTATCTCTGCAAGCATAATTACAATATGGGGCTTCCTCGTGCCAAAGGCTTCACCACGTTTTCACCAATTATAGCAATTTCAACTTTGTGTGCCCAAGGGTTTCGAGGCCCTTTGAAAAGGAGAACCCCTTTTGTTACAGGAGAGGGTTGGAAAGAAAAGGGGGGAGAGCGAGAGAGTTTAGCACGGAGTGAGAGAAACATATTAATGTTAAGTGCACGACAGCCTGCGTGCACATTTCTTCTCCTGCATTTGTTCATGTATGGGCATGTTCATTTATCCATCTGAACAATTGTTTGCCTGTTTGAGTCTGAGTCTGAGTGGCACAGCTGTTCAAAGAGGACACCAACTGGCAGTGGGATTTGTGATTCAAGAGGAGAGAAGCCGCTCGCCTACTGTTCACTGTCTCCGAAAAGAAAAATAAGTCTTTGAAATCACATCAAATTTACCCACTGGCCACAATTTAGGGGAAAAGGCAGGGTGGAGCGGAGTGAACACTCCATATATCTTTCTGTCTAAAACAGCTAAAAATGATAGATACACTGAAAGTAAAAATGTAATACTTATAATCTTTCATTGTCAGAATGTGTCAGAATTTAATTGATTAACTTTGAGATAAGTATCGATACATGGATCGTTTTTAAATAGCACAAGTTTAAAACAATACGATATCCACATTTCTTAGTATCGACAATATCAAAGCTATAAAAAATAATCTATAATCAGATTTTCAAACCAAGGCTGCAAAGGGGAAACAACCACAGAAATCAACTGTGTGTTGGTTTGTACTGAGGGACTTTTTCTGCATCCGCTGTACAATTAATCAAAATGTTGTCAAAATGATTATATAAACTAATGCAATATCTTAATGGCATGAGGGGCAATTTTTGTTAAAAGCCAAAATATGTGTCAAAATGCCATTTTGAATGAAGTACTGTGGTGCTGCAGAGATGTCCCAGCACTAAGAAAGTCTTTGTTTGGTTGAGATCCTTTCAAAAAGAATCCCACCATAATAATGTTTATATATCTTTTAAGGAAAATGAGAATAATGATGCAATAATGATCGTAATTAAATATTTTTTCAGATTTCAGGCCTAACCCGCACTGCGTTCAGGTTGTGCATTTAAAAAAAGGAAGAAAATGATCGTACTTGTGTGCCTCGGACACCTTTTTTCTTCTGCTGTAGCATCGAAATCGAGCGTTGCTTTTTCATACCAGCATTGTGTTGAAGCTTAAACTTCTGATATTGTGACAACTTACTTTGACATCACCCCTGAAGCACTGACTAACAAAATCAGAGCACTTGAATATCAGTTACAGTGCCATGTCAGAAATTATAAACCATGAAAACAAACATACAGACACAAACTGTATGTACAAGACTCATTCATGGCATTCATGTCAATTTCCATTGTGATTATCCCTTCAGAGACTTAGCTGATGTTGCCTAAAGCTCGAGAGACATTATCATTTATCACCACTTATCATACTGGATTCCATTTGCAGCCGTAGACTAAAAAGAGAGGTATTGAATGACTGCACCAATAGGGATTGAAAATAGCATTGAGCTCAGTATCAACCTCAAGGAGGCTTAACGCTTCCGCATTCTGATGCCCCGATAAAGCGAAAGAGGATCGTGTGGGAGGAAAAAAAGAGTGAAAAAGAGTGACAAAGAGGAAAAGGAATTTAATCAAGTAAGGAGGTGGAAAGAGTGTTCGAGCCTTTTCTGTCTGGATCTTGTGTTTGTTAAACAAAGCATCATATTTAAGATGGATGCAGATTCATATAGTAAACCGTTCAGGCAGTGTAGTTGGTGTGAATACAGTAAATACAGACACCTTTTTTTATCAAGTTAAACTAGTATTTTTCTGGCACTTTGATGGTGTGATGGTTGTACTCCTGTGTGGTTTGCTAGGTTTTCGGTGTGTGTTTATATGTGTGTTGTATGTGAATAGAATTTGAATAATCCTACAGACCAGCCGACTGTGGAAATCAGGTTATATCATGACTGGACATGTGTTCTGTTCAGCAGGGCGGGGTGAAGGAAGCAAGGTGGAAAGCACTCTGTAATGATCTCAAGAATCTCTCTCTCTTTCCATTTCCTGAGTCGGTCCTCATCTTCTCTCCCTCGTTTTTTTTCACTCTCTCCTTCTTCCTCTGTCTCTCTCTGAATGGGAGTTGATGTTTCAGATATTAGTGAGCTGTGTCAGACAGTTAAACTGCCCTTTATCGATCCACTAAGCTTCACTCTTTCCAAGCAGCCGTTATGGTTTTAATGGCTTGTAATGGAGCCGGGTCCTCTTTGATGTACAATTGCTCGGTGAATCCGCCCTTGTTTTTGATATCGTTTCAAAGGATCCTCCTAATGCCGGCCTCAGAGAAGACCGTTTCCGACACTAATTTTTGGGTCGATGAGGTATTCAGCCCTGTGATTCTGAAATGTCCCTGTATTGGGGGGAAAGGAATCTGAGGAGATGAAGGCTAAGCCGGGAAGAAGTGGTGTTTCAGGGTTTTGTAAAAGCTCACTGGCACCATGGTGAGTAGATGAAGCTTAGAAAGACATTATTAAAGAGAGAAAATGACTCACTCAGGTTTGAACAAGACATAAAAATACTCATAAATCTTTGAAAAAGAACTAGTTAATGATGATCAGCTCACAGCATATTCAGTAACTGCACCTCGTGCCATCTTTTTACAGCCAATCTATTAATCTGAACATTTAAAAACACCAATTTAAAACAAACGGAGCTACATAATATTCAAGCCCGACATGGGATACATGGGTTGACAGATATTATCAGCCGATATAAGGTAAAATGTTACTATGATCAGAGTAGAGCTCTTTCATGTACACGTGTTTGTATCCCTCAGATGCTGGAGCTAATTTGTGCAGGGAAACATAGAGTGAAACCTTGTTCTATATTTTACTATATTTGTTTGTTTTACATATACTTTCTTATATTCATAGTGCTTCCAACTTTTCTCCTATGATTTCTTTTTGACTCCTCTTCTATACAAAAATAACTGGCAGGCAGCCAGATTAAAATTGCAAATGATCTTGATCAAGACGATTTATTTGGCCCCAAACATAAAGTAAAGCAAACTTGCTACTGAGATTTATTACAGTAAATCAATTTCAATCAATTTGGAGATTAATAAGAAATTCCATTTATCATAGGATTTTCTTGTTAAAAGCCCTATTTTCATCGAGAAACTTAAAGTTGTATACACCCAGCTACTGTAGCTCTTCAAAGTACTATGGACTCTATGACCTAAATAAGGAATATCAAAGCCTGGAAACCCCAAAAGAGAAAAGAGAGAAACGGGAAAAGAACCGGGATTTGGGGGCACAAAAAAAAAACACATCTTATAGTCTTCATAAGAGTTGTGCGCTTGATAAAGTCCCTGTGCGAAACATCAAAAACAAGCTTGAACTATTAATGTGTACAGTGTGTTTATTGTTGCTGGTGGCGGGCAGGTCCTGTATCATCATTAGCGCTGAGAGTATGACGCGCTGATTTTCTTTTTACTCACCCTCCTTGAGAAAAACTAGGAGGGGAATGATAGTACTCGAATGCAAGGGTGGAATTCAGCACGTATTCATCTTGTATTCCTTTTGAATGTGTCTCGGAGACCTTGGTGTCAAAGAGATGTGTTGGTGGTAAAAAAGAAAGAATGAGAAACTGAATTTGTTGTTCCTACTTCCTTGTGAAGAACAGAAACAGAAGGATGTTCTGTCAGAGCTCTTGTTCTTATTGAGTGCCTATGAACTAGCATGTTTATTCAATATGTGACACCAACAGTTGCAGCCCGTTAGCGGCTTGCATTCAACAAATGTTGTTAATTAGCTAATTACTGTGTTTCCTGTCAAATGGCGCGCGTTTGGCACTGCGAATAGGTACGACAGCGCGCGTGAGCTCGGCTTTACAGTACACGCTGCTGCATTCTGAAAGTGCAGGCACCATTCATGACAAAAAAGTCTGATTAATGCACAGCACAGCATATAATTAATATTTTCTTCTGTCTCTTGTTGCCTCTAGTGATAAAAAGAGCGAGAAACTGTGATAGACTTGGTGAGAAAACATTGGCATTAAGAGAAAGTCTTCATCTTCTTACATCTGTGCAGCAGTCTCATTTGTTTCAGAATTAGCTTTCGCTTTAAATGTCAACACTCGCCTTGTTTAACTTCATAAGCAGTCTGTCCCAGAAATCTGGGATGAGATTTATAGCCCATAAAAGGGATGTTTAATTGTCCTCCCACTCACTTTCCAGACGATACCTCTCCGTCTGTGGATAACATGATGGATTCAAGCCTCTGCCCAGTGAGATCAAGCTTCTCCAGCCAGTTTGTGGAACAACAGTAATCCACAGGTGGACTGGTTTAGACAGAGTTAGGGACCTCACTTCCTGTTTTGTCTGGGTTTAACCGAGAAGCTTTGAGGCAGTATGAAAATCAGGCCTAATTGCCTCTCTTAAGCATTCTGTCTTTTTCCCTACAGTCCTGTCCTAAGTCACGCTCAGAGAGAGACAGAGAGAGAGGAGGAGGAAATTAATCCATTAGAGTGCACCATGTGCTTAGTTAACACACATACAAGCAAACATGAATATCATGGTTTGGGGGAGTCACTTAACCTTTAGAGGACAGTTTATATAACCTTTAGTTTCCCACAAAGCAAAACCAGCACACACTCTATCTCTCTCTCACACACACAGCCCAAACAAGTGGGCCTTAACTTCCCTCCTAATGTTGATAAATGATGATCTATTGTGATGCTCACATCATCCTTGCCCTTGCACTCTGAGATTTTTAGCTTAAACTTTGAGAGTCATGAAATATTGATACGGTACACAGGAGGATTTGACGTAAGTGAGGCAGAATACTGCAGTGCTAGGCATCACATGTTTTATTGAAGCATCCAGTGTAGCACTCAGGGAGAGTGAGAGAAAGAAAATGGGAAAAAAAGAAGAAGACCCTAAAGAGTTGGAGGAGACTCAAAAAAGAGAGAGAGAGAGAGAGAGAGAGAGAGAGAGAGAGAGAGAGAGAGAGAGAATGGTGCACTTCAAGGAGGCAGGGATGCAACTTTGCTGTCCCTAAATTGCCCGGCTTAATGAAGCATTGACGATCGATACAGCAAGTGCCGAAGAAAAATGGGTTTCATATACAGGTAAATATTAGCTCTATGTCCAGGGCTTGACCACAATACCTTGAGAAGGCACAGCCACATTTTCCTCCCTCTTTATATATTGACTTCATTATTCAGTGTCCCTGAAAGATAAATGAATCAGAGGTTTGATGCGAAAGTTTTGCAAGCTCTACATTGGGACACAGGACACCTGGATACAAATGTCTGCATTTCCAAAATGGCCTTCTAATGGATATTTTTACTTTCAAAACTCAAAAGCAAACTTTTGTTTGCACTGCTGTAACAGCGCGAAAAAAACATGACCCAAAAACCTGTCTTCTCCAAAGCAAGTCCCTTTGTACAAATAATCAATTTTGCAGGAATAACGCTCACTTGTCTTCTTCTTCTCTTGCAAATTACAAGAGGCAAAATGATCGAGAAGCATAATTTTTCATTACACACTCGACGTGGCTGAAAATGAACAGTGCTGCCACTGATAGGCCTAATTGGTGAGTGAGAAGAGGCCAGCAACTGGCGGGAGGGTGGTTGGGGCTATTTCCTGGCACTCAATGAGCCATTTACAGAAAATAGACACCACTGCTGTGGAGAGGAAAAGGACCTCTTGTAAGTTAAGAAAAAAAAGGGTAAAGCGAGTACAGCGTGTTGACTGGGTACAGATACCTGTGCCAGCAAGTATTTAAAAAGCTTGCCAAATGCTTTCTGGAATTATATAATATCATGGTGAGGAGAACACAAGATTAATCACACAACAAGATGGCTGCCAAGAGGATGGCTTCAACATTCATTGTCTTGCGGAAATAAAATCACAGCAATCAGCGGCATTTGTGGCTCATGGCAGCTCACAAACACAGCTGCGTCTTGCCCCATTTCTTTGAATTTCAATTTTATGCTATTACAGTCTATGTCTGCCCCTGTCTGTCTATTTCTCCATCATTCCCTCAATCCGCTCCTCGCCATCTGTCCGTTGGCCCTGGTAGCATTCTTATCCACCATTTTAATTTGCTTGGGCAGTCATTTTAGCACATGCACAGCACTGCATTACAAAATGTGACTGTAAGTAGAGAGCAGGGCAGAGCTGGGGGAGGAGAGGGGAAGGGGGTAGATGAACGAGCCACTTCAACCACATCACAAGACATGAGTCAGATTCACAAAGTGTCACAAACAGATCAATCCGTAGGTACAGTACATACGGAGCCGAACAATATGCTGCTGGCAGGTGAAGCCGAGTTTGTGAAGAACTGAATGTATTGCATGCCTTGTTGTGTCAGACTGATACTGGCCTTTAAAGAATCTGCCAAGTGTTGTCTGCTCTGATCTGATGCAGCTCGTTAAAATACAGAAGTTATTTGTTGAAAATGTTTTACTCTGGCTGCCAATGAGAGTCTATGAACCTGAATAGTCTCGGATAAAAATTTTACAGAAAGGATATTCACTCTGGGCCACTACGACGTGTAAGGCCAGGGTCATGTGACGGACGGGTAGAACTACTGCTAACAAGCTAATCTGCTGACATTCACAGATAAAGTCACCAATAGGCTACTTCATGTGATACATTTTATCAGTTTTTCCTAGATCTGGGTACAAAAACAATTGAATGCAGGTAACATTTGTCTGGAGAAATTTGATTATACTTGGTATTGGTTATTTTGGTCTTCAGCCAGACATAGTTTGTGTCTTTTGCTGACAGAGTCACAAAGGAATTTCAGGGACATTCATAATAACTGTTGATGCATTGTTCAAATCACAATTTGTCAAATGTAAATTGAGGTGAAAGAATAAAGGAATCCTGGCAGGTTATTGAACAAACTATATTAAATGTCCCTTTGTTGCACAGAGTTTTACCCTCTTTTACAGTAAACTAACCTAATGCAGTGTCAGTTGTGTCAGTTGTTCATGTAAACTTTGCTTTGCAGGTTGTAGTGGCTTATTCAAGAGTCAGTGCAGCTTCAAATTTCTTCTCCCTACTTTTATGCTTTTTTCTCTCCTAGCTCTATCACCTCTGTGTGAATAACTTTATCACCCCTTAACCCTTGTTAAGGAGGTTTCAGGATACTTTTCTTTTCAGATATTTTTCCTCCTGTGAGAGGAAAAAACTACCCAATGGCTTTTAGCACAAAAACATTGGCTCCCTTCTTAAATCTGTTCTGCTTTAAGTATGTGCATTCAAGTGTGTGCATTGAGCATAATGAACAGGTATGCAATAGGAGTTTATTTTTGTTGAGCCTTTCAGAGCTGACTTCATTAGGCATCAGCACTGATTGAAAGCTATTTTTATGGGTGTATGATTAAGCTTTTTCCAAGAGTGGTTATTCTCTGAGCTATCTCTACTGTAGATAGTATCAGCGAGCTCTCTCTGTTTTGATGTGGAAATGATGAGCTTGTTAAGCCTGGCCCATAAAATCACCATGAAAAATTCTCTATTTCCCTACCACGCCAACTCAAGTCTTGCATACGGGGTGCCAGGGTAATAAATATGCAGGTTGACAGGGTTCATAGTTTTAAAAACAGATTCCTACTCATGTGGCACACTAAACTTAGTGAGATGCAGGATTCAAAACGCCCAAACATCTTTCCTGACCTCATTCTCTTCCTGTTTAGTTCAGGGAGGCTCCTCCCTTTCTTCTTCCTCTCCCTTTTTAGTCCATCTATTCTGCCGAATCAAGGTCTAACTTCTACCACAGCTGTTATCAAATCAGAGAGTTGTCCCATAAAAACACTTTCATGCACAATTGCATGTTCAGATTTACACACATGCCTACGCACACTAGGTACAAACAAACACACACGTTCAATTGGAGCTCATGAAAGTCAATGGGCTCTGAGATGGAGCGGAGAGGCTCAGGCCAACAATCTTGCTGGCAGGTGCAAAGACCAGCTTGATGAGTACATGATAGCTAAACACACTGGTGCCTCCATACTGCAAATTTATGCTCCATAGAACAACCAATGGCTATCTGGTGTGTTGTTTACATCCACTGACGTGTCCTTCTGCAGATTGCCGGTGCACATTATAGCTGCTTGGTGAGTCATACCCTGATGAGTATGTAGCTCAGGTCTGCATGGACATCTTGATTCAGAAAACAGTTAACTAAGCTTCTGATATCGTACCACACGAGAAATATAACAACACACACGTACATATTAACACTTATCTGTTTGTAGACAAATGTACACACGGATAATTATGTGTGATATGATACTACAATACTTAGCACCTGTTTCAACAGGGAATACGTCTCCACATGGTGCTGGACAGCTAACCAATATAAATATACATCTTCACAGTGTCTTTGTACCTTGCTGGCCTTAAAAAGCCATTTAGTTCCTTGTAGCAACAGCAACAACTATTAGCATTGAATACAAGTTGTACGAATTGTTCAGACATCTCCTGTAAACACAGGTACATTCTCTGTGTTTTCTTTGCCCTTCACCTTACATTTTCCCTCAGCCTCTCTCCGTCTGGTATTCAGACAGCATCAGAATGTCTATTTAGGATCGGGGTGGCAGGAATTTGGTGGTGTTGGTCCGTGTATTAGCAGTGAAAAGAGTCTGGTTGGTAAAGTGCTCTGGGGAACACATTGTGCCAGGCAGAGTGTTCTGCAGAGCAGAGGATTGCTTCTGTACTTCTCACAGGTATTCACTGACAAACAAGCCAATAAATAGAGAGGAGAGCACACACACACACACACACACACACAGGCCATACAGACAAATACCTAAAAGCACTTAAAGTTTAACTATGGCTTTAACCCTTCTCTCCAGACTGAGATCATTACCACCAAAAGGAAGGGAACACAGAGACAAAAAATGACTCCCCCTTTCATTCCCTCATCCTGCCTGATCTTTTCACTTTTGAGTGACCCTGACAAGGCGAGCGAGCCGAAAGGAACATGAAAAGCAGCAGATTCACAGTAATTGCAAGTGGAAGAAATATGCCACGTAATGTGACATTCAGTTCAAAATGCAGCCTCTTGAATTATGCTATCTCTTCCAAGCACAAGCTTCACTCCTTTCTTATCCGTGCCCGATAACCTTTGTGGGGTTCGCAGCGAATGAAATGTATCCTTTGGGGGAAGGCATTTCCCCTCTTTGGTACTGCGGTACAGTACACAGTCAAAGATACTGTAAGCAATAACTCAGGGGGTCAAAAGTTTACCAGATGCAAGAATGAGTGTTTAATGCCTACAGTGAGCAATCACAAAACTCCTCTAATTTAATGGCAGCAAATGCCATTTAGCTAGCAAGAGTGTAATTGAATGGTAAAATCTATTATATGAATGTCTAGCAGGTAATTAACATCGACTAGAATGAATACTAAAACTTTTATGATTTCATATCAATGACAAAACACCCCCCAAAACATTTTCAGCTAGATCATGTGTGCCACAAGAGATGACATTTCACTAAGCGGAGAAGGCTTAATAGTTTCATAATATGTTTTCCCTCACATATAATTCCAAGTGCTCATTGGAAGTTGAGCTCAAATTTTTAACAACAGGCTCTAAGTGCTATAGTACTACAATGGGTTTAAGCCATTTTGACTCTGTTTCTGATCGTAAAATGAGGGAGGATTCTACGGATTAGAGCAACGCCAATTAGACATTCACCCTGGCAAGGTTAATGAAGGATTAAGCCATGAGTTGGGACCCCTTTGAAATCCCAGGACCTATCTGCACACTGTAATTCTGAGGGACAAGATTTTTGGGAAACTCAATTAAGAAGCATATTCAGGTTTTCTGATAGAAATGCAGCAACAAGAAGAAAGCTTAGAGCAGTAGTTTCTAACCTTTTCTTTAAACGTGGAACTGCACGACGAGCAGATTAACTCAATTAACCCTTTATCAGCACCACCTGTCATGTTCCAAATGTGTTCATTTGAATTGATCATTAACAGGATATTATTTATCACTGTTCACAATATATATATATTTTTTTATTATTTTATGTCATTAAACTGTCAATTGTAATTAATTTTTTAGCAGACTTTTATTTATTTTTAGGTTGCTTTTGTACTACTAGAGGCAGAAGTTAGATGTTTAGCTATTTCAACAATTGAGTCTTTATTTTTAGCCAACTATTTCAACTGCGTATTCATTACTTTTGGCTGTGTAAACCACTCTTCTCGCGTGCTAACTAATTTTCATGCACTCTAAATTGCAAGACATTACTTTTGAGTTACAGCTGACTCAATATGGATATCTTTTCTCATGTAATCACGTTTTTGTTTAAGTTTTTTCAAAGTAGTTGAGCT
The DNA here is from genome assembly GCA_903364295.1 of Serranus cabrilla. Lineage (NCBI taxonomy): Eukaryota > Metazoa > Chordata > Actinopteri > Perciformes > Serranidae > Serranus > Serranus cabrilla. The sequence goes on from CAFUXE010000471.1 coordinate 143,966, forward strand.
ACATCATTCACAGTACCCCCTGGTAACTGCAGAAATACCCCCTTGGGTGCAAGTGTGCCTGTTGAGAATCACTGCCTTAGACCATGTAACTAATACACAGGAGTTAGCATGTCTCTTTAATCCTATTCTACACACTGACGGCTTGAGCACAACAGCATCCAGGGTTCACAAACACTCTACATATAGCCTAGATGCATACACACACACACACACACATTGTGCACAGGACAAACCCTACCTGCACCAGATTCCAGCCTTCCAAGGACTCTGCGATGATGGAGGTCACAGAGGGGCAGACACCGCCGAAGATCATCAGGTGTTTGGGACCGTAGCATATGGCATCAAAGAAGGCCCTCAGCCCCTTGGCGTTGTCACACTATAGACACAGAGAGAAGGTGAAGGTTAGAGGGCAGGCACACAGGAATGTCTGTTTCATTTTAGAAAATTATCTCGTCTCATCTTTTGCAACAAATACAGAGTAGGTTAAAAAAAAAAAGAGAAATTCCTTCTGTTCCTTAACGTTAAGTGTGTTTAAAATAGCAGTTGAAGAAGTAGGCAATACTCGATTCCCTAATCAATGAGTCAATAATTACAAACTGGACAAGAGAAAAGACTAACGAGGTCATTATACTTCAACATACTGTGTGTGATGGATGCACTACAAAAACAGCTTACCCACCAGTGGCACTTTATTGTAATGAATACCATTTATGAGAAACGATCTGACATTTAAATAACATTTAACTCATTATACTGTCTAAGTGCTGCGGCACATACTAACATACAGTAATTGCAGCCTTGTGTGTGTGTGTGTGTTTGGAAACTATCGTGTTAAACGATGTATCTCACAGGTTGCAGAGCGGGCCGCAGCTCTGATCCACTGCTGCAGAATGCAGCCATTTCACGTCACTATAGCAACCGGAGGAAAAGAGTGTGCGAAAAGGGAGAGCGAGAGAAATGAGAGAAGAGGAGAAAAAAAAACAGTGTAGGTTCCTATTGATTGCTACATGAGCTGGCTAACTGGGTTTGCTGTGATTCCCTGATTTCCACAGTTTGTAATGATATTCCTATCAGCAGTAAACACTTCTACCCTCAGTCCTCTATTATTGCTACTCAATTCAGGATGTGTTCCTGTGTGAGGCCGACAGATAGATGGACTGACTGACTGACTGAATGGCAGGTGGTGCGTGTGTGTGTGTGTGTGTGTGTGTGTTTGCGCCTTCTGACACACTCCATCTCATCTGGAGAGTTATTTGACCTTGTTAGCCATCAGCCGGCAAACTGAATGAGATTTCCCACTGAACAACAGCAGAGCCGGCCCTCCACAGCGCAGATTGAAAAACTGAAAATCGAATGTGGAAGAATGAGACTCCTAAGCAGTCATGTAGGACTATATGTTGTGACGTGTTGGTAACTTTATTAGGAGCAGGGCAGGTATCCTGGCTGCAGGCTTGACATATCTTATGTTCTTCTCTTGTCAGGTCAATTTTTTGGAGCGGAGGATGATCCTCTTGGAGCACTAAATTGAGGTCGAGGACACAGACAACCTTGCGAGTCACACTGTGAGCTGCTATGTTCCTGCATTGCCTCCATAGTCTGCTTTAATCATAACATTTAAGCATCACTGTTTCTGTGTGAATGCCTTTCAATTTCTGAAGTAGAAGACCAATTACTGGCAGAATCAAGGCTTTCCCCTGTGTATGTACATTCACGCTGCTAGAGAACAATGTATGCGGTAATGTCAGTCAAAAATAGACTAGATTGCGGATATGCCTCAGGTGAAATGAAAGGGAGAGGATGTGATTAGACACAGTGGGGATTCCTTATCCTGGCCACACAGCTGAATAAAACAGCAGGCTATTAAAGAAGATATGCCATTTGCATACTCTTATCATTCATTTCTCTCCAGCTGGCCATAACAAGCAGGGTTGGTAGGATTGTGACTCTCGGTTGGTTACCATGCAACAGAAAAGAAATGTGGGCAACTAAACTTGTCAACGTGAGTACAATAGAGCTTGGTGATATTGCAGGGATAAGCTGATTTATTACTGAGAGTGACACTGTAGTGTAGGTGGTAAAGAACGGTTATGTTCCTCGCTCCCTCTGCAGCAAATCAAACTGTTTTACAGCATTTGAAACCAGCGGATGGGGAACGAGAAAAACCCAAAGGTCACATTCAGTACGGAGCTGCAACTATTTTCAATATCTGGTTATCTTCTTGATAAATAGATCATTTTTTTGTATAAAATTGGAAGAATCTGTATAACAATATTGCATTTTATTCACATTCACACAGCGTCCCAACTTCTTTGGAACTAAGGGTTATGATTGCCAATTATAATTTTTTCTGATGATTAAACAACAATTAACTAATTGTTTCCACGATGATCATGTATGGAATTGCTCATCTAAAGTTGCAGTAAGTCATTAAAAAAATCACAGAAATAACAAGCTCTAGATTTTTCACAGAGGAAGGAGTTCAGCAGTTGAAGAAGCGAGGAAGCAAAGCAGCTTCAAGTAAAGCTAAAAATAAAAAATAAAAGCCATCTTGTTCTTTTTTTTCTCTAGTTCTCTGTTCATCCCCCCCTGTTTCATTCAACTTCTACTTCTTGCCGGGCACACATGCACAAAATCTGTTGTGACTGCTCAAAGAGCCTTGACCGGTGTGTTGTCATGCCAACGGTGTGACTACCAACACTTTGTGAGCTGGATGAGGGAGGAAGCCGTGGCAGGGCCGGTGCAGAAATGGTTATATTTAGCCTCTCATTAGGTAGCACGACCACTCAGACTTTTATCAATACTTATTCAGCTATGGAAACACGCAGAAGCTTAATGCCGGATAGACAAAGCAAGATAGACGGGAGAGGGGCGGCGAATATAATGGGACAGAAAGAGTAAAGAGGCACGGGGATAGTGGAGGTGATAGTGGGAGAAAGGGGCAGAAACAAGCAGCTGAATAGAGGGATGGAAAGACTGGAGTGAAGAGGTATTAGCCTGACATTAAGCGCGCACTAATAAAGCCAAGTCAACCAGTGTTATAAACCTGCCCTCCATTATAACCCCACAATGGAGTAATTCATGACTGTGAGATTGATTCAGTGGCTCTCCGTGATGCTCAGCTGCACTGCGTGCCCTGCGGATTTGCCTACACTCCATCAATTATAGAAAAAATACATTTTAATATCAAATCTAAGGCTATTTTTCATTGATTATAGTTTGAATCTTTTCTTGTTGCTTTATCCAGCCTCTCATGTACTGGGATGAATAGACGGAGAAGTAAATTAACCTCTCCTTCAAGGTATTTCTTGCAGACCCTGATGCAACGGTACTGAGACGGTTTTGTATTTTTCAAGGATTCCCATGCAGTCACTGAGAGGTTTCGGCTCCGTCTCACATCTGAATTTTCTCCAAGAAATATGCTCTAAACAAGGTATGAACGGAGACAAATATAACTGTCCTGGAAAACACAAAGAAGTTCTGAGGAAAAAATGGTATAGGCATAGCAGCACTTTACTCCCAAGTCGAGCAGCAAGAAATACTACAGCATTTTATTTCCCTCTTCCCCAGTCTGAAATCTAATTCCTGGCATTTGGAGGCCATTTGGAGCAGATCGATGGGGTTAACGCCCGTAGTAATCTGTTTGACCGCCTTGGGAGACAGCCAAGGAAGGTGTGTGAATGTGTGCGTGAGTGTGTGTGTGTGTGTAACAGTTGGTGGGGTGATGGCTGATGGCGGAAGAAACTGAAGATGGAAACTCGTGGGAGGCATTTAGCCCTGTCTAATGCAGAAGATCCATAAACAGAATATTTACTTGGGATGGGTTTGATATCCTGCCGTTCATTCACACACTGCAATCTGACTCGAGTTTCATTTCACTGGTTGGATTATCGAGATATCCCAAACTACGTTTGTGTTTGCTCATTGACCCCTCTGAGTTTAAGCTTTATGCATCTACAGTAAAATAGCAAAACCAGCCCAATTATTGTCCAAAATGCATGTGACTATTGCTAAGATGTTTCAGTTGTTTGGCGTGTGAAGGTGCTGTCCTGTCCAGAGTACTGACACAGAGTGAAGTGATAGACAGAACAACTCAGTCACTTAGCTTGCTTGCTTTCCGTGGATGTAAATACAATTTTTGGGCCTAATTTCATTCCCCCCATTGCAGTGATCAACAGACAGAAGGACAGTCAATAAGAGAGAGATGCCGCTTGCTGCCGTCAGCTGTTTCTCCTGCCTCCGCCTTATGATTTTAACAAAGAATCTTTCATAAATTCATAGTGTTTGGCATTCTGCTAGTGCTACATTATGTGAGCGCTCTGATTAATAAATGTAGTCTTTGATTTTGAAACAGCAGCTCTATGCTGTTGTTATTTAGCCTTTCTGACACTTAGATGGTCCTATAGAATAGGATATTTCAACTAAGTCGACCGTATATTATTATTTTCACAATATATATTATGTTAATAGGCTGATATTTATACCAATAAAAACTATATAGCATGATCTATTGTTATAGATATATAGATATTCAGCAATTCTATATGTAAAATCAGACATTCATAACTCCTTTATCTACCAGATGGAATGATCCAGTGTTTCACAACCACTTCTTCGACTGTGAGGCTGGTAGTGAATCAGACTCCTTAGATCAAATAGTTGACTCTGTCGGCTATGCTACAGCTTTATTTTTCTAAATGTTTCCTCCTCAGCTTCATATTTCAGCGCAGTGAGTTTGTACTGCCACCTTTACCATTTAGAGGGCATTACTGATGGGACAACTGGCCAAGAAGGAGTTCATTTCAAATGCGCCTCCTCCATCCATTGTCTCTATTGCGTTTCCTACACTCTGACCTTTACACAAAGCTACTGAGATTCATTCTTATTGATTTATCATTACACGATGACACTAGCCTACTGTTATTGTGCTACTGATAAATTGCACTCAATTAGGCTAAATGTGAGGAAACAGCTGCCCAGGAATGTCAAATGATTTAATGTTCCGTGTGATAATTTGCATCCATTATATGTTTTTAATCAAAATTCTGTATCGTACTGGGAAATGGCATATCTTTAAAGGTCAGCAAGCATCAGTGCTGCTTTTTCTGAAAATAACTTCAAAGCACATTTCCAGCTATAACGAGTCACCATAGAGGATTAAGACACATCCAGAACCTTCAGCAAAGGTTTGAGGCAAGGTTTCCTGCAAGTTAAACAGCTAGACTAGATTTTCAGTTTATTTTTGCTGAACATAATACAGTGCAGGGCTTTCCAGTTAAAAAAAAAAAGTACTTTCAAATCAAATAACCAGCCCTCCCTGCACAGGGTCAGCATTCCTCCTGTAGAGCTTGTCCTTCACTTCCAAAGAATAGCATGTTTTTGAACCCAAACCTCCGTTCTAACCAGCACTACATGTGGAAGAATCATGTAGAGGCCACGCGTGTGTCTTTGTGTGCACTGTGTGTGTGTCTCTGTACATTTGTGCATGTGCATGTGTGTGATGACTAGAACAAGAGCTGATCAGAGCACCAGGCTGGAGCTAACCATGATGAAATGCCTTGTTAGCGCTGCAAACAGAGGCAGCTGCACCTGTCCCTCGTCTAATGGCAAATTACTGCACCCAAATCAGCAACCTGAGGCCCAATACTGCACGCACACATACATACAAGTGCACGTGTGTGTGTGTGTGTAGAGAGAGAGGGAGAAAATGAGAGAGAGCAATAACAACAGAGAGGGTGGGATAGGAGAGCCTGACTTGATGTCAGAAGCAATCTGTTCTTCACACACTGCGTTTATAAATGACAAGGCCAACAGCACAGGTGATTACTGAGAACAAAATCGTCAGGAAACACAGCACAGGAAATATGTCTGCACAAGTTATGAATGGAAATGTACATGATGTTGCCTCATCTATTAAAATAAGTGGTTGACAAATACTTACAACTGTATGCTGTGCATATATTAGAGCTGTATGTGCGAACATGTGGTTATTTACGACAACTTTTCTCTTTCCGAGTCACAGAATCTATACATCTTCCACTTTTGGCTTCATTTGTTTTGTTTAGTTAGTAGAATTTACCCATAATGCTTCTCCGGGGATACATGAATAGCAAGAACATGCATCTAGGAAACACCTTGAACAAAGTGAGTACAACAGTGCAGAGTCACCACACACACATAAGAAAAGGGAGCATAGCTTATAGAATTGTGAAAAATAATTCAAATGGTTGTCTGTAATGCCTCGCTCGCCTTAAATTTGCCTATAAAAGTATGAAAAACAATAAATAGTAAAACACAGCAATACTTCCAGGAGCTAGACACATTTGTCACTGTAAACCATGTCAGTTGTGGACACTGCAGTGCCATAATTTCCATCTTTGCACTGTCAACAGAAAAACAAAGCGCTGATGCCCCCTTACATGCATCCATCCTGCCGTCATGATGTATATATTCTAAATCGTTTCCTGATGTTTTGAGCATCCGTGCAGCAGCGGTGCAGCAGATGCAAAAAGCTGCTCTCTTCTAACAGCTACATCAGCCTCCTGCATGCACTCCTCATTGAATTACTTCCACAATCTCCAAACCAGGAGAGGAAATGTGAGCCAGGCGGAATCCAGCGATTGCTAAAACATATGCTTGGCATTATAAAGCCCTATAGAGTTAGCAGGGTGTATGCCAATAGGTCAGATCTAAAAGGAGATTATCTATTTCCCCATGTACAAAACCCAACTAATCCTCTAAACTCTGTCATGGCTGTCAATACAAACTACTGTCGGAGGAAGAGGAAGAACAAGAACTGTTGTGTATGCGAATGAGTCTGCAACAGTTTTGTTAAGTTTCACTGTTTCTGTGTAAAGCCAGTGAACCTGTGGTATATTTGATTGTCTCTATAGTATATCAATAGCAATTTGATAAAGTTGGCTCCCTTGAGTTCATTGGAGCTGGTCATCTGTCAATTAAGATCAACACTCGTCACTGCTGATCAACTTCTCACACAGCAGCGTCAGCGTCTTGCCTGCCACCCCCACACACTGACACAGAAGATCTTAAAGAAGCTAGAGCTATTTGTTCCCCATCAATGAGCCCCTAGGCAATTGAGAGGTCCACTGGGGTGTAACATATCACCCCCAATGCCTTTCTTTCTCTCTAAATGACCAGGAAGACACGGCTGTCAGGTAATTCACCAACTTAAAGCAACACTGTAAAAAAGCAACAGCCGAAGCTTTAAGGGAGACACTTGGAAGAGAGCAACAAGGAGAAGAGAAGGGAGGAGGTGAGGATGAAGCAGGCATCAGGGCTCCGTGTGGTACCATTTAGACAGTGGGCCCCAGAGTATATGAGGAGAGTACACATTGATTGAGAGAGAGTGGATGAAGTAAAATTGAGAGCAGGACAGAGTGATGGAGTTGTTTTTTTCAATCTGTTCCCTTCACATTGCATGCCAACACGGAGGGAAAGAAATGGAGGAACCCGCCACTTGTCTGGGGAGGGACTGGCCTTTAAAACTCCTCTGCGACAGACTGACTGGGTTATTCAAGCTGATGGCTGTTTGCCCTCCATCTCCTCCTCTCTCCCTCTCCTCTTGCAGTCTGGCTCTTGTTGTTGCACTCAATCTATCCCTCGCTTTTCTGTAGAGCTCAGATGGCTACCAGGATAACCAGGATGGCACGCTGGAAGCGTCTTCGGTGGTGACAAGTCTCTTTCTCTCTTTTTCACTTTCTGTCTCTTCCACACATACACGCACAAGTCCCTTCCCCTATGCACATGCTTATTACCTAACACACACTAAATAAACAGAAAAAGCATGCAAAAAATACAATCTGAAAAAAAACAAAAAAAACACACGCATCGGCTCACTCATGAATCCGAGATAAGCTCAAATTGGCGAGTGGCACTAAAATCGCAGTGAACACATTGCACCTTTATTAGCAATCTGTGCTGTGCAGGAAGCAGACGCTGTGTTAAGCCTATTACAGGTTGTTGTGCTTTTGACAAGGCCTGACAACAGCTGGAACATGTTGCGCTAACCAGTGAGAGGGACAGACCAAAGTGTAATCCCACAGAAATGAGCCAATCGGTCCATGAGGAGGCAGAGGGCAGATAAGAGGAAAGTAGATGAATGGCTTCTGAAGTGATGTACTCAATCAAGTAAGAAATAGGTAGATTTATAGTTAGGTTTTAGCTTTGTAGTTAGGTAATTGGTTTCCGAGTGAGATTTGCATGGATTGCCATTTTTACTCAGTTGATAGACCTTTTTAACAGCAGACATTTTGAGCTCGCACAGCAGGAGAAGTGCAAGTGTTACTAATAATATTAATGATGGCTCCCTTCCAGCCACACCTCCCAATAAGCCATGACAGGTGTAGTATTGGGGTCAAGCCTTTGTACTAGTCAGACCAATTACAAGTCAATCACAGCTAACAATAAAGGCATCAAATAACTAATTAAAATAAAACTCACCAGGAAAATTAACACATAAACATATATCAGCATGATGAGAATCTTTAATTAATTAAGAAAAATGATTCTGATGTGTACTTTGATTGTATAGTTTATAGCCTATGTCACCTCCACCAACATTGAGGGGGCAGATTCACTGCAGCCAGACACCAGGGGGCAATTAGGATGTTTAGGTTTCTAAACAATCTGTAGTTCAGCCTGAATATCTCCACAACTACAACTATCAGATAGACTAGCACCAAATATCTGCAAGTATTCATGGTTTCCAGATGATAATCTTAAAGACTTTGAATATCCCCTGACATTTTCCTCAGCACGCCAAGAGATTGATTGAGATTTGGACTTTGCGGGAACACTTACTGGGTGGATTCCCTATAAACTTTGTTCAGACATTCAGGTCTCCCTTAAGATAAAATAAAATGAATAATAATAATAATAACAAAATGGCATTCCCATCAGCTTCTGCTGTATATTGTGTTTAGGGTTAATTAACCAATAGTTAGCATGCTAAAACACTATACTAAGGTAATGTGATGCCGGTTATGACTTCTAAATTTAGCGTTTCATTGTGAGCATGTTACCATGCTAAAATTAGCATTTAGCTGAAAGCGCCGCTGTGTTTAAGTTCAGCCACACAGATCTGAAGGTATTCTACAGTTTTTGCATTGAAGTTGGCCCTGAAGAGTAAAAAAGTCTATGTACATCCACTGTGTATAGTTACAGTTTCTTGTGAATGATATCTCTGGTTCATACCTGCCCCATAGTATTTGAACGCGTGGGTACCATAGATGTCATGTATTTTTTCATTAAGCTCTTAGCAACAGCAGAGGTGCCCCAGTGGTGTATCTGCTAACTAGTAAATGATAGAGACTGGAAGAGGGTGGATGTGGGCAGAGAGTGGGGAGAAGAAAGAGAGAAGGAGAGACACCATTATCAAGTTAATTGTTTCTTAGCCCCGAAGGTCCTCCACTCTCTCCCATGGATGAATCCCGTTAAACAGGGCAAGAAAAGGAGAAAGAGGTGCTACAAAGATGATTTTGGTAAATGGTACAGTGATAAATGAGTGCCACGCTGGGTTAAGAGTCAGTTTGGTGGTATGCAAGTGTCCAGGGCTTCTGCAGAGGGAAAAAAATAGAACATTTTCTGCAAGTCTATTAGCAATTCTTCCACAGTCTTCTTGATTCGGGGAGTCATGCTATCTCTGCTGCTACAAAATGTACCAGAGTCGATTTTGACTCAAGGCATTCCTCATAAATATTTTTCCTCTGTTTTATCACTGACAGGACGACCCCAAATGAACTCGAAATGAAAAATTGCTACCCTTCAAGATACTTGTTAGATTATGTTTGAGTTTTCCTCAACTGAAGCAGCCCATAAACTGAATAATAAGGGAGCACATAAAACCCCTCATATATTTCTTGTCAATTAGGGTTATAAAAGCTTTATGGACAACAACTGTGTGAAAGTTTCAACCCAATCCATCCTTTCTATCTTTCTTCTCCCACACACTTTCTGAATCTTTATGAAAACTCTACCAGCATAAATATACAAGTCCTGCTGGATATCGCTGACCTTTGCTTTTCACGTTTAAAAGACCCTGCCTTCACTTTTTATAAGCCCTCTCCGACCTGTTTACCTCATATAATGCTACCTGCGAGAGTGGAGACCATCAGTCATATGCAGGTTAGAAGGAAAGAGAGATGAAAAACCATTTTATATTATAGCTCTGAAACATACACAAACTAGACCGTGACGGGCTGCATCATCTCAGCTGCCCAAAAGAGCAGGGGCCGAGAGTGGCTCGGAATGATGATATTCCAGGAGTGCAGGAGCTCGGCATGCTTGCTCTGTGTCTGTCACCTTATTGGAGACAGTGCTGTAAAGGTCTCCTCCACTCTAAAACAAACTGACCCAGCGATTAAAACCAATAAAGCAGTTAACCGTTCAAAATGACTTTTCAATGGACAAAAGACGTGCTGGAGGGGCTGCAAGCTGAGCTGCCACTATCATTTTTTGAATTAAACTGTTTCTTAATGTTTTTACCTCCAAAGGCTCATATGTGAGACAGTTAGAAACAGAAAACAGAGTTTTTATTATTATGCATCACTGGTTATTTAAAGGAACATTTTGAGAGATACACTTATTTATGTTATTGTTGAGAGTTAGAGGAGAGAATCAACACCACAAGTTGTGTTCAATCATACAATCATACATCCTGGGTTTCACTTTGTTTCCAACTATCATTATGCTAACCTAACCAGCCATACACTGAACAGACATATCATTTCATCTGAAAAAATGTCAAGTTATCCCTGCAAAGTCTGTGTCCTTCAACAATCTCCTTCAATTTTATTCCTATGAAACTATTCAACTATTCACTATACTTCAAGTCAAATTTAAGTAAACATAATACTGATCTGAACTACTTTGCTCACACACAATATAAAGATTATACAAAGGATGCTCAAAATCAAAGCCGAAATATCACTTTTAATCTCTAGTATAGGTTAAGCTCTGATGCTGCCATTCCCATGATGCAACTTGGTGGTGTATTTTATTAGACTTTCCTTGCTTGATTAAAAATAACCCTGTGTTTTTCAAATTCCAAGCCAAGATATTATTTATCTTCACAGAGATACAGCAGACATCATACAGCTGAATATTACTCTCCATGACCACAAAGCTACTTTTGCTATTTACAGTAAAAATCAATTCCCTCAAGGTTAAATGATGGGAGGAGACATTGTACTTGATCTCACACTTGTTTTGCGGTGACTTCACCTGTCAGTCATAGTGGCGTCATGTTTTCATTAATTTCCAACATGTAACACATAATGGGAGTTTATTTCAAATTCAGTTTGACATTGTCTTTTGGAAGGACACCTTTCCCACCGCAATCATCACACAAGTCACGTTTGTGCTTGTGTGTTGAGATGACATTGCCACCGAGTCCTTTCTGCTATTGGTTATCTAATAACGTCCATTTAGAGAGTGGGAAAGGGAAGATATTGCTGTTGACATTTCGTCGGGTCTAAAAGGACAAACAGTGGCAGATTACTTATCCTTCTTCAGATTAGGAGGACCTCCTATTGACAACTTCTATGACAAGGCAGAGAGGAGTGCAGCACCTGTCTGTATTTCACACAAGACAGATGGGAGTCTGGGAAATGTAGGCATGGCGGACTGTAGAACTGGATTCAAAAACCTGGCTGTCATATTGGGTGAGTGGGTGCATGGAGGCCTGTGTGTGTGTTTGTCTGTGTGTACTAAGTAGGATAGAGCAGAGCACAGTTCAGGCTGTCCCTCTCTGCAGCCTAGGGATTCTTCTGTCCACGCACATCAATCTTGTTACAGCAGAACGCCGCCTCCCAGGAATCCTGGCCTAGTCTCTGTTTGGATTTAGGACCTCTTTTTCATTCTCTAAACCTCTCTTCCTCTCGCTACCCTCTACTTCTTTCTCTGTTTCACCAATCATCATCGTCATTTTTCCCTTTCATTCTTTTACTCCTTCTCTGTCTTGCAATTACTTGATCCTCTCTTCCTCTTTCAGTCATCCACCTCTCTTCCTCCCATATCACTTCCCACCTCTCATTTAGTCCCTCTCTCCCTCTCCAGCTCATCTCTCGCCTCCAGGAGGTTTAAAGTTATTAAGGGTCATGGCTGTAAGCATTGCATCATTAACACATCTTCGCTGGATGTTAACGTTGCAGTTTTCTGCTCAATCCAATTAATTTCTCAGTTAATCACCTAACCATATTTTTTGCAAAGGATGCTTGGAAAGAGTGGCCTGACATAACATGGCAAGCTAATGTGCTTATCAATCATTAACATTAGCTGAAAATTGATTAAATAGTCAGTGACAGCAGAGCACAGAGGGTTGCAGAGGAGCTGTTGAAGGTAAATGGATAATGACATCCAACTCAGATGAAAAGATGCAGGGAGGATAGTCATTTTATTTATTTATTACAAAAGTGGGGGAAATTACGACCGTCCTGTGCATGGGCGAAACAGAAAAAATCTGGGTATGTGTCAAATATATTTATCTTCAAAGATTCTGTCAATTTATGGAGTACTTATCATGCTAGTGTTTAAGTGTTTAGTTTTCTGGTAAGTTTGATTTTAATATTATATAATGGAGCCTGAGAGATATATCAGTTTACAGGTATTATCAGCTGATATTGGGCTATAACTTTTTTTTTAACACAATATACAATGCAGATAATGTTGCTTGGCGTGATTTAGAAATGGTGCTAGCTATTAATATTTGTATTCCTTTTTTTAAACAGTCAGCAATTGACTTACTGAACAGCAATGATGTTGGTTTAGCTATTTATTTTATCTTATCATTTATAGAATTGGCTGACAACGCAATACATTGCTTTTACAATGTATACTAATGAAAAACAAAGAAAAATATTAATTAATAAAGTTTAATGTTTGAGAAGTTAGCAGAGTGGTGAAAAATCAGTGTACAATCCACATAAAAAAAGGTCTATATTCATTCCAGCTCAAAAAGTTACATTATAGGTTATCGATGAATATTCCCCTCTGAAATCAGTATAAGCATCGGTCACGGTCTGTCTGGCCTCATATATAAAAGTTATTGATGCTATAAAGCGTCATGATTGGCAGCAATGATTGACTCGCGATTGGTCAGGCAGGTACATGGGCGGGACCTCAAACCAGAGGCTCCGCCAGCTGATCACTACTGCACAGATTTTGGCTCCAAATGATGTCACCAGCACTAGATGGCAGCGTCCATATCCAGGATATTTTGGCTTAATTGTTACGCAGTGGGAGTAAATGGAGACGTGCCCTCCATATTTATATACAGTCCTTGGTGTCTGCTTTGGACCAGCAGAGCTTCACATCAACTGGGAGGTCCACTGACACCAGCACACATGCACTCACTGGCACCAACACACGCACACACACACATGCCCCCTGGGATTCATCAAGCAGCGTATATTTAACCAGGCTGGGGGCCATGCCAACAGTGTCCACAAACAATCATCAATCACCACACCACACACATTGACACACACACACACACACACACACACACGTGCACCATCCAACCAGGTGGTCGACTCTTGTCTCACAATAGCTTATTTCCGGGCCAAATAAACACTCCAGTGGAGGGCATTGACTGTGAGTGCTTGTCGTTCCTAATGAATCGCTTATTGACTAGCCTGTATTGAGGTGAATGGAAAGACATAGGAGCAATAAGAAAGAATCTCTCTCCCTCTCTACAGGGTGACGGTAAAGCAGGAATGTGACAGCCTGAGCAATCGGACAATACCGTCTCGTTTGAAAAGCTGACGTACAACACTGTGTTGCCATAGCTACCCAGAAAGAGAGCGAAAGGGGAGGTGATGGAGAGAGGAGGGAGAGAAGGGGCTAGACTGCAAAGGAAAATTAATTTGTGTACAAGGCCATGTCGCAAAGAAAATTGCATTTTTTTCCTCAGATGGGGACACAGGGAGAAGCCCTTGTAAGGCCCGTGCTTGTGTGGATAACAGTGAGCGCTGATCTGTGTGTGTGTGTGTGTGTGTGTGTGTGTATCTCCAGCCAGATGCCATCTCAGTGGATTGTGGGCAGAAGTGTTGCAGGATGTCACAGGGCTCTTCATTACAGAGGCTTTTAAATAAAACAGACAGAACGGCTTAAAATAAGACGCAGCCCATGGAGCAGCATGCACACACTAATGCAGGAAAAAAAAGAAACGCTGATGAGTTTACTGCGTGTGTGTGCGTGTGAGCGACGTCTTAAAACACCAGCAGGCAGAAAAGAACATGTGAAAGAGCACACTTTGCATACATCTCTGACACACACGTACAGAGACTGAGAGAAAGATTTTTTTTCTCTTTTTGTGGCATGACGAGTCGTCTGAATTCCACGGCTCTCTAAGTAGGTCATGCAGCCTTTTAAGAGTTCCACTCCTCCCCACGCTGCATCAAAAATGCATAAATCCCTGCATATTCTCCCTGCTAGCAGCTTCCCAGGCCGGCTAAAGCACATCTTTAGTGATTCTAATCCCATCAAAGGTGGTTCTGCTGGTATGTAAACACAACATGGGATAAAAATGCCTTCTCTGGCAGTCACATTCATGACTGCTTCTTATTTTTGGGGGGGAATGTTCATGAGGTTATAATGCAGCAATCCACTTAAAGAATAGGTGTTAATGGTGGGGGCGAGATGTATGGAGTTATGTTAGGTTGCAATAAAAGCAAGTGTTTTGGTTCCCACCAGCGAGACTAGGCTGGTTGGTGATGCTATCAACAAAGATGCACTCCACTGTCAGATGAGTCGTATGGAGGAGGAACAAAGTGAACGATAAGGTGAGATAAGCACTGGCATGCCTACGGACAATGGAGGAACAATCAAGAGGTGGTACCTACACACAGTGTCGAAATGTTCAAAGGGTCCTTTGCAGGTACTGTGGTGTGGTATCTTTTCACTTCAAACGGAATGTATCAGAAATATTATGTCTTCATTGTCCTGCATTTCACTTTTAAATCAATGACAGTAAAAGCCACTTAAAGGGGACCAATTATCCACATTTTTGGATTTCGGATTATTGTATTTTGAGTTTCTGGTAGAACATGTTTACTTGCTTTATTGTGCAATAAACAAATTATTCTTACTGTTTGAGAAAATACTGTACATGTATTGACCCTCTGTCTAAAACATCCTGTTTTAGCACCTGTCTCCTTAAGCCACGCACCCAAAAAAAAAATCCCAATCTCCTCAGACTGGTCAGTGTTTCCAGGTATTCTGCATCTGTGTTCTTGGTGAACCATCACTGAAGCTGTGTAAATCTATAGCAGCTAAACAATCAAACATCCTCCAGCAGGAGCCAAGATCAGTGGTTTCCCTGATATTAGCATGTTGCTACATTTAGTATGTATGTATTGTAATGTAAACACTGCAGTATAGTTTCCCTTGAGCAGATAACCATACATAGAAATCCGTCATGAGATTACATCAGCTGGAGCCGACAGAATCCAAAACTGCTCTACTGTTCATGAAACAGTGGGAAATCTGAGGTTTTTGCTCACAGGTATTGCTTTTACATTCAATTACCACATTATTTGAAACTTTGGCCATGTTTAATATGAACATTGTAACATCATCTATATGACAGAAAATAAAGAAAGGCATAAAATGCCCCCTTAAACAAGATGACTTGTTGTCTTGTTGCATGTTGAAGCTCCAAATCCTTTGCTCTTGTAATTCTTTGGAGAGTGGTGTTAAAATATGGATAGACATCTTACCTGTGCTCGGGCATGTGACAGCTATGCTTTATGTCAAGCCAAAGTTCCCTTTCTCGCTCTGGGTATTGAGTTCATCCATAGATGAATTATTTAGTAGATCACAATAATAGTCTTCCTCTGTTACATCCCAATCTCTGACCACTGAGCCACCCATGGGACAACAAGTGACAGTCATCACCAGTGACTCCTTGCGACTGCATCACGGTGCTCCTCCTGTGTGTGTGTGTGTGTGTGTGTGTGTGCGTGTCTGAATAATTTAAAAGAGAGCAAAGTACCCATTCTAAATGACATGTAATAAAACCACATAAAGGAAAAGGGTCTGCATTCACAAGTGAATAAGCATTACATAATGCTAATCAATTTATCCAGTCTATTTATAATTCTCTTCAACACTCAGCATCTCTTCTGCCATCTGAAATGTTAGACTCTCACCCCAAAGCCATTCTAATTTCCTGCAATAAAATGTATTACCCTTATTGAATTTGTGGTGCAGGTTGGGATCCGGCAGTGGAGCAGACTTATTTCTCTTGTCACCTGAGCAAAACACTTTTTGCCTTGCCTGTCCTATTAGACCAAAACTGAGTAAATCAAACCATACCTCTAGGCTCGGGGTAAATACTCACCAAACCAATTCAGCTGTGATTCATGCACTCAGGACAGACATCCACAAAATAGCAAAGACAAAATTGCAAACTTCTCTCCACATACTGATCAGTTTATCCTGTCAAAGATGCATTCTATTAAACTACAGCAGAAAACCTCAAATCTGAAGAAATCACTGTCTTCTGGGCAAAGTTAGGATAAAAGTACTGAGGATATTTTGGTGGAGAAGAAAACTTTATCTCAATGGAATCGTCTTGGAAACATATCTGTCAGACTGGCAAAATGTAATATTAATGAAGAGCACAAGCGCTGTCAATAAGAATAAAGTATAAGAGGCTAACCTTAAAGACAGGCCTACAGACAGTACTGAACCCCACCTCATAAATAAACCAACTAGTGTTAGCCACCTCCAGGTTCTCAACCAGGAGGGTTTGCAAGATGGTATATCTGTGAGAAGATGCTATGTATAAATGGGAGGAAGAAGAGAAGAGGGGAACAGATATTCTTTGCTGATGTGTCACTGATGGACAGTCAGCACACGCACTTGGTCCCTAACGGCTAAGCATGGTGGCCTCAGTGGAGAACGTCACAACACACTAACGTCACCGTCCACCACTAACACACTCACTCTCATTTTAAAGGAATACTACCCTGCATAATATACAACTATTTACCACTGGTTCTGCAGAGGTCAAGTGTCAGGTTCATGAACAAGAATCACAGAATGATATCAGCAAACACATCTGTTTAAAGGGAGGATTTCAAATGATCATTCTGCTTAAAGCGAAATAATGAGGATTAACGTGAAAAACATTAAACGACTGAATTCCTGAAGCAGTGCAGTCAGAATTCTCTTCCTGTGTTTTTTCACCAGGACACTTGAACCGTTACAGTATATGAAGGATGTTGTCCTTATGTATAAAATCTTGGGTACTAAATTTTCTTTTTTTACACAATAGTCTAATTTACTGCAGCAAATGTCTTTGATACTAAGGTGGAAAAAATGTATGTTGTTTCAGTAATTTTCTGGCAGTTTACTACAACATATTATATCAAAAATAATTTTGGTTCAATCTGTTTCTATCTATTATTTGAACATATTTAATATAAGTAAAGCAGTTTTTAGTAGCTTGTGAAATTGCACTTAAATTGTAATGTAACATAGTTGATCTTTTTAAATTATTTACTTTAAGTTATTTATTTAAATATATTTATATTATTTATTTTTGGTTCAGTAAATGCATAATATCTTCAAAGTCAAATTGCATTAAATAATCATTTACTCACTACCTAACATATGGATTATGTTTTGTCCATAATCGAGCAGCCCACACTGTATGCCAGTTGAACTAAAGCCTGAACACTGCAAGCAGAATATGACTAAAGGTTATTTGCAGACCTGTCTTAACCCTAGCCTCATCGAGCTTTAAAATCCTGATGCTTTCATTCAATTAAATGAATAGATATGTAAACAGAACTGCATCTGGGGATGATAAATGTATCTGCTGCCAGAAAAAGTGGCCAACTATTCTTTTCATAAATGTTTAGAATGAGAGTCTTTTCAGATGGATGTCAAACCATTAGAGTGGCATCATCGAGGTCTAGATACCAGATGACCAGGATCGAGTAGCTTTATCAAAAGCATTTTCATAATCAGAAGAAGGGTAGCATTTCATTTGACTTCCTCCACATTACAGCACAGTTCAGTGCAGAGCATCACCCTGAGTAATGGCCAGTGACCAGTCTTATGCCTCCCCAAGCCATACCACAGTGGAGACAAATCAGAACTTGTTTCCATCTCAGGAAAAACCCAGGGAGATATAGTCTAATTCAGAGGTTGTTTTGGCCTGCAGGGGGAGGGATAGGAGTCTTCTTCAGTTTGAATCTCCCAAACTTTAACAGCACAGGCAGCTGAGCTTAATGAGTGTTGCTGAGCTCCGGTAAGCATGGGCTACCAGGCAGTTACAGAACACCACACTCTTTCTCCTCCTTACCTTCCCTCTTGATTCTACAGTGCCCAGTGGCTTCTTTTCTTTTCCAGGGAGCCAACAGCCTCTCACACGCAACGTGTCATACAAAGACCAAGAAGCAACATTGAAATAACTACGCCTTCAGGCCTTGAGCATGGTGCTCTGATGCCCCTTTGTGCTTGCTACCTTTTACTGTGCATTTCACTTTTGTGTACATGTGTGTATTTGAAATGCACTACTGTTTACTCAAGTGAGGAAATCCGGAAATCCTCAACAGCGACTGCCCAAGGGTTCGCTCCTAATTGCCCCCACCACAAGTAGGCCAAAGCAGTTCATCTCAAATTGACAAAACAAAAGACAAACACAAAGCAGAAGCCTATCTCCGCAGGCAGTCAGGATTCTTATATCTCCACTTAATCCTCAGAAGGCTTTGGAGCTACTATTTAAAGATGTGTTTAAAAGCCTCAGGCAACTGTAATGAGCCTAAGTGACATGTCTCTCAAATAGTGGGTATATAGAGTAGATAAACAAGAATAACCATTATAAGACGCACATGATAATGAACAAAAAATAAGGTTAAAAGAAAAAAGAAAAAAGAAAAGAATAAAACAACACCACATAAGAATTTTTGTGCTTCCTGCCCACCTGATTGCTCGTGTGTATGCGTGCCTGCAGTGTATTCAGCGTATATGTGTGTGTCTGTTCCCCTCTCCGACAGGCAGTAATGAATAAAATAACAGTGGAGGAAGATGAACTACTTCCTCTGTGAACTCATCAAGCAGACATTGGCATGCACCACTGCCTCCAAGATGGCTGCATCTCTGCCCCCCTTCTTGTGAATACTGTCTGCTACAGCTGGCAGTGGGAAAGCACACTGCAGGTGAGAATATGGGAGAATATGTTACGGAGCACAGAAGATGAGAATGTCCGCACAAATTTGCTGTGTGGTTGAAATTTAGAGCGACTGTTATTTTTCCCCATCAGCCTTTGGCATGGAAAATAGATCTGCACTGCTCAGAAGAAAAAAAAACAGCTTTAGTGCTTTAAAATGTAGCCAAAGAATAATATTCTTTGTGATGTTTTTATGTAAATGTCTCCTGTGATTCAAATGAGGTAAACCTGCGGAGAGAATAAAGTCCTGCTCACTGATGCGATCAAATTTAAAACTTAAAGCGATTCCTACATTTAGATGTTCCTGTTTCTAAAAGCAGCTTAAAGAGAGAGAGAGAAAAAAAAAAAAGCAAAAGAATATGTGGCAATTTCAGTGAACTTCAGCACAAAGCATCATAGGAAATAACTGCCAGTCAGGTATGATGATAAATGCGGGCTGCTGTGATAGAGGCAAAGAAGTGTGACTCTGGAGGTTCTTCTTTCATGTGTTTGATGTGTCTCCTGGAGGATGGCAATGCCCCAGGGGAGCAGGCCAGGCCAGAAGGCCTTTGATGAGGCACCTCCACTGGCTGTGATGGGATAAAACTGCTCCCCTCTCATTCACCTGCCCCTGGATGTGATGCTATGACTCTGATGGTGGAATAGATCTGTTGAATAATACAGAGATTCCATTGTATCGAAGCTTAAGCTTACGGCGTTGTAGGAATATTTATAAAGGTAGACAAGAGATTCAGAGCAATATGCCCAGACAAATAACTCCTATTTGACAGTCTGCAACTGTAGATGAACTAACTTTATCACTCTTTTACAGGCACAGTCGCAACACGATAACTGAATCTCCTGTTCCGTCTTTCCTTCTATCCTTAAATCAAGTTTACTGAGGGGTGCTTTACGAGACAAAAAACAAACATAAAGACTTTTTAACAACATTGCAATGACAGCGGGAACTTTTACAAGGCTCAACCAACAACCAAAAATACAGATTTTTGGATCCTCCTGTTTATCAACCTAGATTGTTAGGATTTGAGTTGCAGAGTGTTGGATAAATCAGCCATAAAGATGTATGAATTCTTAAAAGCTGGGCTCAGACTACAAGGGTTTCAGGCTGATTTAACCCTGATTCACGAATCCCCAACAATCGGCGGAGAAATCTGGTCTGGAATCTTAGTCTGTAACAATGTTCGGCCCAGATTATCTGATAATGTAAGGGGTTTCAGACTTAAACCTCCCCAACTGTTCACAGACTCATCAATGCCGCCCTGATAATTATCAAAAATGTTTCATATTTAGAATTTAAAATCTGGATGAAACTTCATTACTTTCAGAGAGGAGCCACAATGGCCAATGAAAGGGATGAGCCACAGCAGCTTTTCGCAGTTTTCAAGCATACTGACGCATCACCTCCAAACAGCCCTTGTTGGCTGCATCTCATATATCTCATAGAAACTCCTTTAGCTTTAAGCCTTACTGCAAAGCATTATTGCAGGAAGTTGTTGCACCAGTTTGTTTTTACATCTGGTGGTGGTGGTTACTCCCTCTGGATGGTTAGTTTTAACAAAATCCTTTATTGTGTGAAGTGCAATACTTTAAAATCTTGTAGTGTGTGCATGTTTGAGATTATAGAAAAGATTACCTGCAAAGATCTCAATGTGCGTGATGCAACACGATTTCAAAATCTTTTAGGACTTTAAACCTTCTGTAGTGTGAGCCCAGCTTTGCACACAAGATCGAATAACTTTGTCCATAACTTTTTCTTTACAGTAAGTGTACCCACTGCAAGTTTCACTCTGTTGTGTTATTCATGTCATATCACCGAATGTATCAAGCTCTGTCTTGTCTAGTGTTTGGTCTCACATGTCTTTCCTTTTTTCACTAGAAAAAAGAATAAAAAAGAACAACACAAACTAAGCTCCATCTAGTTCAATTATATTCAAGACAAGACACACATCTCTATGACCAATATCTCCAACACTTAGCACTAGACTAACCTAGATTAATAAATAGTCAGAGATGTAAGAGGAAAAATATGTCTTTATGATTTGTTTGTGAACTCTACCTTTAAAACCTTCTACGTAGTCTCCAGAGTTTTGCTGTGGTGGAGGAACACGCTGATACACACACAGATGGAGACATTTTTAAAAAATGTTAAGAAAGAGAGCGCGAGGGTGGGATGGAGGGACAGAAATAAAGAAGCAATGGCAAAAACAGGAAAGTAAAGTTCAAGAATGACAAATGAAGTGTGCACGAGCAAGGGAGACACAAATTGCGGAAGGAAGCGTGACAGAAAGGAAAGGGTAGAGGACGTGTGAATGGGATGGAGAAAAAGAAGCAGAGAGTGAGAAAACGAGCAAGGGAGGAGGTAGAAAAGTTCCATCACTGCTGCGATGATGTGGGTGGAAGGCAGCGCGTGGGCAGATTCATGGGAGAGAAGAATGCAGAGGGAACTGGCTCATGACTATCTCTCTCTCTTTCTCTGACTTTCCTCGCATCAGCTCATCCACAGAGATGCAGAATGAGCATGAGACTGTTCTCTTTTCATGTCTCCACATTCCCGCACACAGCCACAAACCACTGGTAGATAATGAGGGCTGCAGTCATTAAGGGGAACAAGGGGAACCGTGGCTGTGTTTGTGTGTTTGTGTGCATGTGAACGTGTGTGAGAGTGAGTCAATTGCTTTCATGGAACAAAGAGTCATGTCAATCACGGAGGAGCAATCCCCGCCCCTTACTTACAGTCTGTTTCATCATTGGTGGGAATGATGAGATACAGAGTTGGGTGGCGAGTGCACCGATGAGGCGTTCTCACATAAACACACATCAGCTCATTCACTTTCTACACGCACACGCAAAAACCATTTGATGTTCTGCATGTCTCCACTGGTCGCCAAGGAAATGGGTTTTTCACTCACATCCCGCTCGGTCAGCCTGCAGCACGTTGTCATGGCAACAGAGAACCTGTTGAAGGGGTTAACTGCATCACCGGTGTTCGGGAGAAAGGTTTTCACGTGATGGCACATGCAGATTTGAGCTGGTCCACCGCCAAAAAACTGTGCGTGTTTTTTTGGTGCAAGTATGTGTGTCTATATTTGTCTGACATGGCGCACACTGAGGTGTCTCCGCTTCTTTTCTTGTCTGAATGTTTGCTCATGGGTGTGTGTGAGTGAGAGAGAGAGAGTCTGATGAGGGGTAGAGGGAGAACATGAGTGAGAATGAATGAGAGCAAAATCGCAGAGCGCTATTGTCTCCATGGTTGCAGAAGTTCAATATATTTTTAAACGAACCAATTCATCATAAATCTGCGTTGAGTTTGTGTCACACACTCTCCTGCTGAGCTCGTTGGAAATAACCAGAAAAGGTTTCAAAGGCTCGGAGGCGCTGCAATTAGATGCATGACTGTCATTATGCAGCACACTCCACACACATGCATTCTCATACACAAACATATGCACGCACATGGATCAATAAACTGCCTTTGTGTGCATGAAAATGAAACTGAATATCACTCAATACAACAGTCATTATCTGTATACCTACATCAGGTGTTTAGATCACAATCTGCAGAACCCTTGATGTCTTTCCTCTTGCATCAAATCACAGTGGTGGAGTTAGTCAGCCAAAGGCTTGTTTGCATTTCTGTCTTCCAGTTCAAGCCAAATAACCCATTAATAAGAAAATTGTATAATGGGGGGAAAACTGCTCACTTTTGCGGTTATATTGCCAGTTTGCACAATAAATGAGCAACAGCTATGCCCTTACTAATCAAAACGTAATTCCCTATTAGCTGCAACGAGTCACACATAACCTTAGAAACCTTCAATTAGACTAAAAAGTAGCCCTCTAATACCATAACCTCACCGGTACTGAAAGTCCGACCAATCCCAGGACACGACAAAGAGGGAAGATGCCGGCCAAACTTTAGCAATAAAAGATGGAAATGTATTCATGCTATACCAGTCCAGTCTGTCTATCCAAGCTGTTCGACTGTCTGTCCACACAGTAAACTAGTTCCAATGTTCAAACAAGCCCAGCAACCTCAGTACAGTATGTCGGCCAACAAAACCTGTAAACACACTCTTCCAACTCGCTCCTTTTAGTTTGTCGTCCAGAAGGGAAAGATTATAGCTGTTACAGTTGTAGCACTGGGTATTGTTCCAAAAATTACAATGCCAGTTCCCTTAAGAGATTCTGATACCGATAGAGGACTACATTTGATACATTTCTTTTCTACTTCATTCAATACCCATCATGTGAATGTGAGGCCCCGGCTACCTGAAATGCCACCAAAACTGCATTTCTTTTTATCACATACCACGGTTGTGTTATATAGCTTATATTTAGTGGATTAGTGGTGGAGTAGTGGTTAACTTGAAAAATGGATGGTGTGATTGGCTGTGAGAAAAACCCTAAAAATGGTCATTTCTTTTATAGATCTGGATTAGTCAGGAAAAAAACTATTGCATGCAGGTGTCGTTTGACTGGTTGTATCTATTCACAGATTCACTGTGCTAAATATTTTTAAGACCTTTAAACATTTAACAAAAACTAATTTGAAACAGATTTCTACCCCTAAACTATCCAACTGTTTGAGCAATGAGTTCCCCAAGCAGAAGAATCCAATATAGAACATAATGTTCTTCCAGTCTAGCTCTGAAAAATGCACCTTTTGTTGTACAAAATACAACACATCTGCAATAACCCTTGCTCCTTAGTGAAAACTGAAGAAAGTAGAAGAATAATGTAGTTTGAAGTTTTACCCAACCCCACAAAGTAAATTCTTCTCTCCATGCCAGGCTTCATTTTCTGCAGCGCAGGGCGGCATGTCTTAACAATACAATTTGTTATGGCATTTGCGATGCCTGTGTGGTGGCTCTTTTTTGTTGCAGGGCAAAGTGCTGAAAAATGCTGATACTGTGGTTTGCTGCTGAGAAATAATATTAGTCACACACAGAGAAGTTTACTGGTCTTCGGGGGTCAACTCCCAGCTCTTCTTTATGACTACTGCTGACATTCTGCATGGTCAAATGATAACACAGGTTTAGAGCTAAGAGTAATCCATGGAGACCCGTAGCCTTTCCTAGCTGCTTTAATACCACAAAGGCTATTCATTTTATTTCTTATCCTCAGCAATGTTTTACCGATGGGTGTATAATTAATGATGTGCAACTTCATTCATTGCACCTATATTATGATCATTATACCACTCTTGATGTGATCCTTTTTGGTTACTGGTAAAATGTGGAAAAAAATGTATGACTATAACTACCCGTCAGGTGTAATAGATTGCTAGAGAAAGCATTATTGTGTTAGCGCCAGAAATTACAGTAAAATAAATATAATTGCTATAATAACAGCCAATGCATCAATTTGACAACAAGCTAACACAATGTAAAGCAACCACATATGCCTAAATTAAACTAGCTTTGCATTATAGTATAAATGAAATAACACTAAATTCAAAGTCTGGTTATACTTCAGACTGTCTGGGAATGTGTGTGTGTGTGTGTGTGCTTAAATGCTTCCCATTTGCTATGTTAATGTGATTCAGTTCATTAGCGTGAGACAATCAGACGATGCACATAGACTGCTAACACAGCACACAAGCTCCATTTCTGGTTCACTGAGTATTCATGTTTCCTAGTCTCCTTCATTGTCTTAACGTGTCACCAGGGCTGGTCTCAGTTAACAGCAAAGTCAGCCTCAAGGGCTTCTTCCTGTACAGCACATATCTGACGAAGCCATGCACACAAAGTGCAGATGCTGGAAGAGGTTGTCTTATGGAGTTGATGAGCTTGGACGCAGGGCCTATTGCACCCAGGCTGCAAATCCTGGTGGTAAGAACAGCATCTATGATGTAAAAATCAGTGCATGTCGATCCAGCGCTGTGTGCCAAACGTGAATACTATACACTGCGCTTGTTAGAATTCAAGAGAAAGGTCTCAAAAGCTTTTCTCTGGGGAACTACAATTAGATGCATGACTCATTACGCAAGGCCACGCAGGAAGGATCAATAACAACCTCGTCTTTCACAAATCACCTCAAATACAACTGTTTCAAGTGAGTGCGGCCCAGTGTGTTTGTCCATATGCAGAGAAAATGTGCCTCTGCTTCCTATTACACAACATGCCAAAAAAAAGGAGAAAAACACACATCCTGTGAAGCCAGTGTATTTTGTTTCCTTTGGTTTCAGCTTGTTGTCATCAAAACCTCTCAGCAAGATTGATGTCACCTGTCACTTCTGTTTCCTCATGGCCATGACAACCAAAAATCAACATTAGTGGAATAATATAGCAGAAAATAGACTGAGGACATTGAATTACAGCACAGACAAATAGTTCTTGCTGTTTAATCCAGATGTTACTTGCAAATGCGTCTATTGGCTTCAGGATTTTGATGCATTTGAATTTAAGAAAAAAATGGAAAACTGTTTCGGTCAATAACACACATTCCACGTGTGAACACAAGAGTCTTCACACAATGAGGGAGATATATAGCAAAGAAATGAACCAATTACAGTGAATGACACCTAAAAACAGGCTGTGTGATCCATCTCCAATTTAAGCTTGTCCTCTCTTTTCTGAGAAGGACAGAGACAAAGCTCTGACAGTGATGTGTCCTGACATCCCAAAACGTAACCTGCGTCTGTCTGCATGTGCACATCTGTGTGTGCGTGTCAGCCTGTCTGTGTCTGTGAGTGTGTGTACGTATGGACATGTGATTTATTCATTTGATGGTGAATCACTCAGCTCTGGGGGTCCCAGCTGACTTCCTTCCCCCCTGCCAACTCCCACTGATCTTTGCCTCAACTCTCTTTCAATCCCACACTTCCTGCCCTTCGTCGTTCTGCTGTCACAAGAAAACACACTGAATTCTACAAAAACATCAACATTTGAGGAATTAGGGAAAGAACACGTCCGATAGAAGCTTCCCACAAGGCTTAAAATCCTTACAATAAGAGGATACGCTGAGACGGACATTGAAAACTGCAAATGTATTTTATAGCAACAGAGATCTATTACGTGCATCTGGTTTTGACTGCTGGGGTAACAGCGGTAATGAGTGTCGTGCCTTGTTTGGGATGGGTATTCCATGTCTGCCATTCTGCAAACCTAACAATCTGCACAGAAAACATTTTCCCACCCCTCTGTTACCCCCTCGGAGAAGCCTTTTCGTGGCTTCGTCACAACCAACTGACTGCTCCATCCGACATTGCTTAGTGAAACAGGATGTTTTATCAGGCAGGGCCAGTGGGGACTTGTACTGTCTGCCCTCTGATCTGTGTTCCCATCAGTTGGGCCAAGCTGCTGGACTAATGGGCATCTGGGCAGATATTAGAGTGTTGTGCTCTACAGTTCCCTGCTAACTTAATGAGAAAACACTAGTTCCCCATACTCCTCCTGACAGACGAGGCAGGGAGAAAAACAACGAGGGGGAAACGGAGAGAAACAGGGGAGCGTTAATTAGAGGATGGGAAAGAGAAAATGCAGAAAAGAGGGAGACAGAATTAGAAGGTGACGGAGGAGATGAATGCACTGTAATCAGAACAGAAGGCATAACAACAAACGTACGAGAAGATGTGAGATGAGCTTTGCCACACGACCCAGCAATCAAAGTCTCGATACAAACTTATTCAAACAACATGATCCGACACTGTCGACCCCTCTTACTATACCATGACAAAGCAATGACGTCTGCGCACCCAGCACCCAGAATAACAAACACCACCCAAACCCAATATGTCTCCCTCACTGGCCTCAAATCTGACTATCCTCTTCAAGCTAAGTTGGTCAGGTCTGATGAATAAACCAGTGCTGTGACTCGAAGCCCAGGAGAGGGCCATGCATTACTGCTATGAAATGTTAAATGCCTTGCAGAAGGAGCCGGGACTATAAAAGCAACAGCAGCAGCAGCAGCAGCAGCAGCACTTGGAAGGGGAGGAGAGAGGAGAGAGGAGGGGGAGCTGGCTGCGTTTGCTCTTCCTCTCCTCGGCACAAGTGTCAGCTGCGCTCCCCGTCTTTTTAGCCACTGGTGTGGAACGGGGCCCTGCTTGTTGGGAGTTTGAGCAGCGTGGGCGAGGAGTGTGTGCATGTGTGTGTTTGTGTGTGTGTGTAGGTGGAATGGGTTTGAGGTGTGTGTGTGCGTGCCTGATTCTGATGGTGCGTGTGTTTGCTACAACTACATCCTCAGCTGCAAGAAAAGGGCCCCTGCGGCTGGGTTCAGGTGCGTGTACGATCTTTCAAACTCTTCCTCTGTCTTTATTTTTACTTTTTTCTCTCTCTTTTTTGTCCTTCTCTTTCTTTCTTTCACTTTGTCTTTTCTCCCTCGCTCTACATGGCTCTGGGATACTGACTGAGTTAATGAAACTTGGGACTAAAGCTTGGTAGAAACACACTTGCTTCCCTCCTGATAACTGTCATGTTTAAGCACTGCAGGAAAGATCTTCCACTGTCTTCCACAGACTCACACACAAACAGCAATATAAAACACACACACACACACACACACACACACACACACACGCAACACACACACACAACACATTTATCATTGCAAGCACACACACACAAATACACACTTAGTAGCAATCCCAGCTCATTAGAGCTTTCCTCTCAGTTAGCCCTGCAGGTTAAAAACACTTCATATTAGCCTTGCTTCAAACAGCCATGCTGGAGAGAGATAGGGGAGAAAACTTACACATTTCCATTATTCATGTTTTCATGCATGCTGCAATTTGCACATCCAGCATATTGCTTGGAGAGAGAACACACATTGTATGTTCTTTAAACATACACATGGGTTTAGATGAAAGAAGGAGTCAAGTGAAGGCATGGGGAGCTACTGACATTATGTGTATATGAGGTATTATTTGACAGGACATATAAAAGAGAAGCCCAATTAGGCGTCTTTGCTTCTACAGGGTATGGCCAAGAACTGAGTGTGTATGTGTACAGATGTGTACGTTGTTTAGGTGTGTAGGCACACATATTCATTACTAAAGAGAAAGAATACAGACATTAAGAAAATGATGTAAAAAAGGCGAGGTTGGAACAGTAAGGATGCTATATTTACACTCTACTGCACGCAAGCACTGCTAGCCAGGCAGAAGAATGAGCTTTGAATCAGGGCTATAAATAAACTGTACCACTACTGTACTTATGGCAGTTGTGAGCCAAATGAATAGGCTTGACCAAGCAAGACAAATAGGACTGTCAAATGAGGAGGGGGAAGACCCTTGACTGCAGGTTCTTACAGCTACAAATCCCCCAGAGGGAGAAAACCCCGGAATATCCTTTCATGTTATGTTTGTGTAGAGAAAGTCCCTCTGATACCCCATGAAAAATAGAGTCATTCATCACTCGGTGTGGATTTGAAAGCATGGAAGAAGCGTGTGAACTTAAACCCATCCTGAGCTGTTCAGCCTATATGGGATAAGTGACGAAACAGGAAGAAGTGCTGTTGTAATCAAAGACCCTCAACTCTGTTCAGACATCAAGACTGGGATCCATCACTGGGAGCAGGTCATAATAATATCTGTCCCAAGGATAAGTCTGCAGCTGGCTTTGCTTTTCAGGATGAAAACAGAAGTGCTAGGACTTGTCATACAATGGGGTGCGACAGTTTGTGAGTGGCACCATATAATGAAAGTGTGACTCATCCATTGTTTGGTTCAACAACAAAATCTAAACTGATTTAACCATCTGAAAGCTGCAGGAGCGCCGGTAATCCCAGCTGACATACTGTATTTAAGAGGCTGACACATGCTCAGAACAGGATGTGAAACTGGATGTGGAACGACAAGACCTAAGGAATCCACTGGTACCAACCATGTCATTATATCTAGGTTGCAAAAGATAAATAGAACAAAAAATCGGTGCTTGGCACGATTCGTCAAGGGAAAAACTAACATGGCCATTTTCATTTGACCTTTGACCTCAAGATATCTGAATGAAAATGTGCAGAAACCAGACAGTTTTTTGCATGCAGTATAATCATGTTATTTATGCCTATTGTATTTGAATATTTCTGCACACTGGGATCCCTTAACAGGGTTGGAATTGAATACATTGAGTATGACAGGAAAGCTGAGACTCTTGTGATTCAGCGAGCCCAATTTGTTATTCATGTGTAATGATGTTAGTCCTCATAGCCGCATTTCATTGAAACTTGACCTCACTGTATACAATGACCTGCTGTGACCTCAAGGATTATTACAGCCCCATAAACCCACAAAATACAGACCTACAACATCCAGAAGATGGATGACCTATATACAAGTGTATTGAGAATTAGGCGGTTCTAAAAAAAACAAATATGGGTCTATACTGGTCTGTATGGGCTAAATGAAACACTTATCCTATTCCTAGAAAAAGTAAAATCTGTTGCCATTGGCAGCAGTAAAAAAAAACATATTGATAATATGCCACCTTCTATAGCCAGCCTTCACTACAGCACTGTACTCTTCTCATGTGCAAGATGTGTAAAGCTGCCTGTTACGACAATATAAGCCGAGTGATAGTTTTAGCCTGTAGAATTAAGTCATATCTCAGCTGTGTGAAAGAGAGCTGTGACTAAGTGTGTTGTCAACAGCTTCATTAAATGAGAGCAGGACATTGCAACCTCCACTAACCCACCAGGCTCCTCCATCATTATCAAAACCCCGCCTCGAATGGCTCTAAATAAATGAGCACAAGCTGGTGGATTTTACCTGACAATCAAAACTGAACAAGCCTTTTCTTCTTCTGTTTTCTGTTTTTTTTTCTCCTCAATGCGTCTGCAAAACCACCCCCCCCTTCCCCCCTCATTCTCTTCTAATCAACTCCGCTTTGCTCCCTCCTCCCTCCCTGCATGCCTTCTTGTCTCTATCCACGCTTCTTTCCTTCGTCTCATCTCTTCAGCTATTCTCTCTCCCTCTCTCTGTCATTCTAAACCATCACCCTTAATCTCGCCAAGAGCCAAATCAGCAGATTAGATGGAGAGTGACTCTCGCTCAGACTTTGCCGAGCAGTTTAATGTTCCGTTCAGAGAAAGTTAGAAGCAGATTAAATCCAAGAAATCTCTTTTTCTCCTCCCTTTTCAATCCTGGCGCAGGAATGTAGACATGCAACAAGCAACAACAAATCTTGTGCCTGCTAGCTGATTAAAATATCACATTCTAAAATATTTTTGGATGTGGACTGATTTCTCAGTGCATGAACAAATACTCTATCTTTAATCCTGAATTATTATTTAATTTTCTATTTGTTGACTGCTGTAATGTACTATTATTTACACATGATGGGCTTAAGTGAAGGAAGATTTTGTCTACTCACTGTTCTTTCAAGCAACTACAGAAGCCCAATTTTGTGTGTGTGTGTTGAGACCTAACTGTCAACAACGTGGTACAGGGTTTAAAATATTCATAAATATTAGATTTTCAGCTTACATTTATTCCTTAGCTTAAATAAACAACACTTCCCATACACATTGTACCATTTATTGCTCAATAAATAATGCAGAATTCATAGAAATTCCTCACAGTTCGCTTGTCACCACATACAAACTTAAACTGGCGAAGCTATTAATGCGGCCATCACTTTTAGCTGTGACACATGTAAATAAAAGACAGATTACCTTTAAGGCATTGATGTTGTGGGTTTGTTAATCAATAGCGCAACAAGTTTAATGCATAGTGGAGTGAGAGAGAGACAAATATTTACAAAGTGACACCCCAGAGAGCGGTGGCGGCCTGCCACCATGATGAAAAGGGTTGCTTCCACTTGAGGGTTAATCAATCTGTTACACAATAATCAGGGGACATGACAGCACCAGGGTCCCAGGCTTAAACACAGGCGTCCTTGGGCACATAATGATGATACGTGACAGAATATTTCCTCCAGGCTGCCGTACGCTGCACACAGCAGACATCCATCACAACCAAGCAGAGAGAAGAGGTGGTGGAGACAAGAGGAAGGAGTGATGGGGAGGAAGAAATTAAAGAGGGAACGAGGGATGTTGTAATACAAGTGTGGGGGTGTGGATAGCTGGTTGCCTTGAGGATCAAACAGCAGGTATGAAGGGTGATGGGGAAAACAGTGGTCTCAAGGAAATGTGGGCTGTGTTTGTGTGTTAAAAAAGACAGGTGTTTCTATGGGAACCCTGTCAG
Source organism: Serranus cabrilla (assembly GCA_903364295.1). Taxonomy (NCBI): domain Eukaryota; kingdom Metazoa; phylum Chordata; class Actinopteri; order Perciformes; family Serranidae; genus Serranus; species Serranus cabrilla. The sequence goes on from CAFUXE010000471.1 coordinate 175,303, forward strand.
TGTTTCTGTATGTTACTGCATGCTCTGAGCACACTGACATATGAGGTGCATTACACTGACGAGAACACACACATAGCCAAGTTTCCTCTGGAGATAAAAAAAAAATCCTCCCTCCCTTTCTTAAATATTATTTTCCTCACCGTGTTGTGTCTCTCCCCTGCTCTATGTTTATAACACATTTTTACATATTGCTCACCTCAATTTGTCATGCAAAAATAATTCATTTACATACTCAATGTATTCGCCCCTTCTCTGTGACACTGAGCCTGGATCTATCCAGGTTCCTTTGATCTTACTTGAGATGTCTCTTGATCTAAATGAGACTGGACATCATTTAGCCCACACCTGTCAAACCAGGCCCTACACTCACTGTGCTTTCAAAGCAGAAAACCTTGTTTTCCAATATCATCAATATAACACAACTAAAGTAGGCAATGTCATATATAACAGGATCAAAGCAATGAACTATCTTCCACAGTAGTGAATTACATTAAAAAATTGTCACATTTGTGATCAAAGGCAGCTCATTATTTTACTTTTAATTGCAGTTTGCTTTAAAGTATTAATTCAACCAACATGTGTTTTTTTTTTTTTTTACTATAATTCTTACTTCCTATTACAGCGCCCATGTTCATTGGGAGGTCACCGAGCGCAGTTGTGAAGTTCGTTGGCTCTGGGCATCACCATCTTGGCAGTGAGTGATTCCACCTAACTTGCAGCAAATGCAAAAATGGGCAAAGAGGTGGAGCTGGAGGAGGTGATGCAGGCTGAATGAAGCCGGTTGCTGAATCACATCACCTGCGACAGCATCACCTGTCACTCAAAGCAGCCTTAATTATATATATCTTTAACTTATTTAAACGGGTGTGTTATATAGTATAAGTTTGCACCAATAGATTGTCATGAAGGGGAAATAAGCTTTAGACACCATAACCACTTTTTGTACAAGGCTGTAAACATGTTTCTGCTCTAGAGTTGGTGATTTCAACATAGGGGATCTATAGGGATCGACTCTCTTTTGGACGCAGCCTCAAGTGGACATTGAAGGAACTGCAGTTTTTGCTACTTCCACGCTGGCTGCATTTTTCTGCCACAGAGGTTGCTGCTTGAATGGAAAATGGTTATGGCAGCTATGTATATGAATGATTCTTAGCTGTACTGAGTCAGGACTGGGTCCTAATTGAGTAAATGATGGATGGAGCAAAATGCAAAATGGGTCCTTGACAAAAACCTGCTCCGGAGCGCACATAACCTCAGACGGGTGATGATTCATTTTCAGCCTTACAACGAGCTACTGCACACAACTAAAACAATGCAGGAGTGGCTTCAGGACAAGACTATTAACATTCAATATTGGAGATTGCGGAGCACAGTTCAACCTGACACGGCTTGAGAGGGTGTGTAATGAAGTACTGTGAACCCAAAAGCCCAGACCCAGTTTTAAACCTGATGATACTTCATAAAAACCTGTATCAGTATTAAATAACATGTCTTATTTAAAGTGGTTATTTCAGAATGCACTGTGTGATGTTGCCACTATGAACTATTGTACACACAGTACGTAGAGTATGTATGTATCTCTTTCTCTCTCTGTGTGGCACATACAAACAGTGTGCTTACTACTCTGATTGTTGGTGGCAGATCTATCCCTCTGCGTTTTATTTTTTCCCTTTGATAACGCCCGGGGAAGGAACGCCAGCACCGCAGCCATCCTGTTCACCCAGCCCCCACACCCACAGTTCCCGGTGGGTGGTGTTTTCTTCGCCCGCCTGCCACTCGCCCGCTGCCGTGCCAAGCGTGACATGTGACAGTAGCAGCACATGGCCTCCCAGCACTCCCGCCTCCCCTGCCCCAATCCTCTGCAGGCCTGTTTCCCCCGACTGTCTGAGAACACCCCGCAACAAGCTTGGCACACTTGTCATGTTCCTTCTCGCTTCCCAGCCGGCAACCCCAAATGACTATCCCGGAGGCACGCACATGCACACAGCCACACATACGATGCATGTAGATGCTTATCAGCGGAATTAAACTCACAGAACAACACACAGCCGTGGAAGAAATGTAGATGCCTGAACCTAAAGCCACGTGCCTGAGAAGGGTGAGCTCGGTCTGTGCAGATCAAACCGCTCACAGATGCACACACCTTTTCTCAGTTGGGCTCTCATGTCATTAGAAAGGGGTAAACATGCCAGGTTGTCACGCTCAGCCGTCTCCGAGCTGTGCTTTCCTATTCCTTTCCCAAAATCCTCTTTTCTCTGTGCCTTCACATTGCATCTTTTCCTCTCTCATCCACATCGTTGTCCTTATTTTTTTCCGTGTACTTCCATAAAGAATATCTAATCTCTTTGACTCCTGTTAATTTACGCAGAGCACATAGCAAAAATTTCCCGGGACTTTGGTGATAAACTTCCATTGAACATGGGGATTATGAATCTGTGCGTAAATAAAATATATGTTGAGCGGGATCTGAGCATTGAAGATGTTCCGTCTCCAGTGTCTAACCAGCTGCGTTAATATTTCAATTACCTTCATGAATAAATTCATTAAATAGGCACTAACATTATTCTTGGTCTGCCTTTGTTGTGGTGGGAGGAAGCTGTGACATGCTACAAGACACTTCTGCCAAAGCTTTCTTTTCTAATACTTTCTGACGGCTGAGCTGAAGTTCCTCAGTGATTTGAGGGATATGGATGGGAATATTGTTCTTCAGTGTATTTTAGGGAAAACAAATTTAGATCCCTGGATGTCCTTAACCCCCAGAGACCCATGATACAACGGACCATAAATTGTTGTCTTTTCGGGAGCTATGATCATTGAAATATTTTTGTACCTCATTGATTCCTTCTCGGCTTCATCATCAGCATTTTCTTTTCTTTATTTTAGCACTGCCAAGGGTCTCATCTGAACTCAGGCTTTTCAGGCAAACCATGAGTGATCAATACAGTTAAAAAAATAGGAGATCTGCATAGAAATCAATGGTTAGCACTGCTTTCAGCAAGAGGGACCAGAGTAGTTTTACAGCATTTTCACCTAATTCAGAATGGTATTTTTACACATATTTTGCCTTCAACAAATATCCATATTTCATTATCTATTCATTCTGCAGCACTATTTAAAACACTAATGATATTTTCTTAAAGTTATACTGAGCAGGATGTTCTAAAAAAAAGACAAAAACAATGTATTAAATCATACCACTACAAGGGTGTGGCAGTGTCCATCTGCTCTCTGAGACCCTGTCTTCTGCCTGGATTTTCTCTTTTTTTCAATTTGTGTTTGGGATTTTCAGGACATCACCCTTTGGGCACAGAGCTACGAAAAATAGCGCACATGGCACCTAAAAAAACAAATATGGCAAGTCAAAACACCAAGACGTGGATCTAGTCGATCGTCTCTTTGAAATGTACTAAAATATCATAAATTTGAATATAACACTCACTGTTTTCTGGCAATAATAGTATAATAAGCACATTAAGTATACTGTATGCTGCAATCAGTACAAGAATATAACAAATCCTGCCTTTATTAGCCTCCTCTCCAAGATTTTCCCTTTTCTTCTTCTACTATTAATTCTCTTTGTCTCAGCTCCATAAATTGCAGCTTGCAATGCTGCTTTCATCTGTCACAGCTTATTCTGTGCAGCATCAGAGAGTAGAAGACCTTTCTATTTCAGACGTCGCTGACATTTACATTTGCCCTCTATCAAAGAAAGAGGAATGGTCGTAACCCCGCAGTCCCCTTGCCGTCGTTGTCACACATTCTGCCTTGAGGAACAAGCGAACTAACACTGATTCCCCCATCGATGCAAAGCCACTGACAGCGCGAGTGGGTGAAAAGAACATGCAGACAAGTTAATTTAGTACAGAGACATTTTTAGCAATATTTCAGACGTAATGTTTTTAGACACATTTTTTTTCTCCTCTTAACTACAGTTTCTTTTCTTTTTTGCTATGAGTGCCACAGTCAGGGAATAAGAACACATATGCTCAAAATGAATCAATTAAAATTAAAGTCTTCACTATTTGCCTTGCCTATTGACACTGCTCATCTGATGTATCCTTTTCTTTTCTATTGTTACTTTGTGAAATTAAAGAAAATACATAAAATCACTAAATTACATTACAAATTTGATCAACCGCAAACTGTAAATTCCTAGTTGGCCTAAAACAGAAAGTATAGGAAAAGACAGTGAAGGAAACCAAATACTTGTAGACTTGAGGCAAGAAAGAGAATAAACCAGATGGGTAGCTGCAAACAATGAGAAATGGAAGGTGCATTCCCGAAAATGGGATTCCAGTGAGCTGAAGAAGTCGGCATGAAGGCCTTGTAGAAATCAATAGAAGATCCCCTGTGTGTAAGAGCAAGTCAACAGAGCAGAGAGCAGCACAGAGTCGGGGCATACAGATAATATTTATGTAGAGGGAGGCTGCCAACAACCGCCAGGGACCATGTTTAATTCTGATTCATACATCTTAAAAGCAGTGATCTGGTAAATATGAGGCATGTTCATTTATTCAATAAGAATACATCCAGCAACAGGTCAGCGCCGGAGAATTGTTTAGTATGCTACCTTTAAATATTCATGCCAACATCCCCAGGATTGTGTGTCTTATTCTTTTTAAAGTTCAGAGGATGTCTCTGAGCACACAAAAACACACACTCATCCGTTCACGTCTGCATACCTTTTTGTTTGTGGACTGAGCGCGAAGCTCTGTGATCACTGCTACGGCGAAAATGCGACAGATCATGTGCATTCATGTCATTAGGTATGTTTACATTAATCCAGTCAACTTCCGTGATGGATGTCTCTGGTACATACAATTAGCAGGTTTACCAACCTCATGAATAAATTCACAGCGAGTGCACACCGCCAACTCTAATTGATGTCCCCTTTCCACACAATTTACATACATTAGAAGGCTCCGCGTCGCCAAAGGACCCTTTACACATTCGTCTGCCAAGGCCGAAAGGTGAAAACACGATTGCACTAACACAGCTGTGTAAAAATGGCTTAAAACATACATTTTAGCCTCATTTCTGTTTTTCTTTTTTTCTTTTCCCCCACAGGAGACCCTTATGGTTTTAATGGCTATGCTAATTGCTAATGTTCCACTAGAATACTAATAAGGATAGTAATTAGTGGAACATGAACTGTAGCTCAGTGTGGACAGGAGTTGTTGTTTTTTTCTTCTTTTAAAAAGCCTGTAAAATGGAAGTGAAATCCCTGGCAGGGAGTGGACATTTAAAATTAGCATTTGGGTTGTTTGGCAGATGCTCATTGCTAACTAACTTTAAAAACTACTGCAACACTGAGAACGTCACAGTTGGCAGACCTTTATTGGTGTCCTTTCCTTCAGATCGGAAACAGCTAGCCTTACAACATGCTGGCCAATAGACAGCTTGTTTACAATTACATCAGCACAGGGTTGTGATAGCTCTGTCTATGTGAATATAAATGTTGATATGAATACGCCTAAGGAGTAATGTCCTCCATCCGTCCAGATGGCCCTTGGAATTATCTGCTTTACGTGGGATAATGAAATCTCACTCACTATCCAACTGCTTTCTATTGAATTAACGTGATAGGCATCGTTCCTTCTCACAGCTTGGGGTGTCATCAGCTCCACCAGCGCTCCCCGTTCATTGGGCACATCAATCACAGACAACTGAGGCAATAAAAGCTTACGAAAGCCCAATAACCATCACAGTACGAAAAGCAGGAATGATACATGGCAGGGATGTTCTTGCTGTACTGTAATATGGGGGTCTCCCTCTAAACACTGGCTGCCATTTTAAAGTCAAACCACCCATCACTCTCAAAATCTCAATATACTGTATACATTACCTTGGGGATTTAATTGCTTTATCTGTCTTGTATAATGTGTTGAAGTGGCTGAATACGGCTGTTCTCATCCATTCCCCAGGCGGTCTTTTACCTTGGAATTTCCAACATAATGAAAGGATTTAATAAAATGGCTGTCACTGAAGTAGTGGCCAGTAGCGTTTGGCAGCAATGGTGAAACCCCCAAGAGAGCAGTCCTCAAGCATCCCACTGTGGCCATGAAACATCAAATTATGGAAAAATAAAGAGAGAATATGATTAATCTGACGCTATGGAAGTGATGAAATTCAGGTGCAGTTGGATCCATATTGTCAACGAGCTGCCCATTTGATGAGCAGCAGAAAAAAGGGTGACATCAATTGTTCTTGGATGTTTCCCAAAAGAAGGAATAAAACAGGCATTCTGCCATCACCCTGTTTTTAGCCATGAAATCAATACACACACTTGGGCTTCATGAACAGAGGAGCTGCTTTCTGGCAACGACTGTTGTGCATTTGGACGGAGGCAAGAAATCAGCATGAAAGTAAGAGCATCTAATCATGTAAATAGTGTTATCACCAGATAAGACAGTCTGAGATGAGGATTATTAGATTATACTAAATATATCCCCTCAGTCTCCATTCAACATGTCAATTACGATCCAAGATTTCCAGATTTCACGTTTGAAGAATTCTTTGGAAACCGATGCAGTGGAAACGGCAGTGTTTTAAAGTGCACAAGTCAGACAAAACTTTCAAAATGTTGTGTTTCAAGTACTTGCTGTGTTGCTCATGGTCTCTTGAGGTGATGTGAGAAAAGCCCAGACATTATGTCACAATATGTCAAAACAAGTTTATGTCCTAGAGTGATATTTGTCCCAGTCTCAAAATGCGGCTGAAACATAAACTGTCAATGCAGTGTCAAATGTGCTAACGTTGACAGTGTGTCCTAATAAAATTCTTACTCTTTTTTTACTGTTAGAAGAATGAGGGAACCATATACTATAGGTCAGCAAATAATTTCTTACTTTTTAATTTTTGCTTCCAAATATTTCTTCAAAGTGACAAAAAAAAAAAAAGAATAACAGATTGCTTCCTGGACTGTGCATTGTGCTGACCTGCTGTGTCTTGAGAGTGTAATTTGTTTCTGACACATGTCAAGAAAAAAAAGTGACTGCCTTTTGCAAATATCAATTCACATGCTGCACATTTGATGAAATGGGCCTAAGAGCCCAAGCTGACAGTGTTGTAATGACATGGCATCAGGATGCTGATCGATGTGAAGCCCTGATGGAAATAAAGAAGTACAGTATCACCAGTAATTTGTGCCTGAAGCAAACAGAAAATCTGGAGAGCACATAAAGTGGAGCTCCAGTTCCTGGATTAGTGTTCAAATTATGTTTTCCAGCATGCATCCTGCTGAAATACCAACAACTGTACGGCTTTGCTCTTTTTTCAAAGGCATTCAGATTTGATCAAAATACATCCGAGCATTTGGCATGAGCCATCTATTACATCTGCAGCTTTCAGCTTCACCACAAGAAATCACTTTTTACCATTCTTGTACATTATTGAGCATGCTGCTGCAGCTTAGCACCCAGTCACACACATTCTGTTAACCAGAACAGGCCTGCTGTCAGTGAAAATAAAACTTGATTTATAGGGCCCTGCCTCTCACGGGAATTGTACCTACAATGTTAGTTTCCTACACAACATTTACCAACAAGTCTGCTCCAGCGGTTTCTTGCCTGGTCATCAGATCAGTTGCCTCTGGGTTGTTGACCGACCAGCCCCCGTATATCTCGTCGTTTGCGGTTAACTATGAGAGATAACGGCCCTTCGGGGAGAACCAGGCCTGTGTACGAGTGTGTTTGTAGGTGTGTGCTTAGGTGAGTGCATGTGTGTGCATAGCAAGAAATGGACCAGTCATAAGTGTACCCACTTCTTCCTATAAAAAAGGCAATAAAAGGCTCCTGCTTTACAGTAACAGTTCATTAGTCAGACAGGCAGCCGCAGGTCCCTCCAATCAGGACCCAGCCCCATCTATCAGCTGCAGCCTGACACACTAACTACTCTTTACAGCCACAATCCTGCTCTGTAGCCTATAACATGGTTTGTTTAGAGATGTACTAACCAAAGAGAAATTACCTCATTACAACATGTAGTGCAGCTGAGAGCAACATTTACGGTCTAGCTACTCTTGTGTGTGATGGTTTGAGCGAGGGTGTGTGTGGATACATGGGTGTGTGTGTTTCAGGTTGTGGATTGGGGCTTGTTTGCCAAATGGAGTTGGGACTGCTCAAAATAAAATCCAACCCACTCCTGGGACTTAGTGCTTTTTTTCACTGACAAAATACAACATAAGAAAGCTCAATTTAATTCATTTTGCTATCCATTTATCCAACTATCCATCCATGAAAACACCCCCATACATACACACAGACAGAGATATACACACACACACACACAAAGATTAGGACTGAGCCACGGCAGATAGAGCTTGGTTGCAAATGATCTCTTATCATCATTGTGCAGCCTTTTGTGATCGCATGTGGCATGATTGCCTGCTTTGGATGGGCATGACAGATGTGTACACCACTGCTACGGCATTGGCACTTAGGGACTGTGGTAGGGAATGTGTGTGTGTCTGCGTGTGTGTAGGTTACATCTGTGATTTTACTGTCTGTTGTTATCGCTCTTGGCACACAATGGGCTCGCCAACTGCTTTCCGCTAACAGGCCCCAGCAATCACGGATGGGGAAGTGGTAGCCACTATGAGCGGGCGACAAATGGACAAAGGTCTGATGTGTATCAGAGACTGCTGGAGCAGAGAGCTGCAGTGTGCCACATGGACGCATGCTGGGGCCCACTACAGGCAACAAATCACAATAGTTACACTTTCAGACAATGTGTGTACATGCGGTCAGTGTGTAGTCAGTTAAAGCAGGAAAATACTAGAAAACACAGAGCATTACAATGTTTGACAACCGCAAAATCTAAATGGCACACACCGGAAAAGGAGGAAAAGCAAAACTCGAACTGACAGTTTGTTTCCTTGCAGCTGGATGAGCACACAGGCATGTGATATTGCTCAAGGAACCCTTAATGTATTAAATCCAACAGTCCTTTTCTGTAAAATAATAACTGTGAAGGCCGCGCTTCCGACAGGTGCTCCATGAAGGTCCTTATAGGTGTGATTGAAACTGTATAATCACTCTTACAGTTGAACCTCTCCTTCAGGGAAAGGGCGGAGGAACAGCACTGACAGTGACATATTCTGAACCCACGTGTAACCAAAGGTAGAGACTAGGGCTGTCAACATTGGCCTTCTTCTAAAAAACAAAAAAATAAAATGGTTCTAAGTATTTGAATATAGTATCTTGCACATTATGCCCATAAGAAGATATATACACATCTTTTTAAGCATACCTACACATTACAAGATAAACTAATAAAAAAATGTCATATTGCGCAGAGCTTAATTTAAAGATGGAGAACTGCTAACCTTAACACCTGTTGCTAACTGCAGACAGCTTAAAGTATCCGGGTGAAACTCACACTTGTAAATTTTGGTTCTGCAGCGGTCCATGCCCATGCTAAGACACACAACTGAATTTATTGTATTATAACAATAAATTTGGTTATTAATATTCATTGACAGCCCAAATAGAAACCATAAATGTGGAAATGTGTATTCCTAATTGCTTCCAAAAAACATTATGTAAATATTGGATTTGGTGCAAAAGTGTTACCTCTGATGAGGAAATTCAGGCTATTATGGTTATAGGTTCTCTAAACTCATCGCTGCAATAAATAAAAGACTGTTCAGTTTTCAGCTTCTTGTCTGATAGTTTAATGACATTCTTTAATTGCTTTTTAACAGTGGGAGAGCGTCCATTACAGGGCGCACTGCTGTGTGACCTGCTGGAACATTTCACCTTGTCAGAGAGTGGCTCTGCTGAGGCTGCTGCTTGATTGACAATTCATATGTGTTAGTAATCTAGGGATGTTATCACATGGGTAAAATGAAGGAAGAATGTTGCGCATTAATATATCAGATTCAACAGATTATAGCATGTGGAAGTAGGTGTCTACATGAGCTACATTAAAACACGATTTTAGCATAGAAAAGAGTTTTGAACTGCAAATGTGTTAGTCACCATCTAGTTTCATATTATTGTAGCATAAAAAGCTGTCCAGTCTAAAGTAGATGAAATAAGTGAATTCTCCTGAGTAATTTTACAAAAATAGGGGGACGATTATGTAAACGCGACTGTTTTTCCAATGCCCGCTTGGATAGGCCAGCCCTGCACCCTGGTGCCCTCTGTTGACCAATCACAATGGGTATAAATGTCTGTTTACATGTGTTTGAAGCTCTGTGTGTGTCAGTAAGGGTATGTGTGAGTGAGTCAGATTGCTGAAAAAAAAAGTGTGTGCACATGTAGATACATGGCATGGTGAGAAAGATAGTGAAAAAAGCCCATTATTCTTCTGCGGCACCTGCCTGAGTCTCCACACACATCCCAGCTGTGGCTATGACAACCAACCTGCCCTCTGGGAAAAGTGTTAAGTGCCATTGACCCGTGGGAACAGGACGCACACATGCCGCAATCATACACATTGCTTGCTGCGAGGATCACGCAAATGCACAGACACACACTCACCAGGTCACCGACCCTTTAGAGTCAGCCACATTATGCACGTGTGGACGTATGCAAGCAGCAGCATGAAGTCACTTTCTCTTTATAAGCATACTCACGCACACCCCATGCACACGTGTGCCAACATGTAGACACACATCCCTTCCAAAGAAGCAGACGATGGATGGCTCCTGTTTTTTTTTTTTTTTGTGTGTTTTTTTTTGCCCAAGAATTACATGAGCTTTAATGTAATTACAGGACTGACAAGGACAGACTCTCTCTGCTTATTGCTCTGTGCTGGGCCCCCTTGAGAGCGACAGACAGGAGCATGCACGGAGTACTTGTCCAATCTCTAATGACAACGGCACACCCTTTCCACGATAATCCTTTCATTTCTGTCCACTCACAGGAGAGGGACAGGGAGGCACAGAGGTGAATGTGCTGTATGTGAGCTTGTGTGTGTGTGTGTGTGTGTGTGTGTGTGCGTGAGGGGGTGGAGGAGTGATGAGCAGTGAAAGGAGCAGACAGTGATGGAGTGTGTTGGGGAAAGTCAAATTTTAAGGATTACGGTGTAATAACGGCTGACAAAGGCGAAAACAAGTCATCCTTTAAAAAAGGTCATCTGGCGTGGGAGGTTTTGTTTTGTTTTGTTTCAAAGGTGAAAGGTCAAACAACATTAGAAGAGGAGCAATATTAAAAATTGGAAACCCCTCTTACACATGCAACTGCTTTCTCTCTTCAGCCTGTGTCTCTCACTCGCACTCACGCACTTATACGCAGCCTTTTAGTGATGGAAATTCTCCAGACGTGCAGCAGCAGGGCACCTCTCTTGGGGTTGGTAACCATAAGCACACAAACACATATTCTCCAGGATCTTGTCTGCAGAAAACTGAGCTCAGTAAACAGACTGTAACATCATGAATATCACTCTGAAACCGTTCACTGACCAACGCCAAAATATTCCAGAAGAATCCTAATACTCACAGCACATTTGGGAGACAGAAAGAGTGACTTTTCAGTAGTTTGCAGTGAAACAAGTTACAGCAGCAGAAAAACATTCACTGTGTTAATTGTGTGTGCAAATGGCTTGGCTGGGGATCAATGGCAGCTTTATAGATGCACCAGCAGGAGCAGCCAGACAGACTGACTTAGTGTTGCACTCAACATGGCAGCAGCCATCTTGTCAGTATTTTCAGCAGCACTGAATAAAGATGGGAGATTTTCATCCTCATCCCAGCTCTCATCTATCGCTACTTTAAAGTTGCATTTTCAGTGGGTTTCTTTTTTTTCTACAGTTTATCTGCCTCACATTTCATCTCTCCTCTCTACTCCTCCCATATACCTCATCCTACTAAAGGCCCAATTTTTGTCCTCATCCACCCTGCTCCTATCTACTGGGTGATTACCCAGTGGGGTGTCCCTCCCTCGGTAACACACTACCGCCATGTGAATCAGAAAGTAACCGTTTGTTTAACGTTAATGGCAGCCAGATGCCTGGTTCGCCATCTTTTGGAGTCATTGTGCAGCTCAATGACAGTAGAGTCTTAGAGAAAAGAAAGAAAAAAGATGAGGAGGGGGCATGCCAACAGATGTCTCATCGTAGCATCTGCTGGGAAAACACAATAGGACGGCACAAAGAAAGGAAGATTAAAATTTGACAATGACAAACTCATTTGAAACCTAATTGATTATCACAAACTGAATTCATTAAAGCTTTGACTAAACAAGTGTGTCGCCTGGTTGTAATTAAAATGCAATGAATTCAGGGTAAACATATGGGGAGTTTTAGATCGGTATTTCATATGAGGCATAATGCTACAATGTATAGGAGTGTAGTGGCATCTCTCTGTATGGAAAATAGCACAGATGTATACTGTTTTCTGACAGTTTGTTATTCATTCAACAAAGTGATGGTGCTGACCACAGTACAGTCAGCTGACCACATAAGAATCATATTCCAACCCGTTGCACTAAGGCAGATTTACAAACGCAGTGTATATTAATCTATATTCTGTACCTCCATCCACACATCCAGCATACAGACGATTTCCCATTCTTTCCCAACCTCCAGCAGCACTCATGCACAAACACACATTTTGACTGCTTTGCAAGCAACCAACGGGACTTGCCTAAGGTGCTTTTGAAATTGAATTCAGCCGTTGCCTCTCTCATGCTATTAGCCCTTGACTTGGTCAGTACATCAGGCCCTGCGGGGTGACTGCGCAGACATGTGATAATGTCAAAACCCCTCTCTCGCTCGATCAAATTAGCAGCATACTCGCATAAACAAGGGGTTCAGTCATACATACTGTAATCTACTCCAGGCAAATGCAAGGTGCAAGGTGGAGAAAGCCAGGAGGCTAATTTGTTTTTGTCACACTTGAACTCGCCCTTTGAGTTATAGTGCTTTGAATACCAATATTATATCAAATAAAGCATTGTGTTTTAAACAGGTTGGCAAGAAAATGTTGGCCTGTGGTCAGTGTGGAGTAATGTACCACAAAAGAGAAGCAGTCAGACATGACTTATTTCTCTTTTGAAGCTTTGGGACAAACCTCTGGGATAAAAAGGAAACAGTGGTAAGAGGTCAGTTCTACTGGGGTTAAAAAAGGGTTGGTGGATAAAAGATAGGCAAAAGGAACAACTGGATTTAAATGCAACACTAGCAAGCAGCGTGCCTCTTTAAAAAAAAAAAAATAAACGACATTTTTAAAAACAGCAGGTCAGTTATTGACTTTTGATGAAAGCTAGTTGTGTTTTAAATTCCTGTATAAAAATCTAATTAAGCAAGCAAACAGTAGCCGTTTCTCCGTGTTTTTACAAGTTCAAAACTAATTTCAGGCAAGCTTTTAAAATGATGCAAAACAGAAATGCAAATTAAGGTGTGTTTAGAATCAGCTGGTTTGGAGCCAATACATTAGGCTTCAGCACAGTTTCATCAGGACCTGGAGCTATAGGCTATATGTGGCAGTAAGCTACCAGTAAACAGATTAAAAGACTGCAAGCCAGAAGCAAAAACAAGATATCAAACAACCCATGTTTGATAGAAAAATGGGGGGAGGTATTTAGGAATTTGTTTCAACCAGACAAGTTTTAATTGTTCTTTCATGTCAGCATGTAATGTTTCATGCGGTCCAGAAATGAAGACAAATGTATACATTGTCTGTGAAGATGCTGGCAGTAGGAACAATTTATCAGTCATCTGAGTTCAATTTTTACCACGTCATAACTTAGTTAAATGTGTTTCCATATTTCATTTAGCACATCAAGTCTAAAACCACCTCAAGTGAGCGTAAAAAGGTTTTTGCACAATTGACGAATGTATCTTTTCTAATGGAATACTTCAAAATGCGCACACAATTATAAGAATAGAAACACGGCTAGTGATGAATGCTAGAGTCATAGGGAACAAGAAAAGTGAAGTGAAAAGAGAAGTGCATGGTGCAGAGATACACAGATTTATTTGCAAAGTTGCACAGGTTAAAAATGATTGATGACGATTGTTTTTAGTAAGGTAAAGATTTTGTCTCCCACAGTGAGAGGAGGATGGATTAAGGTACTGATGCTGTATAAAGCAATCTGATGATGCAGCGAGTGTTATTTGAACTAAAGAACAATTCCTGTCTTCCTGCTAAACTGACCACATTGACCTCAGGCAGTGCTGCAGGGGTGCCAATTGAAAACAGCCACGACCATATGTGGGACTGTATGTGCTCTGCATGTGTGTGGCTGTGAAGGGGTGGGGCAGGTCTGTTGGTGTGAGTGCATAAAAACATACAGTATGAGTATGAGCATACCTCCATTCATAATGTGCCGTATTATGAGTGTGAGCTTGTGTGTCATAGCTTCATAAAGCCAGCCTCAGGGCACATTAGAGGCTCTTTTATTAGGAAAGTTCACGTTTATGGTTGTCTTCCTCCAGCCCTCCAGGCCACTGGTGGAATGACTCAGACAAAGGTCAGCAATTAGAGCTCAGATTTAGTAACTTTAGGAAACTGTTACCCATCCCTCTCTAATTTTGTGTAAAGCTAGGTAAAAAAAAAATCCCCATTGAAATTAAATGAAAACAACAATCTTATGAACCTGTTAAGTGATATTGACAGGACAACACAAGATCTTGGGAGCCTTTAACGAATCTAATGTTCATACCTCATTGCATGCAGTAATTGCTTTTTTTTTTAACATGGCCATTAAACTGTATAGCCTCAGAGAAACAACGCAAATGGCATTACATTATGATCCAATAAGAATTAAGAGGCTGACCATTTCCTCTTCCTGCACAGAAGATGATATAATCCTATTTCGGGATCTCCATCTCATAGCCCTACACAACTCTTTCTCTCTCGCCTCTCTCTCTGATTCTCCCCTGAGATGCTGTTCGTTCTATGAGAAGGGCTGCTGCACATTGATCCCCACTATCTGTGTCGGGTCAGTGGATACAGCCACACTCAGCACTTTCTGTATGCCTAGAGAGTACCCAGGCTGTCACAGGCTGCTTTTCCCTACTATCCCTGAATATTCACCCTCTCCTAGGAGCAGTGACAGGCAATCTTTGTTGACCCTCCTGGGTCACCGCCTTGGCGCTGAATGGATGTCAGATATTTAGATAATATGTGGCATACAATATGAGACCCTGACATACACGATGTCCAGAAGTGCTGCTTCATTTGGCCCATGTCAGATGGTTTTACAAAAGCTCAAAGGTGAGCTACAGTGTGTGAATCAGTAAAAACAGTAAAAAGGCACCCTGGGACGCTCTCGCTGAATAAATATATAAATGACGTAAACTATAAATGTATGACACTTTGCTAAAGCAAATTCTCCTCCAAGCTAAAGCAGCTCACTTTGACTTAAGACCTATGCTTAGCAGCATCCTGACCTCCATTATGGTAAAGCCCTTTCACTGAAAATATAACTTCTTCTGACAAAATGACAAAACGCCTTATATACGCTCAGGGGGGTGCTCTTCCTCCTGTGAACGAGTATACTGTACGGTGCTTTCAGGCTTGCCAACATGTGCACAAATGTGACATGTTGCATCTAGTCCTTAGAGGAGAGCAGGAGAAGCAGTCTGTGTGCACTATCTCTGAACATAGGTCACTGCTAACATAGTCTCAGGAGGCCCATACAATTGCATGGATGGACAGTTATATGCTATAAATACGCATATGCACACTGTATCCTGTGCACTGTACATGGGTAAGATCCGCATCTCCAACTTCAGACTGTATGTCTTTGCGGTTGTATTGATTGCCCTTTAAAAATGCATGTGTTATTTCAGCTCCGACAGCTAGAATATAGGAAACATGATAGCAAGGCCACAAGCACTTCCCCTTAAAGTCTGTTAATTAAGTTTAAGATTTCTTTCAAGAGGCGCAAACTGCTCGTTTTAAAGTGCTCAGAGAACATAAGATTCCAAGAGTTGATAGAAAGTTTCTTGTTGTCTTAGATGAGACTTTTCACCTTTCGTCATCCTCAAGAAAAGTTTCCACCTTTTGTTGTCCACAGCTGACAGAAAAAGGTGTTGGATCACTCCAGATGTTTGGGTGATGGAGCTGTCTTTTTTTTTATTGAAAACTATCAACCGTTTTAACATAGGAAAACGATCTTACTTACGTGAACTGTTGTTGTGTTTGGTACTGTATTGGTTCTTATTTGTTCAAACTTGACTTTTTGAAAAAGTGACAGCCCTAGTGGGTGACATTATAAAAAATCTCTCAATCTCGCCAGGAGGTCTTATGAAAAGATTTAGACTCTCTTGTCCTCTTTTACTCCAACATTTCTTTTAACATGTGACCGACAGAACTCAGGCTTTTGAATCATGACTTCGAGCTCAGCGGCTGATGACTGTCAGCCAGGCCTGTTTCACAGTAATATCTCAATCTCCTAAAACTGTCCGTGTGCCTTTGTCACAACATTAGCAGACCTGACCTCATCAGAAACCAGCACAGAGTCTGACTATTACCATGCTACACTAACAGAACAAGCAAACATTTATGAAATGCAAAGTGTGTATGAATCATTTACCTTTTACTGATATTGATTTCACTGATTTGGTGGGTTAGCATTTATGTCTATTGTTAGGTTTGTTTTTCTATAATTGAAGACAGCACAGCAAATAATTCAGAACTATCACTATAGTACCTTGTTAACTATTCTGCTTTTAAAAAAGAAAAAGATATTTCCCTGAGTGGCTCCTCTCAAGGGCCTGTCACACATCCTAAGCCTGCGAACTAGTGTAGCTTAGCCTAGAACGCTCTCACTGCCCAAAGTCTGCCTTCCATCCTCTTCCAGTCCTTCCTGTCCTCTCCAAAGCTTTGATCCTCTAAGCCTGCAGAGTTACAGTATCAGTCCTCGGTTACACTAAAACCCACACTCACACATCTAGAGCTGCAGTGGAGGACCAACTCCTGCTCCAGCACTAAGCCTCCCAGTTGATATAATCCATCCTACTTCTCTTTTACCTGAAATGCTCTGAGTTTAAAGCAAATTTGTATTTTCATCTGCAAAGTTGCCTTAGCCTGTTACAATGCCAGTATGGTTGAAATATCTTAGGAGTCTAGCTTTGGCCGGATCCAGCTGGTTTCACACCAGCCGCATTAGATCTCATCTCCAGGCATTCCGCATTAGGACATCTGCTCTTCTTATAGCAACTGCTTCTCCAATCCTGCAGCGACCAACTACCTAATTCTAGCAGCACGGCCTCAGTTCCCAGGCCTTTTAGTGTTGGACGGCTTCCTCAGTGCCTCAACATCCCCATCATCAGCACCACCACCCAGCTCCACAACACCAGGGGATGGACTGGGCCTGCTCACTCTACCCATGGCTCCACCGACAGGGGATAAAGGGATAAAGAGCCTCTGCTCAGGGACTGATTACTTACATCTGCCAGGCTAAATCCCAGTGCCCACTCATACACACACACACATGTGTACAAACACCATACAGACACACACTTGGCCTGCTGCTAGCTGCAACAAACCCACTGATGCATGTATTGTTTTCTGACACAAGCATGTGGTATGTGGGGAAGCTGTGTGCATGCGTGAATGTGTGTTCAGGACTTTTATATTCGCATGTACGTGAAAGAATATATGCCAATAAACGTATAATGAACAAATGTATGATGAATTGTTAATAGCACAGCCATCACTAACTTCACATTATTGCTCCAATAAACATGTCAGAGGCTCCAAAAGCAATATAGTCAACACAACAGCAATAACTCTGTCCTGGGCAAAGGTCTTATCCCCCTGTAAATGCTCATGAGTGCTGAGACACTCAGAACACTTCAGACTGCTTCGCTTGATATGAACAAACAATAATAGTTTCTTAAGATGTTATTGAAATCATGTTTCTCCCGCTAAAGTCTCTGGCTCTTCTATTATTCTCTGTAAATATATAATAACATTATTCTGTTGCAGTAATATATTGCTACTTGCTCTTCACAGTGCTCTCTGTGGTCCCTTGTTGACTTTAACCATGCCAGGCCATGCCAGATGATTTCCAATAGCTTGTAAATATACTCTGAGTTGTTGGCAGGGCCCTTTTTTCTTAGAGTTATTGGAGCCAGAGTTAACAGGCCACCACTCTCCACATTCTTCTTCTTATCACAATTAGTCTTGTACAGTAACAAGTACATGTCCATAAGGTCTGTCACTAATAGAACACGTAGAAAATAAGAGTGTTGCCAATATATTTTGGCATGTATCTGTACTTGTATTTGATATTAAGGGGAGAACACTGGAGGTTTTGGTGCAGGCACAAAATATTTTTAATTTGACATTTCCGAAAACATGATCAGAGCTTGGATTTTCAGTTGGCCCGTGTACAAAACAAATGTCAAATACCACGGGATTGGCAGTGCCACAGTGTAATGGAGTTTAGCCTTTGACCGCAAAGTCATCAAATGACACTGTTCTCATGAATTCCCATTGATTGTCAGTATTAGAGAGCTGGCATCACTATCAGACATTCCCAGCGAGCGGATGTCAGGCTGGCCCACTGACCTCATGCTTCCAGCTCATCTTTCTCTCCCGGGGAATAGAAGGAGAAAAATCATAACTCTCATAAGAGCATATTAATCCCATGGTCTGAGCGCATGCTGCCTGTGAGGGCTTACCTCTGTCAACAGAGATTTGTGTGCTCTTTAACACGGACACACCTGTGCACATACACCATGCTGAAAAAGTGCTAGACAGGAAATCCAAAAGAATAGCTGCTGTCTGGAGGGAAGGGGTTACCATGACATATTTTAAGAACACAGATTCGGATCAGATCAAGACATTAACATAACTTGTGTATACTGTTTTCATGCTTTTAGTTTTAACTTAGCACTTAAATGTCATCTAATGCAACAGACATCTCCTGTTGTTTAATTGTTCAACAAATCTGTCAAACATCAACATTGCTACATGTTGGCATGGCAACTGTATGATGCAGCAGCTGTGTCCTACAAGTACTAAATCACCGAAGAAGGCCAGTATGAGTCCTGTTGGCAAATGATTCAAGAGTAAACAAACTATGGAGAACACACCTAATATACCAAATCTTTTTTTCTTTTTTAATTTAGCAATGACTAAACTTAAAGAGGGTTTAAGTCTCAGTGGTATAATATATTATTGATGTCATTGTTATCAAACAAACAGATGTTAATTTGGAGCTGGGACGTTATGAGATGCAGCTCCTGACAAGAGTGCAAGGAGTCTTAAGAAATCGTACATCCAATTACCGCCATCTTCAGGCACGATGAGAAGCAGCCCTGTAATCGTTAGAAGATACACTGATTCGTGACTCAAAATATTTATAGCGCAAAGCCATCTTAAGTGATACAAACATCTTGTAAAGCAGCGATAACAAAAAGAGCGAATGCAGTGTTTTATTCAAATCTTATTGGACGACGGCGATGAATGACATTTCAGACAGCCTTGTCATTCTGTTTCATCCTGAGATTGCGCTAACCATTAAAACGTCCAATATAAGGAGAGTGTGCCTTCGGAGTGCCCGGGTGATGCAGTGCCGGGTTACATATAAAATGCACTCTTAACGACAGGCGACGGCAGCGACACAGACCAAGATGGGAAATATGCATTAACACCGTGTTGTCATTTAGGGGGAAAGTGACAGCAGTTGACTTTTGCGCAATGAAAACATGCTCACCGACAACGAGGCTGCACATATACCAAACATAACAGACCAGCGTTTCCCCATGGACGCACAATGTGTGGAGCGCTGCGGGGCAATGCGCGCGCCACACACACGTGCACATACATACACACACGTGCACGCACGCACACAAGCTATAAACAACTGTTTAAAACACACCAGAGCAGACAGAACCAGTAGCAGCTTAGTGGAAGGATTTAGTCTGTATGTTTACCTCGGTGTCATAGATTTTGGTGATGAGTGAGAACGAGTACTTCCTGGACTCCCGTATGTGCTGGATGGCCAGTTGGACCGCCGGCTCGATCCCCTGGCTGATGCTGCTCATCAGGGCCGACTCGTTCATGGGCATAAGAACCATGATGGGCAAGTTTTCCCCGTCCCTGGCGAACCAGCTGTTGTCCTGTCCGTGTTTGGTGCGGTCGTTACACACCTTGGCCAGGGCAGGGTGGAATAGCAAAACAGACAGGAGCAGGCATCCCGTCGGGAGGAACATCTCCCAGCCGCTGCAGTCCCTCCGGGCTGGAGCCATGCTACCGTGCAGGGTGACCAAATGAGATCCCACCGTAACCCTCACTGTTTGGGCATCGCAAATTCGGGCTCGTCCGGGATGCTCAGACGCCCGTCCGTCAAGGAAATCGTATTTCAGAACACAGCAGACACGAAAGCCGCAGCAGCCCCTGCAGTAGCAAACTCGTCGTATGGGTTATGACTGCAAAGTGAGAAAAATATTATACTCTATAACAGTGTAAGAATATTCCAAGGGCGCAGAGATTCGCGTTGCAGAGGGAGAGCTATTGCCTCTCTGTGTCCGTCATCCAAACGATCTCCTGTCAAACAGCCTTCAGATTCAACCCCCCTTTTCACCTTTAATGTGGACCGCTTATCTTAGAAACACAAGAATGTCATGAAGGATGCCCCCTAAAAGAAGGAGAAGCCCTCCCCCGCAAGTGTAAACAGGAATCGATCACTCTCGTTGACAGTTGTTGCGGATACAAAATCACCTCCGAAGTAAATTCCAAGCCAAGAGCTGGCAACTGTGGGCATCCCTGCCAAACGCAGTGCAGAAGCTGACAAATTACGCGACCGACGAAGCGAGACGGAAACAGACTAAAAACAAATGGAGCTGATGCTGAAAGCTTGACTACAGAGGTCCGAGGGGGAGATGTCGAGAGAGTCTGCCCTGACAGCCAGTGGGACTGGGATGCTCATCTCCGATGGTGCGTCAGAGAAGCGCAGAAGCCGTCGCTGCCGCTGCTCACCGTACGCGCGAGAGGGAGCACTGAATGTGGAGGAGGAGAGGAAGCGAGGGAGGGGAGGAGGAGGAGGGGGGATACAACAGCCTGGTGGAAAGGCTGCATAGGCTTTATGCAGGGCAGACTCATCAGCGGCTTGACAGCCAAGGGTGATTTACTGGGCTTTTATCTACCCTATAAGAGGCAAACGACGATTCAGACATGCAAGGAGCAGGCTAGTTAAAATATATGGGGCTGTATACACGTGTACAGCTCTGGTATGTTGCACATCACACAACAGCCACATCAAAAACACTTCTCAGAGCTATATTTTTAGTGACTCATTATAATTGCATATCCTAAGTGTTGGTGGGATAGTTCCCACAGGCAGCTATGATTTCCCGATTTACCTGCCGAAATGTGCACATATACTGTAGCTGGCTGTGTGCGTCTCCACTCCAGGATGAAAAGAGGATTCCCAGGCTTGAGTAAATAAAGAATATATAAATATCAGGAACCTACACTCTGTCATGATCAGAAGGGATTGGAAACTGTTTGCATGTGCTTTTGCCACCTAACAAAGCAATAAAAAAAAAACTGTGCCAAAATCCAGATTGGGAAGTTAGGATCAGACACCCCCAGACGGTAACCCTAACCCAGACTGTAAAATCATTCAGTGTTTGGGGAACATTGGGAGCCATAAATTCAGCTGAATTTCAGGACCACGGACAGTGAACCGTCTATGCTGTGAAGCCTCTACGGCTACGCTGTCCATGGTGCTGTACTGCACAGCAGCTGAACTTGTTCTCTGCTCCTGTTGACATGTTTACATTAGCCATTTACCTGTGCTTCCCCTAGGCAGGGAATGCACGTTTGTTATTCTACGTAAAAGGAATACCTTCTCCTACTGCCCCCGAGGTCCAAATACCAGGCAATTATTGCAATAGTTTGCAACACTATTCATGGTATTGTTAAACAGGCGTGGGAGGAGAACAGAATATGATGCCAGGGGGTAACTGTTCTCCACATGTGGGAAAAATATGAAAGCTTTTCAAGTCATCAGCTGCAACTGTATTTCAAAACAGAGGCACATACAGTTTGACCTATACACAATTACAATCAGCATCAAGGGGGTTGATTTATGGAGCGCCTGAATGGAAGCACAAATTAGTGTATAATGTGCTTTTTTTTCCAATTCATGATAAGGATGAGCAGTAGCAAAGCATAAGGAAGCCTTGTTATGATTATTGTGTGATACAGGTGTCACTCCACATCACACAAACCATAGACAGAAAGCTACTATTTTCAGTGATGAGATATTGAAGTTGAAGTTCAAAGTGCAACACATGTGTTGCATAGGTATTCATTTTCAAAAAAAAAAAAAAAAGCAGCTGCTGCACTGCTATTAAAATACACCATCTGCAAACATTTCCTTTTTTTCAGGATGAATTTGCTGTGTGACCAGGCTTTGCTATCAGAAAATGGGCATTACACAACAACCTTTGCATAGAAAATACTCCTAATCACAATATGATTTCCACCCCTCCTCTAACACAACCAATTTCCTCAATCTTCATGAGCGGTTTAAACCATAAAGCGGTCATGGTTGATATGACAGAGCTGACTCTCCTGGCTTCTTAAAACACAGGTCATTCATCACAAGGGTCAAGCAGCTCAATGCACACAACCAGAAAAAGAACCGGGTGCAGCCCTGGAGGATTGCAGGAATATCTAGGTCTTTCTCTGTCTCTCTCTCTTTGACAAGCACATCCCTCATTTGAACAATTCACCCAAATCAGACATCTAAACTCCTTCAGGAACCCAATAAACGAAGGGTCTTGTTATTCCTGGTGGATTACTCTCTTGACCCACGTTTTGATCTGTGAAGTCAGAAATACCTGCTTCCTAATTAAAGTGACATGTATAACTGGCTGAAGAAAGCAGGCAAGGAAAGTTTGCTACATTCAAAGTGAAAGGGCAGAAAGTAAGTGAAATGCTAAAATGAAAAAGCTAAGCAGATTCAAAACTAATAGCTGTATTTTATACACTATGTATTAATCTATACAATAAATTCATCACGCAGCTCAATCTCTCCACTCTGTAGTCAGCCTTCTTTTCTTGTCAGAATGGTCCAGATGAAGAAGTAGGTCAAGTTGTCATCCCATCTGTTTGTTTCACACAAGACAACATCCCTCCCGCTCTAAACATTCTTCCAACAATCAGACAGCAGCGAGTTAGCAATATATGGAGTCATCATTGTAAAACTATTTTGCAACTATCTCAATCCGTGCGTGCATAATCAGATTTGTAAATGTGAAAAAAAAAATCTCTGTATGCGAACTGAGATTTCTGAATGTGTACAGGAGTCTGCATATGTGGTTTTTAAATCCATGTGTGTGTGATCTGATTTGTTAATGTGTACAAAATAAAAAAGGGTAGATCAATCTGTGAATGCTAACTTAGATATTATTCGCTGAAAAGTATTTAGCTCCTAGAGCTGGAAATAAAGACAAGTCATCAGTTACAACCCAGGCAGGCCTCTCAGTTGTCTCCCTTTTTATTTGTGATTTTTGCTACACTTCTGCTGTGGCAGAGATCTGCAAATGTGTGTGAGATTTGTCTGTGCACTCAGCCTGCACTGTGCCTGGGTAGCTATAAAACCTGCTTACCACCAGTGAGAAGTACCACACTGTTATTTTAACCTGCATATACAGTAGACGCTGCTTGGCCTTCAGAACGTATGTCAACGTCACCACCATATTGCACAGATGGGCAAGACTGGCCTGTAAACAAATACAAGTAAATAGGGGAGCTGTGTTTTTTCTGGATAAAAGGGACAATAACATTCACATTTTCACCGTTTTTTGTTGTTTTTAGTCGCTTTTCAATTGAACAGTTTATGAACTTTCTAAAGTCAGGGAAAAAAGGCTTTGTCTCCAGTGAATTTAAATCTGGATAGTTGGGCTATAATCGCTGCTAGACACTGTGAGGAGTGTGCCTATGCAGCCCAGCAATGTTATGCTTAAAATCATTGGGAGATGAGACTGTGGTATGTAGGCTGTAAAGCTACCAAGCATGCAGAGTAGTAAATGCAATTCTCCACACACATTTGCAAATCAATATTTGCATTTACAGATCTCTGTCACAGGACAAGTGTAGCACAAGTCATGTGTGGAAAGGCAGCCAAGTGAGACCCCTAATAGAGTTGCTATTGATGGCTTGTCTATATTTCCAGCTCTTGGAGCAAAATACCTAAGACTTTTAAGCCATTAAAATCAATATACATGGCTTCAGATTTATGTCTGTGTTTACAAATTTGTCTACATATTTACCAACCTCAAGACACTCACAAATGTAAATACAGATCTCGAGATATTTTTAACACTTCACATATCTTATTACGCACATACAGACTAAGATATAGTCACACAACTCTCCACACACATAGCCAAATACTTCTGCTGCAACAATGGCCCCATGGCAATATGTTGTTGAGTACAAATAGTGTGGATTAGGACACCGCATCAAACTGCAAATTAAACTAAATGCAAGGTGAGTAAACTATAATTCAACTGGCAATGAAGAGCTCTGAAAATTGGTTTCTTAATAAGCCCTTACTATGGTTTGTATTCCAGCAGCGCCTACATTCATTTCCAGGCATAATCAAGGAACACCTCTAAATTGATATGGTTTGTTTTTTTTCCAATGTAGAGATGCTATGTGTCCAGCTAATGATTGTTGCAGATGCCCAAATGAAAATGTCCATTTCATTTCAGATTATGAATCATTCATTAAGCTTTCAATCATGGCTCTGCAATCTGCCCGTCCTCACTAAACGAGATGTCAAGCCAATATATCACCACTAATTGGAACATACTTGTGTGGTATGAAGGGCACACAGTAAAATAATTATGCAGATGTTGCTACTTGAGCAATCAGAGATGAAATTGTATATCATGACTGTAGATTTAATGACCATGCTCAGTGACATAGCATCTGAGACAACACCTTTCAGACTGTGTGAATGTGTTTGTCTGACTACATTGAATTACTTTGTGTTGTATACGGATGGTCTCGGAAACCAATCAGAAACAAACTCAAGAATGATCAAGTTTTCAGCAGCTGTCCTGCCAAACACCTGACACTCAATGCTGAAAACACACACACACACACACACACACACATACACAGAACTGGCTGACATGTCCCTGTTTAATAGAGATTAATGGGGTGGCCTGAGGACATCCCTCACCAAAACCCTGACAATACGCCACAAGATGCTCTATGAATTTTAAATGCCAGGTATTCAGAACAGGATGAATGAAATGAGATATTTCTGACGCTCTCATATTTCATCGCTCAGATAGTTCTGCTCACCGATGAAATATCCTTGTTCATCTGTTGTGACTTGTTTATACAATGAGCAGATAATTGAATGGTCTGATGGATAATTAATCAACTTTATGTCACTTTCATGGAAACTTGTTCTGTAACAGTTTTTGTTCTTATACCTACACTTCATCACACCACTCTGCTGTTTTGATTAATATTTATAGAGTGTGTGTGTGTGGAGGACAGATGAAAAGGTTAGCCCATTTATCCATCCATCCAATCACTAATTCACTATTTAGCTGCAATGGGACGATATGTTGAGTTCTTTTTATATCTATAAGTCATCGAGGCCTAGTTTGATTTGGTATCACATTCCACATCCTTGAACATAAAACCCACAGCATGAAAAGGCTTTACTGTGATCTTCTTAGTGAACACACACACACACACACACACACTAGAGGTAAAAGATAGAATAGGCTTTCATTTATCCCAGATCAACACCTTAGTTCACAGTTATCTCACACTTTACTGATTTCAAAACTCCAACCCAAGGACACAGGACTCTATCTTGACAAATAACTCTACAATACAGCAGGGAACATTTTATTATGAATCTTTGAGATGCTTCTTCCCCTTGTTCTCGACACGCTTGCCCTGCCAGTTACAGTGGCAGCTATTTGAATAATTGGTTTCAGAATCTGGAGTCACAGTCCTGCAAATTCCATGCATACCAACAAGTTGAGGAGCGATTTTTCAACAGGGCGTGTTCCACGCATGGCGCTGGAGAATGCATGTTTTATGAGCTTGGAAAACATGAAAACACTGCAGACTGTCAACTAGGGAATTTCCAGCTGGGATAAGGAAGAGGGATGGCTCAGATTGGCCTCTGTTGGGGTGCTTGACACTGGAACCTCCTCATATTTTTTTGTTTGGGATCTAAACAAGTTTGTGCGGTTCACTTAGTGACACACTTATGCTGTGTGACACAGACCATTGACAAAAAGAGTGACAAGTTTACTAGTCAAACTAAACTGCTCTGCAACATCTTGGTGATAGTACACTTTAACATTTATCTTGCTTCATTGGATGTTTTATTTAACTGCAACTGAAGGTCATGCTGCCAAGGAATTATTTTTTTTTACAGCTATGTATAATACAGCAGACTCATGGCACGCAGACTGTTAAATAACTAAAAAGAGCATATTCACTAAAAGGCACTCACCTTGAAATGCTCAACAGGACTTTAAAATGGGGAAGTTCCTCACATTCGGCAATTAACCATTTGCTGGTTGTCTGCAAATACAAGACAAATTGAATTTAAACCACACAGCACATTGCAGTGATTGCATTCCAAAACACCAATGGGGGAAAAACACAGCAGGACTCAGCCATTTTACAGGCTCGGGAGGATGTTGGGATGAAAAGTAACCAGGCCAACCAGTAGCTAGAGAGTCACTATTTTAGGGGGAATATTACAACATAATTGTACTTTTTGACACAATTTTTTTTCAGCATGCCTCACTTTTCAGGGGGGAACTGGGTGGTCTTTTTCTAATTCATTAAAGTAAAGGCAGTTGCAGGTGTTTTCAATTATAACCTAATGGCTGATTAGACATATGCTCAGCTTGTGTGATGTTATTAGACAGGTGCAACTTGAACCACCTAAAGGGTCGAAAATGTAATCTGGTCTGTAGGCTACATGCCCACAAACTTACAGGTCTAATTAGGGAAATTAAGTGGAGACACCTTCATAAGGTGGAGCATAAATGTATATGGTCCTCCTGGTTGAGGTAAAGTAGCATTAGACATTGTTTCCAGAGCATTAACTCCTTTTGTAAATACCTTTATGAGACAGTAAACAGCATGATATTCATCGGCAGTTGGAAGCTAATGGATGATGCCCATTCTCCTGCTGTTTTATAAACTAGCAAGCTTATGTTATATAGTACTACTAAGACCATAAGAGACGCTTTTACAACAGACAAATATAATAATGTTGGAAGGAAATAAAATTGCTTTTAAACTACATTTAGTAACAATGGCTGACTAAAGCAGGCCAGGAATAAACTATTTTGAGTATTCATAAACCAGTTGACCATATATGGTAATATGTGACTAGCTAATCATTTACAGCTGTGACTAGCTTGCTACTGTTAGTTCAGTTCAGCTAATTTTTTGGCTAAAACTCTGCTTACTAACTTAATGACAACTTTATTATCAAACATATGCGTCTTAGGTTACTTTTTTTTTATCATGCTGCTAAAGTTAGCATCGGTTTGTGTCTCTGATGTTGATACAGTAAATAATGTTGCCTGTCAACGACAAATGCGAACCAAAACAAACAAACAAAAAACCTCCGGGTCGTTTGACAGCGCTTACCTCTTGGAGAGATACTCTTCAAAGACTCGTATATCCAACTGCAACTTAGTCCGAAATAATTCCGTAGACCGCAAAATAAAGGAGTTTTAGCGCACTCTTTCTCGAAACTTTTCTTTCTTCTACTAAACTTCGCCAGGAGTGACAAGCTCTTGTTACCGTTTTTTTGTTAGCGTTTTGCGGCTACCAGCAACTCAAAGACAGCCAAGCCAACCTGAGGACGCTGCAGAGAGGGGAGGGGCTACACGCATCATCACTGACCTGTCCCAAGCTGACAGGCACTTCATAAAACAGCTATTGCTACTTATCTATTAATATAGTTAATAATATAGACTGTATGACAACAGTCAATACTTTAGAGGTGCAATGTATAACAAATTATCTATAATTTAGTTTAAAATATACAAAAATGTATCAACAGAGAAGAAACGAAAGAAGTAACAGTTTAAATATCTTTGTATTGTGTTGCAGAGTTACAGAAGTCAGCATGCTAACCAGCTAGCCTCAGCCAGTCCTGTCACGTTGTTGTTGCAATTCACTGCAAGTCAGAGGTCGATAATTCTGAGTCAGTATTCCCGACTTCCGATCCAAATGCATCCCAGTGCATCAGCTTGGGAAAACAAGGATGCTAGCTGTTTGTATGGAAAGTCTCTCAGCTCCACAAGCATCTACTGAGGACCTATATTAAGTACCACAGTGCCATTAGTGATGAGAAAAGGCATGTAAAGTGTCTTGCACGGGGATCTTACAAAGGTTTAAATCTGATTTCTAAATGTAAAAAATGATTCACTGTGCTGCCATGTTGGTCTGGTGTATTAATGTTGGAAAACTCTGGCTAGTTTTGTGTCATTTGTAACTAGAGAGGCAAATGTGACTGACTGTGAGGTCCCGTCTGCACACTGTCCAACATGAGAGGACAAAGAAGTTCAGCTGCCCAGAGCGCATGTCAATCACATTGAAGCTAGAGCCCCTGGTTAGTGGCACTATAAACACAAAGATGGCTGAAACTGTTGGCCAATGACCTTTATCACCATCTCAAACACCCGCAACCAGCAAGTGCCATAAAAAGAAGCAGGACAAGAGTTAACATAACATCACTGCTGGGCACACTTGGTGAATAAAGAGGTCCTGTTCTGCTGTTGTTTAGAAGTGTGCCTCTACATAACTGTACTATACTATAGCTAACTAAAACTGATCATCTTAAGTTATAGATTTTATGAACCCAGTACTAGGCCGACTAAAAAAATGGTTGTTTCATCATAATGTAAACATTTTTGAGGACATTGCAAGGACAATTATATGTGTCTAACTGTACACAAACTGGGTGTAAGCTGTATTTTATGAGAGCATGTGGCCAGGATTTACATATTGCACCTTTATTGCACTCCATCCAAGGAGGAGGTGTCACTCCAGGCATTTGTTTGGTTTAAGAAACAGAGTCTCAACTCAGAAAACAAGTAACATCTTCTTTATTGTGCCGTAAATTGAATATTTTTACACTCAGGCTAGATAAAAGAGTCTTCGAGGAATCTGGAAGTGTTTTCAAAACAGCAGTAAGTGTTGTCTATGACCTACAGGGGTTCTCAGAGTGTGGCTGGTATTTATCTCTAAGAAAAACAGATGCTCAGCTGTGTGCCCTGAATGTAATTATCATTTCAGAAGTGTCAAATGCAAAAAGCACAAACTGTGGCTAGTTTGCGGACAGACACATCAACCATAAAAAACTAAATTAGCCACAGCACCACATGAGGGAGTACCCAGGAATCCCAGTATTATGTCAGAGTTGACAGGGAAATGCTCGCTGCATGTTTCTGATTGAAAGGATGTCCTCTGATGTGCACCCTAGAGAGATAATCTTGAATGGGCATGCTGCATTTGTCCTGGTCAGAAGAGGTTATCATAGCCTTTCTCATTCCATTCTGAAATTAAATCAAGAATATGAGAAGAGACTGCGTAAAGTAGGCCACTGCCTTCAAAAGAGCTCCGGCTGCGGCTGTGCTGTGGGAGGACACTATTTTGATTACTGTCAAGTCTTAGTAATAGCAAGAACTCTGTCTTACATAATCACACTTACAATGAATGTTTCCAACGTCAGCTACAGCAGAGCTGCTCTATAGCAAGGCTGATCATTTTAGCAGCAGTTCCGCATGCCTGTAGGTTGAATATAACAAGATTAAAACGAAGCACATGTTCAGAATATGTGGGTGTCAAGCAAATATAGATACATACATAGATAAGTAGATATTTTCCTTCTTAACGAAATGTGTGTGGTGTAATGTTGTGCAATCGATTTGTGAGAAAACATTATGTATTTACTACATGCACTGGTGATTCATGTAATGATTTGTGTCTAGAGATTGAAAACAGACCTTGTTTGATCTTTGCATGTTAAAATTCCTCATATACCAGAAAGTATTGCTTCACCCCCACTATAGCGCATGAATAAAAATATCAACATACCCCAATTTGAGTGGAATTAATAATAGATACTGAAAGCCAACCACTTGTTTTGCTAGATTTATTCATCACCCTTGACATGAAGAATTATATGAACGCATAATCAGAGACGGGAACATCTTGAATCAATTGAACTTACAAGCGTTTTCAGATTTTGGATGATGCAGTCTCTTACTCTGCACAGTTTTCAGACTCGTTTCAAGGTGGACAGACAGGATGGAGCGAGTCTGAAATATAGCATAACCTCAGGTTTTTAAGAGGTTCAGTCTAAAGTCGGAAGTGACAATATGTCAATGTGTCGTCTCTGTTTTAGTGGTCGGATGTCAGATCGTCAGATCGATAATTAGGGCCCGGGGTGGCGAAAGAGCAGGGTAAACGAGCTAGTGGAAAAGCTGGAGTCACGCTATCGCACATTAGCCCCAAACTATTAATAAAAACTGTCACTCTAATTAGTGGGTATGAAGAGATACATACACACAAAAGCAAGCACAAGTATACTGACTTACACAGACGAACATGCTCCTAGGCACACACACACACAGCTTGTCTCACACTCACACACTCACACTTCACATGGGGGTGTATCTCTGTTTCCAGGGTCCTGTGTTCCAGAGCTTAATATCTTCTTAATATTACACAATAAAGACGCCTTTTTAATGGTTTTATGTTAATAGAAATGTATAATTCTCAATGTCAGTGTGTTGAAATCACCCACCTAGAGTTAATAGATTACTGATGTTATACTTATTGAAACCCGTGGTCTTAAACTTACAAGCAAAAATAATTTTTGTTTTATTTCTTTAGATATTGTTATTTAAAATGTGGCTGAATAGAGTTTTTACCATTCAAACTGCTTTTGAAACATCTCCCTTCATCTGTTTGCAAAGATGGCCCTTAAAGATCTTACAATGTTGGTTCATATCAAGAACATAGGACACAGAGACTATAGTACACTGGCAACATAGGACCCAGGGAATGTTGGACACTGGGAACATGGACCCAGGGAACATAGACAATGGCAACATAAGACACTTGGAAAATAGGATCTTTAGAACATAGAATACTGGGAGCATTAAAACACTGGAAACAGAACACTGGGAACATTAAACACTGGGAACATAGAACACTGGGAGCATTGACCACTGGAAACAGAGTATACTGGGAACAGAGAGAGGACCCCATCAAATTCAAGGCCATTCTTCCAGACACAAAATATCTTACTCAAGCTGTTCCTCAGAGTGATAATAAAGACACTTCCAGGAGAGTGAAAAGAAGATAAAGCAAAGAGCAGGGGGAGCAAGGAGTTCAAAGGAGGAATTGAGGGGAAATTAGATAGAGAGATGAAGAATAAGTTGCACAAAAGAGCCACCGAAAAGAATCTCCCGGCGTTCCTGTGGGCCGAGTTAATGACAGACGTTGATGCATGTGCACGTGCCGCTCCGCGCCCCACGTGCTCAGAGATGGAAGGGGGCGACGGCAGCTTTCCAGGACCTCTCACCTCAGCTCACCCCACCAGCATTAATTATACACAACCCCTTTCCAACCACAAAGACAAAGAGGTGTGCGCTCTTAAGACGTTAAGAGCCACTGGGTGATGTGTGAGCTGATGTGGCTCTCCATGATAAAGACGGATCCACGGGCTGAATGGAGAGCACTCGGTGATACAGTTTCTATTTCTCTGCACCGGTGATTGTACTAATGGAGACGGGAGGTGCCCGGCCTCTCCGAGCTCCAACGTGTGTATCGATCAGTGATTGCTTGTGGAATGCTGACAGTGTCATACTAATGGCTCAGCAGTGTGAACTGTGGAGTGCAGTGTCAAGTCCATGTGCATTTGTGCAGAAAAAAACAGTTCATTGCCAGAATTATTTTACGTGTTGCAAATCCAGGACAGTCACTTTGATATGAGCAGGGACAGCTCTTTCACAAAGCCGGGCACGTCCCTCCTTACAACAAAACTACATTCTCGATTATGTTTAGAGGAAAACTGAGACTCTGTTTACACTTCTATTTACATTTTAAAATGTGTCTTTGACTGTGCACATTCAATACCTCAGATAACAATAACAACTCTTCACTTGCACGGTAACCACGCACATCAGTCCTCTCCATTTTTATGACCACTGGCGTTCTGTCATCAAAACGATCACTATGCAGCCTGCATTAATATTGTATTTTCCTGTTATATCGTTGTGGCGTTGATCACTTGTGAACCTGAAAGTGTGATTTTCTCCCAGATTCCGCTTGTTAGTTTGTGTGATCGATGGTTCAAACCATGTTATGATTATCTGGCTTAACAAAATCATCCCTGCAGCACTCAATGCGTTTCTAAATGTAATCGAGTATTCACTTTCGTAGTGTGGGAATGTAATTTTCAGAAGACCGGGCAGACCTCCGAGAGCTGCAATCACACCTGGGTTATCATTGTGATGCCAGGCCTATCAACTGTTACTAGACAGTGATTAGGAGGCTTTTCAGGAGTATTTTCAGTTTTAAAGTCACCTGAGTTTTGCACTTTAGAAGTGTTAGCTGTTCTGAAACATAAAGTGCTTCTTGATCTGTAAGAAATCTTAGAGAAGCTCGTGCTGGCATTTTGTTTTAGTATGAACGGTGAAGTGTGAACCGTTGGAGAAGAGGTGCTCTTATATGCAGGCCGCTAAAATGGAGGAAATATGACTGTATGAGTAAAATGTTTGTATTCTTATAGCCTCTCATTAATGCATAAATAATGATAAAAGCCTATAAACAAACATACTAGAACACACACATACACACAGGGTTGACCATAATTGAAAAAGACAAGCACACACACACATACACACACAGATAAATACTTAGGAAATTGCACATTCACACTCTCCAACATAGCCTTAATGTTCATTATGCATTCTCAATCATGATGTCATAAAAACCATGAAATGAAAATTTCTAATATCAATTATGATTATAAAGTCCAATTCACACAAATATTTTAACCTAATTCCCGCTGTACAATAACATTCACACAAGCCGGAACGCTGTGTTCAGTTTTTTAATAGACTGACTGCTGCTCGAGCACATTATTCACAGCAGTAAGGGAACATGCAAAATATTTTTGCAGGCAGATAGCTTAACAAATGAAAGCCATAAAAGATAGATGAGGAAGTCAGCGCTTTATTCATATTTGATGGCCGGGCTTAAGATGCATTACCCAACCAACACAACAAGCCACAAGCTGACAGTCCCAGAAATAATGAGCTTGAAGGAGCATCTGTGATGGCAGAGGTGTGTGTGTGTTCTGTGTGTGTGTGTGTGTGTGAGTAGATCATGCTGGACAGTGGCTTCGAAATGCTGTGTTACCTCGTGACAGGCGGACAGCTGTTGTCTCTTCAGCCTCGTCTTTTCATGTGTTATACCTAAAGATGAGGAAGATTTTCAACTGACTCACACCTATATATACACACAAAGTATATTAAGTTGCAAATGAACCACTCTCCAATACATTTCCTCTAAAACTATTGAAGCACACACACTTGTGGAGTGTGTGTGTGTGGCCCCAGGTGCCACAGCAACCCTGAAGTCTGCCAGTCGGCCAGGCATCAGATCAGCTGATGTGGCTGGATCGATACGCAGGCAGGCAGACTCTCTTCATTAGGAGTCTCTGGGGCCAGGCCACCTGCCACTCACTCACTGGCTCCTCTCTGGCAGGGGCTTCATAGTCTGCCTCTGGCTGCTGCGCTCAATAGATTTTGTGTCTCCATGTGTTCGCTTTATTAAAGCATGTTGGTAGAGAAAGAATACGACAAACTGTACCTGCCACGCTGCAGACACCCATCAAGGCTGCTATTCTGGCATCCAGTGGAACAGATCTGTGGAGACCCCAAAGATGGATATGATCAAGTGCTCTGATTCTCCATAATAAACAGTGTGCCATAGCCAGGATCAAGATGAAAGTAGAGAATGAGAAGAAAAAAACTACTGATCACATGACACCAAATGACTGTGTGTATGGAGCAATGTACACTTGTCATAAGAGAAGTGAGGTTGGCGAACTGTGACAGATTTATTAAACATGCCTTACTGCCTCGCGGGGTCAACTTTAAACCTATGTTAGTACTGACACGTTGTGTTCTGCTGAAATATTCTCTGGTTAACGTTGGTAACTGGATTTGGCCCTGAGGAGACAAACAGCACTGTGTGTGCCTCTGTGTGTGTGTGTGTGTGTGTGTGTTATTGTTACTTCCTAAGGTCCTTTTACCGTACAACATTTTGCCATCAATAAACATGCACTCAGTGGACGGGGATGACTGAAACTGGGATACAGTGTTCTGCAACTAAAAAATGAATGTAGGTTAAGTGGTAAAGTGTTGGGCCAATGACCTCTCTCTTAATTCCTACCTCTTTATATCCAGCGCACACTCTCGGACCACATCCGTCTTCGAACCAGGCCTTCATTTTGATCTTGACGACACACCTGTAAAGTTTGGTTACTGTGTCTTGCACGGTTGTGATGCTGTTGCGTTTACAAACCGTCTGTAGTCACACATATAAATACCTGTACTTAAAGCTGCTTCTGAAGTGTCTCCAGAACCACATTTTGATGGCACACGCAAACTCAAAATGTAAAAACAATACCAGCCAGAAAGCTGGTAACGACAGATAAACAACTCTAGAAAGCATCCACAGCTGGTGAGCAAGTTTATCCATTCAAAGGGAGGAGAATGGAAATCTCTTTCTCTGTAAGTGAGGAGATTTCTACTAGCTTGTACTATACATCAGTTGCATACTGAAAAAAATACAATTTAGAGATTCAGGTTACAAATATGTATAGAGGGTGAAAAGCAATTTTCTTGCAAAGTCTGATCATGTTATTTGGTTCAAAACAACCTAAACAAATCAATTCAGAATGTGTAAATTGGATTGTCTATGGTTGGAGTTAGAGTATATCACAAGAGATTAAAAGGGACCACGTATATTTGTGGAGACTATTGAAGAAATCAAAAACGCTTAAGGCTAATCAGGATTTTGAGTGGTTAATCAAAGAGCTGTGGTGGGAAGCAGTTTGGAAGTAACCTAGCCAACCGTGCTGGCACATCCAGCTTCCCCCCCTTCTACGTCCCACAAAGGTCTAATGGCTGTGGCACTTGAGCTTGATGAAAGCAGGGCGATGAAAGCAGAGTTAGGCAGTAAGAGGAGTTGGCCCTGCTCGCTGCCACTCCTCCACATGTCTGCAGCTTCATTACCAGCTCAATGAACACAGTTCTACATGTACCGTTTTCATACCAATACCTGCTGAGCATTGCTCACCTGTCACTTTGGGGTGCTATTATTCAAAGCACTGGGTATTTATACAGAACAGTGTGAGAGTTGGCAGTTCAGCTTTTCAGGGTGAACAGGGGGCTGATATGTGCATTTTTCTATGCACTTAGCAGATATCCAGGGAAGCTTCTGTTTTGTGTTCCGTTTCATTTATCATGTCAATTTAGGAGTGCGACAGCATACAAAACAGGTCATATTTGAGTTTCATATCACACCATGATACTACACTATTAATCAAGCCTGGAAAACAGATATAAACCACAGAAAATAGAGTACATGAGGCTTATGCGACTGAGGTTTAGAAAAGGGACATTCAACTATGTTTACTTAGAATATACTTATTAGAATTGGCAAGATCAATATCAGATATGAATCACCATATATGTATCATGATATACAGATAAAATCCAATATATCATGATAAACTGGGATATTGCAAGCAAGACGATATATTGCGTATTTATAACCCAGTTTTATGAAAACTTATAGTTTAAAGAATGCTCCCCCATATGCAAAATAATAGAGTATGAAAAGAGCAGTGATGTCTGCATTTGTTTTTAATCTAACACCACTAATCCTACATGGGAATATGTGCATACACTATGTATGAATGTACGCCACTTTATGTGACCGAGCAGATACACAGCGACCCGTCTCAGTGATTTGTGGGCTCCACACTCCACAGAAGGGCCCGGAGGCAGGGGGCCTGAATCGTACCACTGAGATCCACCCAGCAGGGGTAAGTGAGGTTAGCAACCACAAGCAATTAGCGCATCATCTGACAGTGTGAGTCTTCTGCTTCTTGTCTCTCTGCTGAGAGATTTCCGGAGCCCTGCGATGTTGAGCCTTATCGATCGGCACGCTGGAAAGGTCAGTGATTTGGCTCTCTGCCGGAACCTCCCCATGCTCTGGTATTCACTGGAACTCTGCACCCACAATGCTCTGCTGCCCAACCAGGCTTGGCACCACTTTGTGTGTAGCAAGGAAAGCCCTGCTGCTCGGGTAGGGAAACGTATACCTAACCTTTGAATCATCAGGAGGCTTTATTCAGTGTACCTTATGTAAGGCCCTGAACACTATTACCTCTCAGAACATCCTTTATCATTTAAAAGTGACCAATATTCAAACTTGAACATTAACTGTCAAAAGGTTTCATGTTTTGGGGAGTACACTTAGCTCTTTACTTGCTGAGAATTAGATGAGATCATTGATTGATTGGCAAGAGTTTCTCACTCTTGGCGTCTCTGCACCATCATTGCTGCTAGGGAATGATTTTAACTGCACCACAGCAGCACTTTCTACTTTCTAGTTGTGACATCACAACCAAACAGAATATAGACTGTGCATTTCTCTGTGGATTGAACATTTTGATATAATACCATAACCTGCTTTATATTCAAAAAGACATGGAAGTCTCACTTTTTACAACATGGGACCTTTAAAGTCCTGTAAAAGCTAAAATATATATGAGTTTTCCACACCACAGAAAATGTGTTTTTAAACACCCAGCCAAATATAATTCAGAAAAAAAATGTGTAAACAAATTTAGTTTTAAAATAGTGAAAAAACGAGCCGCATTCTCTGCTCTGTAACACTGGGGGCATGTTGTGACACACTGCTGTCACACAGGCTCTCTGTCTCTCTCAAAATGTTCATGCCAAACAAACCACATGGAGAATAAATCTTGTGTTTCTGTTCAGGCATTCTGCTGTGCAGAGATCTGACACAAGGACCCCACGACCACCCGTTGACAAAATGTTCATCAAATGTTCCAGAATTAGTCCGAATGAGTTCACCATCAGTAAATGTATCAACGTTAGCCACCGTTGGTAAAGACAGTTATATAGTGTTGGGGGCGGAGTTAAGATAAGGAAACTCCAGTGTGCCATTGAGCCAAGAATTTAGACACGCCCAAACATCCTGAACACAGATATGGAGAAAAACAGTTTCATGGTCTAACTCCAAAATTCAGTCATATATAGTTTTCAGCTATTATTTTTTACCTTGTAAAATACGTTTTAATACAAGTCTCTGATTTTACTTTACACGCACTTTATATTGAGGTAGCATGGCAGATGTATGCTAGGCAAAGAGGATCGGCTGCCAGCTGTAGCTTCATATTGTCAGTACAATCCTGAGAGTGGCATCATATTCTCATCTGAGTCTCTCTAAGGAAGTGAATAAGCACATTTCTCAACAGCAGCTTGACAAAACCTCAACACAATTAAGGCCAATTGGTTTTTCCAAAGCTTTCAAAAACATAGGGTAGTCTATGTTTATATTTCTGTCAGCTAACTTCTGCTGCTTAAGTACACAGTTAAGAAAGTAAAAGTGCTTGTAAAATGCATTCTGTGTGGGAGTGTAAGCACAACGAGAGACATCCTCTGATTAATATATTTTATCAACTGGATAAGGCATCAGCTCAGTGACTTAGATGATTAATACTATGTGTATACTGCATCAATCTAAGTTAAATTTCCATTGCCGGGGTAGTTGGTTGTCTGTCTGACCAAGCACATCATCATCACATAGGTAATGAATTATGCAGAGGCAGGAATAGTTTTTTTTCCCCCTCCTAGACTTGGCGACTGCTGAAGAACTCTAAGTGCTGTCTCTCTCTTAAAAGAACATTAGCCAGTTCTCAGATGCTTGAGTTTGGAGCTTGACTGCTTCCTGCTACTCCCCCCACCACCACTTTCTTATCCACTGCCTCTGCACCAACAGATAAGATTAATAGACTACAGTAATTAATTCTCTGGCAGGAAAATTATATTTAAAAAAAAACTGAATAAACTCAGAATATGGTAATCTCAAGCTCACTGCTGCGTATAATAAAGCACGGACAATAGACTTCTGAGGCTAGTGTGTCAGGTTGTGTTTGATATACAGGCTCATGCATGCGCGTGTGTGTGTATTGTAAATGTGGAAGACCATCACAATTAACTTACACAGCTGACACTGCCTCTGCAAAATGATGAGGCGTTTCATTCACACATGACTACACCCAGACAGCAAGGGATCTGTTCATTTGACCTGCATCACTACACCCCTTAAGTGAAAAATCCCCTCAAGAGAAGGCAGAATTCAATTTAATCATACACTGTGAAAAGCAATGTCAATGTCTTTAGCACTCCAAATCAACAGCACGTCAAGGTGTAGGACTTCTTTCCTCTCCTGGGAGAATGATGAGAAAACATTAGCATCAGGCCACAAGATCTCACTCAGCTATTTCTGAACATCTAAAATTAAATCTGCGCCGTGATCTAAAAACAACACATGCAGTGAATCTTCTCACACATCACTTCTCTGACGTAACTGAAGAAGTTTACAGTAGAAGCCTCTGACTTGAGGTGGCCCTGGTCTGTGATGGGGACGATTCAGCTAGGAGCTGGTTAGCTTAGCTTAGCATAAAGACTGGAAACAGGTGGAAACATTTAGCCTGGCTGTGTCCATTTTCATTTATAGTAACTATTTCACCAGTCAGCCTCCGTTTGGTACTATCTGTCCCATCCGGGCACATCCGCAATGTTGCACTTTCCAGTGTTTCGCAGGCATTTCGAATAAGATTGCCCCCACCAGGGTAGGTAGAATTCAATTATACATATTTAACAATCTACTTGTGAGATTCCATTTATGTACATGAAGATTTACATGTCTAATTACAATATGAAAGTGACTTTGATGTGAGAAAGCAGTAAGAACGCTTGGATGACACTCGAGTGTTCGAGTGAATTAACGTCTCATATCGTCCTCCTGAGCCCAATATCGTGTATGTCACACCTTGAGTAAACAGTAGAAACACTTCCTCTAAACAGACAGAAACACACACTGTCTCCTAATATTTGATAACCGTGATAATTATATGACAGCTCAAATTTAATTATTAAATTAATAAAGTCTTTAATTCAGCTTTTAGATGAACGAGAATAAACAAATTTTCCAATCTTTATTATTTTTAATGTGGGTTTTTTAAACTCATGTATATATATTATCACCTAGCCGTAGCCTTTAGTTAGATGGCTGTCGGAACTGATCTGATATAAAAACTGATCTGAAATTTAAACAGATACATGGTTCCCTGTTCCCTGTTTCAGTCGACATAATTTGCAAACTACCAGTAATACTTTCTTATTTCACTAGTCTCAATGTAGTCTCGAAACAGCTCTGGGCCACTATGTAGACCTGAATATAAAATATGTGTTAGAAAAGATTAATAATATCTCAAAACCTGAGGTACGCTTGACTGAACTGAAGTAAGGCTGATCGAATGTCTTAAAAACATAGTGCGCAAGGAAAAATAAATCAACCACGTCTCATTTTGTCCAAAGGAAATACATACAGTAGATTTCCCTTGGGGAAGAGGCAGTCCATTTAGCAAGCAATCAAGTAATCTGATGAAGGGAAATGAATGGGAGTGGGGTGGAATGGTTAATCGCCTGTGGAAGCATTTTATCTCGTAGGAACACATTAAAGAGGTATTCTGTCAATGTAGGCTATGTTGGGGGAGGCTTTGAAAAATCACAGTCTGCCGGAGTGTGAATCAAT
The DNA here is from genome assembly GCA_903364295.1 of Serranus cabrilla. Lineage (NCBI taxonomy): Eukaryota > Metazoa > Chordata > Actinopteri > Perciformes > Serranidae > Serranus > Serranus cabrilla. The sequence continues at coordinate 215,171 of CAFUXE010000471.1, forward strand.
GTGACTCTGGTGTTCTCTTTAGCAGAGTACATAATTGCTGCCAAATATGATTTGCGCTTAGACAAGTTTCAACATTGCATCCGACAGGGAAAGAAAATAAAGTATGAAGAAATCCCAGCCGAGCAGCATCAATCCGAATCTCAAGAAGAAAAAAACAACATATAGGAAAATTAGCACAAAATAGAGACTGCAGCACAAAGCGTTGTCTCGATTTCTATTTATATCCTGATCCGTGTCATCTACATTAGAAATAACACATATTCAATATTTCCAGCCTCTGCCATGTCCATTCGTTGTGGGAGAGGGAAGTGACAGACTCCGGTTCTTAGCGGACAAGTGTGATATGTGCTGTGACTGTTCTCCTCTCACCATATAAATGCATTTCATAATTAAACACATCAGCGGTGTTACCATAAATATCACACAAGATCTGCATTCTGTGATGCTGGTGTATCACAACAGCAAAAGGGGCGAGATTTAGTCTTTAAATGCACATCAAAATGTAGCTATTTAGAGTCACATTTGCCACGTGCAACTGCAGTTTTTCAGTCTCGATGTTGTCCTAAAAGCACAATCAAAGCCCTTAAAATAGATGATACGTTGTTCGGCAAGCTCACAAGTGTCTGTCAGTTGATCAAGTCATTATAAAACACAACTGCTCCCTTGTAAATAAAGATCAGCATCTCAGCCTTCTCTTAGCAGAACTTCTCATCATGCAGATAATCATGATTGCATAAACCTCAAACACGATAAAGAAAATGTGGTCGCTGATTAAGAGCACTTTTCTAAATGATACGTTTAAAAAAAGAAAACACTGAAACAGTAAGCTACACCAAGTGCAAGTCCAACAACAGAATACTATATTTCAAACTGAAGCAGATTTTGCTCTCCAAAGCCGGTAGCGTCTGTTTAATCATTTACTGTCTAACTTCCCCTGTGACCTAAAGAACATTTAATCCATTTTTCTCTGCATGAAAGAGGGTGTTACATCTTAAATAGATTTATGATGGTCCTGAACTCATTTTCTTTTAATTATTTACACAACTTAAAATAATGGATCAAAATGTATTATTTTTTTAGAGTTACTGACAAAAGAAAATATAGTGTTATCTCATTATAGAGGGTAATAGAGGTAGCGGTTCAATTTAATCAAAGGTCTAAAGTGCATGGGGGTTATATTTCTTAAGTCTCTTAATTAGTCATAGGTGTGTTTTGGGTGTGACATTAATTAAACCAATTAGAGTGCCATGTCTTATTCCCTTTAGAAGCCAGAGGAACCCAGCACCTGGCCTATTTAACATGGATGATTCAGCTCATTGGAAGAGCAATTGGACTCTCCATCTCCACTATCTTCCAATCCTCTGTCACATAAACCAAAGTATTGGACACATTGATATTTTCGCCTGATTGTGTAGTTAGAGAAAAATCACAATTTTATCTTTGTTGGACATAATTAAGACAGAATCGTCTGCATAGTAAGAGATCACATGAACATACCGTTTTCAAATCATTTACATAGAGCAGGGAAAAAGAGACCCTAGGACGCTTCCCTGGGGAACAACGCACTCTAACAGACAGAAAAGCAATCCATTAACATCCATCATTTGTGTTCCGTCTTTAAGATAAGAACCTACGCATGTAACTACTGACTCACTAAACCACATAGCTTTCAGTTTTACCTGTAGTATAGAGTGAAGTCCAATAGAGACACCACAGCATTGTCAAATTTTTTTTGAAGGTTTAACGTCACAATTTCAAAGAGTTTTCCTCCATCAATTTCCTTTCTAATAATAGGTCAGATAGAACATGCATGAATCAGTGGAGTGAGAATTCCTTAATCCGGAACGAAATGCTGGGCTAAAACTCACTAAAAAAATCACTAAAGTCATCAGGATTCCTTCTCTGAGCATTTCATGGAAAAACATTTAATGACTGTTGAGATATTTCAGTCTGAACCAAAGGGATGAACCATGGTCAGAATTATCTGCCTAACAAGTCCGAGCAAGTGACAAGTGACTCATTATCAAGGACTAGTCCATTGATGTCATTAACAAAGCTATGGTCCACTAATTTACAGCTATACTCTGACAGTGATATTAATTGAAAAGGGTGACATATTATCCACATCACCTCGATAATCAAAGACCAAATATTACCATCTACTCTTTTTAATCATTCACACTTACGTTCAAACTGCTTAGATAGAGAATGGGGTCATAACATTTTAATGAGAAAATGAAAAGTTGGCAAATTATCAATTAGCTCTAGTGATGCCTTTGCTGTGTGGATGGATTTTGGAATCAAATCACTGCACTGCAGAAAGTGAAAAGTCTCATTTTTCTTGTGATCTGTGAAGCTGAATCATATTTTGGAAAGGCGAGACATTGTTCCTTGATATTTGTTGGTTGGTTCTTGGTCAACTTTGCTGAAAAAACAACAGGGGTAACTCAAGCCAAATAAGCAACAAGCAAGCTGCCTTTGATGCTACATCGACTGGTTCCACAGATGTGGATTATATAATCCTGATCCTACACTGAAGCACACTTTCAACTGAAAAAGTAGTGAAAGGCCAATTTTTAAGTCAGCCGATGAACGTAGCCAATTAATGCCAGTTTGAGATAATGGGTATCGACTGATGCCTTCACTGATGGAGCCGACTATTATGTTAGCCTACAACAGGGAATGCCAGCACACTTGTTTGAATTCTCCTATTTATTACTATAAGTTGTTGTTTTTCTTTTAGTTTTTATTGTTTTTATTTTTAGTGCAGCTCTACTTAAACAAACGGAAACAATGCAGAAAATGACAGTTAAATACATTTACAAGTTCAGCAATTTTGTTATATTTATGTAATTGTTGTATTTTATCAGATGCAATGATATTGGCATTATATATCCACAGTTATAGATTTTTTTTCTAGTTATAGAAAAACCCATATCAGTTGGTTGCTATGATAAAGGATTTAAAGGCACACCTAGGAAACTGGCCCATTCAGTGTTTGGAGAAATTGCATTATTGGTATCAGAGTACTCTTTCCACAGACTGTGCTCATGTAGTTTTTGTGTTTTACATCATTATTCTACTAATGCACATTTTTGTGGAACTGTAAAAACCATCTCTCTGTTACCTGTCTTTACACTCACAATTCTGAATGGCCGTAGTGTGCAAAGCTGGCAGGGTTGATTGCTGTTTTTCCTTGTTTTCTTTTGCTTCCTGGAATAAACTGCCAAATAGAATAGAATAAATATAACACACACGACCCAGCAAATAAAACTGCAATACTGCTCAGACACAACTGATGAACTGTAGAATAGTTGGTTATATTTATTTTAACTAATTTACCGACTGAGCGACTTCACGGAAGCCTTGCTGCTTCCTCCACTCCATGATCCATCTAATCAGATGCCAGGCAGCGACGGTGCATACGAAATGCAATGCTATCTCTGTATCTAGGCCTCATATGTTTACTGCACCGTCTGGAGTCCCTCCTGAAAGTGAAAGTGTGTCATCTAATGTATGCAGCCAGCAGTCGCTGCTCCTGAGCTGTTCTGGGTATTGGGGATTACATAAACTAAACAGACATGGAGTGTGGAAATGGCCTCCTGTCAGTGTGTGTGTGCCACTCTTCCTATGGTTCCTCATGCTCCCTGACAACTGAAGCCTGAGCATCTCCAAAGACTTGCACCATGGGGAGCCGTGTTTTGCATTATCATTAAAGACGCATATGGGGTGTGGGGGACCGTAGTGCTACATGTATGCCACACCGGATCAAAAACTAGGCCTACACTCTGTGCAGAGATTGCAACACGCGGCGTTTCCGTGGGCGCGTTTGCTGAATTTCAGGATATTTTATAGTGCTATTTTGTACTGCGTATCTCACAGGGAAGCACCCAAAAGATTAGGATGAGACACACTGCTAGAGACAGCAGCATCACAGCCTTCTGCAGTGCTTCTCATTTTCCTAGGAAGCAGCCGAGTGGTGTCTAGGCAGCATTTGTCAGAATGTGAAGATTTCTGGCAAGTTTTCCATCAGAGCATGTCATCCTGTGCAAGAGAGAAACCAGCTCGTCTCATGTGGAGTACAAATGCTCCATGCTATTATTTTCAGCAGTGTGGTACACTTTAACAGAGACTCGCTCGTACAGAATTTCACCTTTTCCACTATAATAAAAAGACAACTTTTTTAAGGGTTTTTACCATCCTCGCTCACCAGACCGGTGTCACAAAGACGTGGCCCACACACACTCAAGATTCCATGAAACAAACAGCAGAGCATCATCAATGAGTAATTGAGAGCGACGGCAGGGCAGAGCATCAACACCAGGGGGAACAGAGCGACTTGGCTTGGGCGCCACATTTCACCATCTCGCTCAGCAGCTGGTGATCAAACCAATCAGATATGCTTGGAAAC
>CAFUXE010000471.1:219593-256451 GCA_903364295.1 Serranus cabrilla
CCTTTCTATTTCTCTTTTTCTTCTCTCATTACCCTCCGAGCATCTTGATTCACGTCTCCATCACAGTTAAATGTGGATGATAGCCTGTTTTTCCTCATCGTGGTTGCCGATGAGTCACACTTTAATGGATACGCAATGGTGTACAGTGAGAACAAAAGTATTTTTAGGATTGGTTTTCATAAATAAAGCCTGCCAATGGTGTTACACACTTTAAAAAACATAAAACTCAACATTTAAGAGAAAGACATAATGAGCAAGAACAGGCAAATCTAACAATACCAATCTGTTTACTTACTTTACAATTGACGACACGGTACATTGACATCAGATAAGGTCCATTTATTGGATCCAACAGATACAAAAATATTGTTAATCATATCCTTCACTTTCCTAACAATAATATAAGGCCACTGGAGTTACTGACAGCATGAATGCACCGCACAGGGTGTCATATTCCAGCATTATTATTTGTGCATATTTACTACTTTAACAACTGAAATGTCTCCACTGAAATTTCTTGCCATTATATTATAAAAGAAGATACGTGCATGCTGCTGTCAAACAGCACTCCATGGTCCATTAGTGTTGGGTGACAGTGCAATCAGCCACTTTACAAGTTCAAGTGCTCCAACTGATCCCTGGAATGTCACGTCTGTTTATGACACGGGTTCGGTTGATATAGGGGCCATGTATGACCTGCCAGATAGATATGATCCTCAACTAGCGAATATCAGTTTTATTACAGCTGCGCGTACCGGATCAAATTAGCATACAATAAAACCACAGCATAAAACATCTTTTACTACGTAGGACATGTCTGGCATACCAGATGCCCACAAGGGACAATAAATAACCCTTTGAATAACAGGGTAGAATAATTATACTGTACTCACAGACTCAGGACACAAACTGATAGAAATAGAAAAGCTGTCAGTTCCTAAGTGTTCATTACATAAAGCATGAGCACTGTATTAAAAGGGAGTTGGGAAATTCGCCTGTTCCTGGTGAGTCGGATCTTTGAGGGCTTATATCACAGCACGGGAAACACACAAGCCTGTGAGCAGCTGAGGCTGGGCAATATAGCCAAAATCCTCTCTCCCAATATAGGTCATTTTATATCTTATTAAGGATACATATTGCAATATAGTGTGGTTTCTGGTCATTCGAGAAATAAATATGAGATAAACACATGATAAAGTAAATTTTTTGTGCAGATTAAATCCTTGTTGAATGTAAATCACGGGTTATTTTCTCATTTGATTAAGAACTTTAGTGAAAATTAGCTTAACAATTTCAAGTAAACTTCCAAATGATGTAAATATTGCCATGATATGCCAGTCTGGTAGCTGGTTTTCGATATTGCAATAGACCTTTTTATATCATTCTGACAATATATATGTCATATTTACACCATATGAACACCTAAAGAACAACCTGTTCCCAAACCTTTCTGAAGCATGTGACGCTCTCCTATAAAGACAGAGATCAAGCTTTATCACACAGACATTCATAGAATCCGAGGGCAGCTGCCCCTTCCCTCCTCCATGGAGCAGACTATAATCTTCCTACTGGTCATTTGGTCCATTCCACTTATCAGCAAGCTTTGTCTGCACAATCATCTACCACTCGTACTGCCAACAAAAGACTTTATGGATTACTGGGAACTTTAACCACACAAATTATGTCCATCTTCTGATTTCCTTGGAACATAATGTGTGCCGCCATCCTACAGTGCAGCTATCTCATAATGCAATGCAGTAAAATGATAAATATAGGTTCAGAGCAGTAAGTAAGCGCTGTTCCTTTAGGCTTATACTATGTGAGCTCATATGCACAGATGTTACCATATTCCTGCACATTAACTATATTTGGCAAATTAACGAATTCTTACACTTAAGTCCCTGTTGTGGTGCTGGCAAAATAGACTTTTCCCATCTCCCATTTGTCTTATTGCGAGTACACATTCTGAATCAATAGCAAAAATCTATTTCAGTACGATCGTCCCCCTAACAAAGCTCCTCTGAGACCAATAGGCCAACAGTCTGTGAAGGTTAATGGTAAGGAAGAGGTCACAAATTGCTCCATTCAGTCTCCACCATTATCTGCTCCTGCTGCCAAAAACTGTACTCTTGATGACTTCCATTCATAAATCAAACCTCAAGCACATGAGTAACAGGTGCTCATCTGAGGAGGATTTGGCTGGCGCCGGTCCAACAGATAAGTCCTGCGCTGCACACCTCTGACACCCAGAGAGAGAGAGAGAGGTAGTGATAAAGAATTGGGAGAGGACCAGAAAATCAATCAGGAAGCCATCTGGCATCCCAGCACTCTGGAGACACCAACAACTGTCTACTCCTCCGCTGTGTTTCCCTTAGTCCCTGTGCATAGCCTGCGGGACAGCCACACAAGTGACCGCGACAACGGAGGGATCTGTAGTCATCTGATTCTGACGGATGGAAACAGAGGCGGCGTGCACCAATCACCACAACCCACCAGAGTAAAACTGTGCGCTCACGGGAATGACATCTCGCCTGTGTGTGCTGTGTACAGACACTTTGTCAAACTTCCAACTACTGTTTCTCTTTCTGTCTCATTGTGTGATAAAATATACATCCAGTACATAATCATCTTCCTGAGGGGATATATTTCAATAGAATCATATGTTTTCTATATTGAGGCACTTTCTTGGCTTCACAATCTTTAGTTTTTAAGGTCGCAATTTGGTTCAATTTTCGCTTTAAACATTTTCTTTTCAGCACTGAAGGCTATGCCATTTTTAGACAATTGAGTTCTGACTACATGGTATCAAGTCTTATATATCTGCTTTAGTTTTTAGGGGAAATGAAGCACACACACGTGGCCATATGGTCAAATATACCATTCAACAGATCCTGCTTTGATTTCAATAACTTAAACTCAAAGTCCATTATGATTAGTTTCCGACTTTCTTGGGTATTTCTTGTGATTTGCACTTATTAGCATTAAGGGAATAAATCCCCACTCATTTATAACTAAAGCTGAGCTGTGTCTGCAGCAGAGCTATTAAAATACACAGTCATTTACGCTTATCTAGAAAATAAACCCTTTCACACAAACATTGTTGACACCACATGAAGTCATTTCAGAAAATATGGCTATGATTTAGTCTTTTGAAGCTGCATATAATTTAAAAAGCACAAAAGGCAAGTGCGCTAGGTTGAAAAAAAAAAAAGTTACAAAAATTACTACAAAACTAGAAAATGACCCATGTCATTTTACCTTTTAAGTTAAATTTGCATTGCAAAATGACTTCAGTCAAAGCGGAATGTAATAAGACTGGAGTTTCTCCTGTTATCAGTAGTTAGGTGATTATGGTGAAGAGGTACTAGGTAATTGCAATAATGCCTGGGATCTAAGGCTTTTTCTAAGCCACTGGTATGTAAGAGTAGAAAGCACTCAAAAAGGTTCTTAACAATATACCTGAAGATTCGTCCCACTTTCTCTCAACACTCAGAGAAAACAGTGAAAAAGAGGAATTTGCAGAGAGGAGCGTTGGCCCCCTCTACAGGAGAATACGCAAACATTTAAAAATGCCTCATAATGATGCAGCTCTGAAAATGACTGTAATGTCAGCCACTCACTCATAAGAGCTTCAGAGATTGTTGATGGAGGTATAAAACAGTTATTTTCATTTAGACAGATGCACACGTGTTTCAGTGTTCGTCCATGTGTGCACAAAGCAAGCAAGTGAGCTGAACTGATCCCACAAATCGCACCAGTAGTGAAGCGGGTAAAAGAAAAAATGTCAGCATGTATGACTGTGCTCACTAATCCTCCTTGATTACGAAAACAATATTCCAGTAGGCTCCTGTCTCCCAGCAACAGTCCCATAAATATTAACAAAGTACGTCCAAATGTATGTGCTTATCAGTATAATTTCCGATTGGTCCGTTCAATCCAGCTGGCACAAAAATGTGCAAAGGTTGAAGTTTGGAGAGGAGCGTGCAGGCTTCCTCCTTTGGGTTCCTTTCAGGGCAAGGCAAACATATCAAAAAACACTCAGCAATTCAATCCACCCATATCCCTCCTCAGGATATCGGCCCTGAATTAAAAAATATATATGTGCATATATTTTAGGTTGATACCATTACATCCTCTCTTCAAAGAACCACTTTTGGTGGAGGCTGTCTGTGCACGGCTGGAGTGAGGGGGCCGGCGTCCCGTTGTCTGTCTTGTCTAGCGCCTGGACGCACTTCTGGCTCACGGCGTGGTACAGGCTCCCGTCCTGAAAACAGCCAGGTGGAGAACCACTTAATATCATAATACTACAAAACACAAGAGCTACATGCTGGTTAATCACTCAAATGGCCAAGGAACTGTTACAAAAAGCAGCTTTGACTCTTTTAAGAGCACCAAAGCTTAGTATTAGACCGCAGATATTCTGCCAACATTCATTCTGTCTTTGTTGGAGCAATTTACATTTAGATAGAGTGGTTTAGCTACTGACATTAGCGTGGCGTGGAGACACTGAACACACGCTAAACAACCTGCAGCACTGTGTGGTGAATAACCAGCTTTATTGTGCTCTGACTGGGTACAACATTCACTAGTTTAAAAAAAAAAACATATTTTGGATGTTATCTTTTGTGGTTATGGCTGATAATGGGGAAAAGAACTGACAGAAGAACAAAATAATAAATAAATAGTTAAAGGGGAGAGTAGTAGAGCACATTTAAAACATGTATCCGGCTGTGTTTAAAACAGAAATATGCTCGTTACCTTCCTGAGGATAAACTTCTGGTCTACAGGTACAGGTTGCCCTCGTTTCCTGCACTGCTGGACAGTCAGGTAGGTGCTGATGTTGTCGCCCATGATGCACCCAGCAGGTTCCCTCGTGTTATATCGGATCTCCCCGTCCGAAGAGTATTCAAAGAACTGTGGAAAACAAAACAGCTTTAAATCATCTCATGCAAATTGTGTAAAATAAAAGCTGAATGAAAACAATGTCTTCATTTTTCTCAATAACACTTAAACTAAAAATGTTTTTGCTGTGGAGTAAGATAAAGACCGTGTTTTATGCATGAACTCAAGTGTCAATTTTTCTCTTCAACTCAACGGATGGAAACTTGCATTTAGTAATATCAACATTATGGTTAGAACAGAAGGAGATATTTTTAGTCACCATCATGCATATATATGTCTGCATATGACTCAGACACACGTGCGCTGCTGATGCGTGTGCAGACTATAAATGTAATAGTGATTCTGCAACATGAAAAGCACTGTGATGAAGCAGACAACACAAGTGCTGCTGAGCCCACTTCCTCCAGAGAACACAGCAGTGTGGGTCCACAGGGGGCTGCTGGAATAACAATGGTAAATTTCCTGGACTATTGTCAACCACAGAGGGGAAAAAACACTGGGGAAAAAAACTCTCTGTTGTATCAACAAGGCCAACGTATCATTTCTCAACTCGGGATAGACAGACTAGTTCACTATTCCCAGATAAGATCGCAGCTACAGACCCTCGTGGTGTAATGTGAAATGAGAGGAATGTATTACTGTGAGAGAGTCTGAGCAGCTATTGTTACTGCGGTCTAAAATGAAAACACACATTATGCTGTTTTTAAACCTACAGGCTATAGTCTTTACCAATAAACTGTTATGTGGTAATTCGTAAATCTTGATGGGAGACATAAGCAGTAGTGGAGAAATATTTAGATCCCTTACTTAAGTAAAAATACTAAGTAAAAGTCCTGCACTGTATACAGTGCTTACTAAATTAACAAATAAGTAGTATGACATTACCAGCATGTGTTCACCTATAAGTACTGAAGCAATTATCTGAATCACATGACTGTATCACAGCCCAAGACCATGTTAAAATTAGGACAAGGTCGTTTTTACCAGACAATACACCAAGAATACTTTTATGGCCAGTGGGCAGAAAGCCTGACATCCATTACCTGGTTCTGACCCATGCCGTGACACGGGTAGAGGATGACCCTTTGGCCCACCACTACGTGTTCGTCTACGGGGTTGTAGTCAAAGCAGTAGTTGGTCTTTCCTCGGTTCTTCAGCTACAATGGGAAAAAACATCAATAGATCTTACTAGATATTGATGAAATATAGATTACAGAAGCTCAAAATCTCATTCCAGAGTTGATCTTACTGTATGGAAATATCACTTTTAACTGTTTTTTAAAAAATCTCTCATCTCTATGAGTCAGCCTAATTAAATCTAATCAAACTGATGAGAATTGGTTAGTTTATACCCTAATTAAACCTGACAATTAGCAGCTCAGACGTGTTCTCACCATTCCAAACATGCCTGGCTGATCCTCTGGGACGTGAATATCAGGATACACGTTGTCCAGATACCACCTGAAGTTTTTACAGCCAAGCTTCTCTCTCAGCTTCCTCCGCTCGCTCACGTCCCCAAAGGCCTCCTAATAACAAAAAACATTGTTATAGTTACACCTTTCTGCCATAATAACCTGAGATTTAAAAAGAAAAAGAAATGAAGAAGAACAGACGAGATGTATTCTGGCTATCACACGATGATTATACAATTAGAAATGTCCTATAATCAAACAAAGACCTCATATGTGTGTATGCTCATTGTCAGACAGCCAGACACAGTGCTGTACTGAAATAGTATACAATAGCACCATCTATAGTTGTTCCATAACTCTACACAATTACTTCCTTATTAATAAAACACCCTCAAACAAACACAACACCACTCCTACATCCTCATCAAACAGGAGCAAGGAGATCCACTTGTGTCACTAAATGCAACACACTATAAGATAAATACCTTCAGACACACAGAATTATACACATACACAGAAGTGATCATTACTAGTGATTTAAAGTGCTTAAAGATAATAATAATCTTAATGAGAGAATTCTTCAAAATCCACATTACAAAGTCACAAGTCATTAAATCATCATGTTTTAAAAGAAAACTGATTTTTAAAAAAAGAACAATTTGGTTTATAAAAAACTGATACAGTGTAGGAAAAGGTAAGGTATTTTTTTTAAAAGGAAATAAAAGACAGTTCAGAGGAAATTAAAATCAGGAAAGGCTCTCAGATTAAAGTATGTTGAAGTAGAGACTTAAAGGAGATCACTGACTCAGCTGACTGGATTTCCTTGGAAAGATCATTCACAGCCTTGGGGCCCTGAATGCAAACGCTCCATTTTCAGACGCGCCCCTGCAACAGACAGACGACCTCTGCCCGAGTATTTCAAAGCATGCACCGGCACGTGTGGCTATAAGGTCAGAGATATAGCACGGAGAGAGCCATGAAAAGCCTTTCAAAAAAAATCTATTCTAAGACGTGCTGGGAGCCTTTGATTCGTGGGTGGAGTGGGTGTGGTCAGAGGAAGGCTCCAGCAGCACTACAGGATGTTTCTGATTAACCTGGGCTCAGCTTCGGTTGGCTGTTCATCAGTTTATTTGCCCACGTAACAGAAACCCAAAGGAGAGAGTCCATCCTCAATCAGGGGACCAGTAAGGACCCTCAGGAGACAATGAGGGCCACTACAGTGTATGAGGCCAATAAGAGGAGCATTAAGGACAATTGTCCAAAGACAATCCAGTCCATAGATAAAGGGGATCACTGAATAATTTGATAAACATTAAGAGGTCAATTTGATGGACACAGAAAGGCGCCAATTAGTAAAAAGAGTCAGAAAACAACAGACTTGTGCTGACAGATTCACTCTTTTGTCTGAGTCATGCCTGGAAACGATACACTGTTGCACAATGAATCTAGTTTACTTGGGTTTCACACTGCCTTATTACTTTTTAACCAGGAGTTGTAAACATAACTCACATGGGCTGTCAGATGACTCATCAACTTGGCAGTTTTAATGACCAGGCATCCGGCAATGCTACTAAAATGTTTAACTGCGTCCGGAGTGCCTGGAGATATTAAAGTGAGCCATTAATGTATGCATTACACTGCTTCAAGTTACGTAGACTGTGGGCTTAGATTTTTAAATCAGGACTAAAGGTGAACATGTCGATTATTCATACCATTCCTCAAGTGCTAATTTGCACAAGTAAACATTTTGCTGCCTGAGTTCATTAAGCAAAGGAAGTCAGTTGATCCTGAAGGGACGAAAAGGAGAACGTTGTGTGTGTAGCTTCTGCTTTGACAAAGTCTGCTAGCTCCAAGAGATTAAATGGGCGGTTCGGATTTTTCTGAAGTGGGGTTGTATGAGGTACTTATCCACTGTGAGTGTATTAAGTACAGTAGATTATGGTTGGCATGCCACCAGTTTGGAGAAGCAGCTGGGAGTAGTGAAACATATCAAATGTATTTTAGCCACCTAAAAACGTCAGTTTAAGTGTGCGCTATATTTAGAATATTTTTCAAACCTTTCCCTTGCTGTCAGACAGCCCTGTACGCCTTGATCAATTTGTGAAAAGCTAAATCAGCATTATTACTGTTCAGTGTCAGTCGATTCATAACAGCACAAATCGGACAGCATATACACAGATACAGATATGCCTTTGATATGCCAACATCGGACGATAATATCCGTCTCTACTGGAAATGCCAAAAAAAGAGAAACTGAAAAGTGAGATAAGGCTGTCATATGCTGGAAAACTTTACAGTATCATCAGAATGAAACGGTGTGTAATAGAACATGATGGAAAGTTTTGTTTTGTATGTATGAGCATGTCTGCCCTAAGAAGGGCAGCAGAAGTGTTTGTTTAGAGGCTTTGGTGTATTGGGTTTGAAGAGCCACTGCGGTGTTGGCAGCACTGCCTCCTCTCAGGGAGATGAGCGCCACCTGATCTGTGTTTAGAGAGCTTCTCCTCTTAACTACACTGCCACACACGCACTCGCACCAAAGCAGGGCACCCCACAGGTTAGCGCTGCTCTCACTCTGTCAAGGACAGGTGGGTGACACCCGTTGGCACCGAGTGACACGGAAAGGTGGTAATCACACACCGGAACGCCCTGACACCCCTGTCACCTTGAGTGTCTGCCGCTCATGTATCCCAAGTGTCACTTAATCAGCGGGAGCTTTTACACCGCAGCGGGAGTGCTGTGTGTGTGTGTGTGTGTGTGTGTGTGTGTACATGTAAATTGGTGCATGTGTGGGACTAGTGAAATGATTCATCAATAGCAGCTTCGTGATGAGTGCAGCTTTAAAAAAAAAAAACTACAGTCTTCCCAATACTTCATAAAGGAAACAAATCATTCAGTCATTAATATGCCAGAACGCTCGCTTTAAAAAAATTGTTGCGTTTGATACCACGAACACATACACACGCACGCCATCTGTGCGCACTCACCAGTCGTGCGTGGGGGTTTCGATGGTAGTAGACCTCTTTGTATTCATCCATCCAGACCTCAGCAGCTCTCACGCTGTTTGCCAGAGCTTTGCTCCGCGAGTAAGGGGCCTTTTTAGGGAACACATGCCCCACATGGGAGCATGGGTGGATCTCCAGGCTGCCCCCGCACTGCCAAATCTAAGAGACATCAACACCAACACCACGAGGATTTGGTTAGCCTCTCAGTAATGATTCAATCATGCAACACAAAGCACAGCCTTGTTGTGGAGGAACTTGGAAGCAGAAAAGCTGTTTTGTTGTTGAAGGGAAATATTTCCCTTTGGGAAATTGTGGTTATTGAAATAAAGAGGGATGTTCAGATTCTTCACTGCAATTAAAGTATTAGAATCTTTGGCTAGTTTTCACTGGTTGTGTAGATATAATTCTTTTAGGATGGTTTTCTCAGGCAATAATGAGTCATCACATGATGCAATTCTTGGTAAATTGAAGCCAGATCTGGCCTGCGTTTTAAGTGCTGTGGTGCTAAAACATAAATGTCAGTATGTGAATTGTTCCTATTTTGCATACAACTGGTTCTTCCTTCAACATGCAGAATAACTGTGTGTACAACAAGGACACAAACAACATTTCTCACCCTGAAGGAGAACTCCAGGTTCTCTCCTCCCCACACCTCCATCCCTGTGTCGTATGTCCCCAGGTAATGGAAGTAGTTCTTACTCACAGCAAACAGACCGCCTGCCATTGTAGGAGACCTGAGGAGGAACAAACATTTCAGATGCAGAGCTCAGCAGGTTGTAACCAGTGGGAACCACTTTTTAAACACAGAAAAAATAAGGTCAGCATACAGCAAAACATGAACCCCCAGAGAAATGTTTTTTAAATATTTGTATAACCTCAATATCACCTGTTGTATGACTTAATACATTTTTGCATACATAAACATACAACAGAACCATTTCTGCTCTCTATAGACTAATACTTTTATCACGTGCTTGTTGAAAGGCTGTATTTGCAATATAACCCTATTATATTATCAGTACATCAGTAGCATAAATTGATTTTAATATTACGATAATGTCGTTAAGCGCAATCATTTCTGGGAGAATATATCATACAACAAAAATAGTTATCATGACAGGCCTAGTAAGTGGACGTATCAGTTACTCTATAATATTGGAATTAATAAAAATGTTTCCTGCATCTTAATGAGACAAGTGATCTATCATCTTTAGTGCCAGCTGATAAAAGTGCTATATGTATTAATGCAGAGCCTATTCTGTAAAGTTATCCAAATGTTCCCACAGACCCACCTGATGACATCGATGGGCGAGCGGCGGCGTTTCTGCTCATAATCTGGGACCGTGTGCCAGGTAAACACCAACCGCCAATCAAACCCCCCGATCTGGGGTTCACCAGAGTTCCCTAAGTACTGGAAGGTGTTCCAGTCAATGACATCAATGACAGGACACACCACAGCTGAAGGCTCCTCTTTGATCCTGGGGGAGAAAGGAGAGAAACGCTGTTGACAGGAAGAAGCAGAGCTACAAAGCAAGAAGAAAATTGCTCATCTCAAATGTCTGAGTCAACTTTTTATGCTGCCCTTGCTCTAAAGAGAGACCAGTTACTGAGCACTGAGTCTGCTACATCACAGCGCTCCTTTAGCTGGCGGCAGGCGAGTCAGTGCTTGACTTACTGGCTCTTCAGTTGTGCTATAAGACAGCTTTTTTTAAACCACAGGGCCACACTTTGACAAATTCTCAGAAAACATTCAATTTTCCTGCTGAGGGTTTTCTGACCTGTGGAGCAGGGGCTCTAACCAGCCGTCGTGACACTCGCAGTGACAGTCCAGGAAGGTCAGCACATCACCCGTGGTAATGGACGCCCCCAGCAAACGGGCTCGCACTAACCCTTCCCTCTTGGTGGCCCGGATCAGACGCACCTTCCTCAAACCTGCTACGTACCTCTCCAGTGGCTCCTTCAGATGATCTTCAGGGAGTTAAACAGATAAACAAAATATGATACATTTTTTGGGTATGTGGATGCCATTTTTCTACTGAGGGCAGCTATGTTTCTCAACATCACTTCAAACATTAAATTATTAAATGGAACAAGTACAAGAAAAACAATTACAAACTGCTGCCAGCCTTTGAGAGCAGCTGGGAGAGCTGATTAACACAAAAAAAAAAAGGAAAATAGTGTTTCAAAGCATTTGATACACAATTAATGCATTCAGATCATCCATCATGTCTTCTCACTAAAATAACACAACAGTGCTTTTGGAAGTTATCTCATTAATTTGTGCTTCTTAATAGAACTGTCAGCACTGTTTGTATGGGACAGCATACAAATAGATCTGTACTTTACAAGTCTGTTTTTCTGTGCCTGTCCTTTAGAATCCGACTGCAAAAATTGTTTTTAGTCCTCACACCTCCTCCTCAAATGAAGTAATCTGAAACAGAATCATCATGCTGTGGTTGATTTTTTCACCACTCCGTGTTGCAGCCAGTGTTGGGGCAAAGGGAGAGGCAGGCATTGCTTCATTTGCATGGCCATGAGCCAAAACATTTTAGAGCCACTCCCTTTAAGTGTGTGCAGAGACAAAACATTGAATGACTTCAAATAAGGACACACTAATGCCCTTGACAAAAGACAACAAGCCTAGATCAATTTAAACCAGCCACAGAATGGTGTATTCTTTACTGCTTTATGTGATGACAGCACTGGGCGTTGAACAATACACCATCCATGCAATTTACATGTGCACCGTTATTACTCGTTATCTGCATCATACATTCACTACCTGTAACTACATTCCTGCATCTCCGTTTAACTTTAGAACTTTATAACTCCCAACATTTCATCCTGTCTTCTTTCTCTCTATCTATCTGACAAACTCTGAACTGTCTGTGTTCCTCCACCTTTCTATACGTTCTGACTTGTCAGTTATCCAGCCTACTTCCCCACAGCCCCTCTGCCTGTCCCACCAGTCTGTCAGTCTACCTCCATCACCCTGTGCACGTACCTCTGTCGCTATAGTCGTCCACCAGCACCACCTCTTTCAGCAGGATGTCGGGTGACGTCTCCAGCACACTGTGGACTGTTCTCACCAGCGTGGACCAGGCCTCGTTGTAGAAGGCGATGACCACTGAGGTTGTTGGCAGGGACCGGTAGTCATACTTCAGCTCTCTGCAGCTGCAGTGAAAGGAAAAGTGGACATATTTTAAAGGGAGGATGTGGAGAACTGGATTAGGACTGCACATTCACATCTTGGAAAATAAAAGCTGCATGGAGTGTATGCTTGGCTAAAGTAAACCATAAAAAGTGACCACAATAGAAAGAAAATCAGATAAGGCAATCAGCAGTTACTCCCAAGAGCAAATGGCTCACTAGTAGTCATGTAGGAACTACAATGGCTGCTGGAGTTTAGCTTTGCTTGGCATCTACAGTGTATAAAATACCCTTGAACTTCATTACAGTGTGATACTAGTGTTTCTTTGGTGTCATGGTTGACACCACTCAAACAGTTACTTACAGGGGGTTCCATCTCTCTGGCAGCCTGCGGTGTAGCGACAATTTATCACTGACATAAATGTTAATCTGATGCTTTTTTAAGCTTTCCTCCTCTTTTCTTTTCTCCTCTGCGTTCAGATTCAGCTTGACGGCTCTCCCCATTTCACCCAGGGCATTTAAATCCAAGGGGGGCCTCTCGTAGACGGGTTTCTTTAAATCTTCATTTGCCACCTCTCGCTCTCCGGGGGCCTCTCGTCGATTCGTCGCGCTCACGTCTCCGGAGTTGTTTCTTAAAAATATCAGATATCCCACAAAAGTGGCACCAAAGAGGAAGAAAAGTAACTTGGGTCGGTTCCTTCTTCCGCAGAGTGCCATCGTGTCGCTTCCTTCCTCGGTGCAAACTTGTGTTGAAGTTTCATGCCCTGAGGAGCTGCTGCACTCCGCTGGCACCCACTGCTGAAGTGACCCTCTTCCTCTCACCAGCCTCGGCACGTTTCCGTTTTGCGACTTCAACTTTAGTTCGCATTCTTTAAACCGCAATTAATGTGAGTTTACGTTAAGTTCTGTCCGAGAAAAGTCCAACTAACGGTTGCCAAACTTGGGAGTTGTGGTACTTGTTGAGCGGAACCTTGACGGCTTTATCTTAACGGACGTTGGTGTAGGACACTCCTCCTCCTCGGCTCTCTAACGGTGCGCCCAATAGAAGTGTGACAGGATTATCAAACTCGGATTAAACTAGTTATCTACTCGGATTAGCTAGCTAACCTTACCCAACCTGCGGGCACCCGCTGGAAACAAAACAAATCTAGGTCAAATCAAAAAACCGTCCACTGCTTTCTTCATTATTCATTAAGAACATTAAATGTTACAATTAAATACATACATTCGGACTCGTCCTCGACATTAAAATGCGCCGAAATACTTTCTTGCTGAACTCTTTAGTTTTAAACAGGCTGAAGTTTGCAACCCCACTACCTGAACTTGAGTTGAAGTTAAACCTGTTAAGTGGTCCAAGCTAGCAACTACGTTTCCGGTTTGCGAATATCAAAATAAAATTCCGAAGTAACTGAATTATATTTGAATACAACAACAGCAGTTTAAATGCAGTATTCATATTTTCTCCTTTGAATAAATAACAATGCAATATTAGAGACATATTATATTGCATACGATACAGTATTGTTCATATGTATTGCAACTATTAGATTATATTATTATATACATAAAAATCAATAAAAGTAGAGAAAATCATTAATTGATAGTGAAAATAATCACCAGTTGCAGTTCTAATAATTATATTCTATAGATGATTAATTAATGTAGGCATTTTATTCCAACCAAAATGCCTGTCACTTTCCTTATAGTTAATTAGGTTGCAATATCTAATTAAAGAAGAGCCTAGCTGCCATCATGGGCTGAATATGACATTAAATTGTAACATTGGTTGCAATTACGTTCATGTTTTCATGTTTAGTTTACTGAGAAACTTTTAGGTGGTGTAGTTCTTGTGATTCTGCGATTTTAACTTAATGGCGAAATAGAAAAACCGGAAGTTAAAAGTGTAAACTCCTATAATTTGACAAAGTTGAGATACAGTTCAGCTCCTGGTAGCTGCAGGTAAATTTTATAGAAGGGGGAAATGTCAAGGCCCGTAATATTAAATTACGAAAAGTCACTTTGAGTTGGTCTTTTCCAAAATATCAGATAAAGATAGTTTTATTGAGCTTTTCTGGGTTCTCAAGGGTACATGATCTAACCTGTGGGCCATGTGATTCATTTCCATCCTTGTTTAGCCTACTGTAACTGTAACGTCCCTAGAATGTATGTAAAATGTATGAGCTGTTATTAATAACACGACCCCGAATAAGACACATTTTATATTGGTATACGCCAAAGTCCTTAAACTCTGAAGCCTCTTCACTGACCCTGGGAGAACCCAGCTCCCAAATATAGAAATCATTAAGGCTACCTTGGTGGTCTCATTTCATAAGCAGCCAGTTGTCACTCATATGAAACTGATATGAAAACTCTTGACACCAAAGATGAAATCTGACACAAAATGTATGTTTAAGCAAATTAAAATGCTAAATAATTAAGGCGATCTGTCACGGCGAGAAGGTAATTTGAGTGGCATACTGTTTGATCGAGTACTCATATTGTGAAAATTACAAAGACACACTGGAAGGCAACAAGTCAGCCGGAGTGTTGTAATATATCACGGTAGACTGGGCTTGTCGTGTCTGTCAGAGACACAGTATTAATGTTAATGCATGAGGGCGTTTTCATTTGGGGCCGGTTGATGGATAACATTTTCCATGCAACAGATATTTGGTGCAAATATATTAACAGGGAAATGAAACAATGGTGAACTGCAAATGCACCTTGGGGCTATGATTGTCTGTTGTAACTCCAATACAAGCATGTATTTGTTTGGCATTGACAAAAATAAAAATGAGAAAAAAAATAGCCTTTTCATAAAGAATTTTAATACCACATATTTTCTAAATATGATTTTCCAATATCTAATAAAAACACCTTTAACGTTTAATAATAATAATAAACATAATAATAATAATTACCAACATATTAATTTGGAAGAAGTTACTGGACCAGTCTCGATCAGCAGGAGAGCTTTTAATTCACTCAAATCCTTCATTAACATTTTTCTGACACAATAGGATCCCAAAAGGGAAATAAACAATAGCATGGTAAATCATGAAAGTGTTATATTTCCAGGGAATATATATCATCATCTTCTTTTAAAGTAAAAGGTGTAGAGAGCAGTGGTCTAAGGTGGGATTGAGAGAGAAAAGTAAGAAAAACAGGAACTTTTGTTCAGAGGAGGGTCAGAGTGAGGCCTCTTGCATAAAGATGGATGAGGCTCGCCTAATGAGCCAGGGAGAAGAGCACACCAAAACAAAAGAGCGAGCATATAAAGGCATCCAGTATTATTTGCAATGATTTATTCAGAGGATCAATCGGTTGTTTTAGTTTGTCTGCAGTCGAACTGAATTGCACAGCACAGATCTGTATTTATTCTATAAATAGTCTGTGGTAATTGTTGACTACTTCTTGATGCCTCTGCAGCTGTCCTCGTTTGACATGGTGCATAAAGTTGATCTTTTCCCTTCAGTGGATTCGTCATTCTCAGCACTGAATTATATACCCTTTCAGATTTAGAGCCTTGAAAACTGTTGGATTCTTCTATATGTTCAATACTGGTCTCTATTGAAATATTACATTCATTGGTTTGATTTCTTAATGACAGCTTGGTGATGTTTTAGTATCTCTTTATAAAGGATCCCGGAAACCAACTAATTTTATAATGTAAAAGACAAGGTTAACAAACCATCAGATTTGACTTTCTCCCAATCTCTTACAATATAAATTAAAATATAATATATATAGGTTAGCTAAAGCATTAATGAAATCTCATCCTCTTTGGTCTCAGTGGTTTCCATCATCATCAATTTAAATTCCTCTCCTGGCCACGACCCTGAGGCCAGTACATGGACTTTGGCCTTCCATTAGTAGTCAGTGTTATTTGCTTTCCTACCAGTAGGTGGTGCCAAATGACTGTGGATACTTTCATCCCTATGGACAGTTTAAAGGAACACTTCAGCCCCAACATGATTATTTGTATATCAGTTACTTCCTGCACACATTTTCTCTATTTAAAAGCACAATCAGTCCCATGCATGTGCAGGCCTCATGACTAGTATTAAGCATGAGATTAATTAATAGTTTACTTCAATTAATTCAAATTCTCCTTTGGATTTTTGTTCACTGTGGAAGCATTCAAGACAGTATATGCAGTATTATATCGAGTGCCGAGCTGAGACAGAAACAACAAAAAGGACAGAGTGCACCTGTGGTTAGTTTTTTATTCTTTCAACCATCACTGAAACATCCATCCCATGTCAGTTACCCTCTACTTCATATCAAGTAATCATCATCACCATCCCTTTTGCATTATCAGTAGTTTAAAAAGGTGCTTTACCACAGCACTGTCCCACTCTGGTCCCTTAAACCAAACATTATTTACAAAGGTAACACAAAACTGGAGTCACTGCACATGTTTACCTACTGTATCCATTAACTAGTATGAATATCTCATATTCATGATGACCACAGACACCAAAAATAGCTCAGTGATAAGCAGTCTTGGGCAAATACAGCTGCTACTCAACATTTCAAAAACAGTTAGACTGCATCTCTTGGTCATTGAATGCCAGTAGAAAAACCAACAGGTCTTCAGTGGAAAAACAAAACAATACAGGAGCGTTTTCTTGATGCCGTTTCAAGTACAGTTTACACACAGGAGTCTTAACAAAACAGTCTGGCACTGTCAAGTTGAAGGATTAAATTAAACAGGCGCTCCCTTTAAGGCTTTTTGTGTCTAAATAAAATCAAGTGCATCAAGCCAGTGTTGTTTTTAGCATTTAAACACATTTCTAAATACATTTGACATCAGCTGGCACATTTCATTTCGGCACAAACAAGTTCTTTTTAAGGATGACAACCTTTCAAAGGCACAGTGACGGATGAGTTTAGAGGGTATTCTTAATTTTACACAACAGGGAAGAATAGATTACAGCACTCCTGTCAACTCACCAGGCCCTATGGGGCAAATTGCACTTAGTACAAATGCTTAATGAATGCTTCAAGTCTTGTTCAGGCAGCATTCCACCATGAAACTGGCTCCACAGAAATGAGATAGAATTGAGAGGAAGTCTAGTATGACCGCAGCGCTCTCTCCACATTTTCCTCTCACATGATGGAGCATGTTAGGAAGTAGCTGGTTTGGGGCGGAAAGCTGCTGACCTTACATTCCTGGCATGTCTTCTTTGAGCAGCCGTTCTTTTCGTTTTGACAACAAACAAGCATGATTCAACAATAATAATTAATATTAATTGCACATCCAGGTCCTATTTTGTAGTGCAGCATAATTTTACATGTCATTTGATTTTCTTCAATCTTTTTTGAAAGGCACTTCTTCATGCGCTTGGACAGTCAAATCAATTTCACCGCTTTCAAGTTTTTGCATTAGATGAAAGAACATGTGAAGATAATGACACTTCAGAGGTGCGCTGAACTCCATTTTGGTTGCAGAGGCACTTGGATGAAAGCAACACAGGAAAAAAAAAAGTCTACGGTTCAGCCGGTCTCCTTAAAAAGACCAAATAAACCTCGCCTTGCAATTCTCATTCACTGCGCTGCAATCTGCTCTTATTCAGTCATTCACATGGGTATAAAAGCGCTGAATTGGGTGATTCATTGGCTTAAAGTGACTGTTTCACCACCTTTCATTTGCTCGCCATTCCCATTCAAATGTAGAGCAGTCTTGGAGAGAAGACATCCACTGTAGTAATTGCACTATGGTAAAAGAAGGTCACTTGAGGTTTCTTGCTATTTTCTCTCTCCGCTCCTCCTACCACTCAAACTTCCACTGCTGACTTTTGTCTCCTGGCGTGCATCGCCTCATCTGGGTGTCCGTGCGGCCCTCAGGTGTGCGGTAGGCTGTCAAACACATGTCTGAGTGGGGGTGGTGGATCGTACCGTCCTGAGAGGTGAGAAGGAGAGAGTTTAGATTAGACATTGGATAAGAATGGGATAAATGGAGACTTGTGTGTTAAAACTATGAAACGCTACCTTTCTGAAGTCCCAGATGACACTGGGCGGTCTGATCTCCCGGTCATGAGGACAGTGCCTCATACCAACGGAGATCTGCCCGTCAAGTACTTCAGCACACAGCTCTGTCACCGAGTTGAACCGGATCTCTCTTTGAGTTGTGTATTCAAAGTACTGGAGCAGAAGAAAAGAGCTGGTTATGCGGTTATTTGCTCTGTATATTCGGCATGAATGTGTGTTTTTTTGCCATGAAATGGAAATTACTTTGGAAAGAAATCCAACTGCAGAAACAGCAGCAAGCGCTGCTCAGCCTCCAGTGTTTGTCGAAGTTCACTTCACACGCAGATTAAAATGAACTCGCTCGTGTTCATTTCTCAACTTTGAATGGAGTCCCAAAAAATTAACTAGTTCACGTTTATTTTCGATATGGCTGACGTTCTTACTTGTTTTTTTAGACCCAGTGGGCACAATTGCTTTAAAAATTTGATATTTTTTCGTTAGGAAACTTTACTGATTTGTTCAAAACAGTCCTTCAAATATTCTGGCTTCAGCAGTAGCAGAACAGGTGTGTTGAAGTCTGATACATGATCAAACATGGCAAACATCTGTTAAAAAGGAGGGAAACAGGATTTGATTGGGTAACAGACTTCTACACAACAGCGGCATGCTGCGTGCTGTAAATCCTCAGGTGCATAACACACAGCACATGAATGTTGTCAGGAGACACTAACATTAACATTCAGTATATCAAAGTGATTAAATCTATCTTTTGTGTATGCTTGACAACTGAAAAGCTGTTTTGCATTTAGAAAAAAAAAAGCCGCCTGCATCCAAGCTGTTACTTAATGTTTTTTTTCCGATTTCATACTGTATTTTTTACAAAATAACAAACCCTGTCTTTGGCCTTGTCACTGTCTCAGGGGAATTTCTCTCTCCTCCTCTCTCCTGTCATCCAGTGTTTGTTGCTTCAGTACAGTTCCATGAATAAACTGTATTGCGATGAGACTTTATTTTTGTCGTCTGTGCATCTTTTGCACAGATTAAAAGATGCTGTTATTGGCTCGTTTTTCAGGCTGAGGTACTCAGCGGAACATCATGCACCATAGATGACAGCAAACAGCCACTAAGCTGAAATTAAAGTGCACATACATTAAATGTATGTATAAATAATAATAATAATAATAATAAATAGTCCCATGCCGCATTTTGCTGCCGTTTATTCAGCCCCTGCTCTCACACACACACACAGACCTCAGCGGGGGAGGAGATGCAGACAGCAGATGAGAATTGAGAGACGGCAGCTTTATGATCATGTGCATTGAAGCTCTGCAAATAAAAACACCTTTGTGACAGCTGACAAAGGATCGGATGGGTTCAAAGGCCCGACAGCTGATACTGATCAGTTAAAAAAAGACTGTGATCGGCTCCAATACAGAGTCTGGAGATTGGATTGGGACATGCCTAGTTTATTTAACCAAAATCATGAGCGTGTTCAAGCACAGCAGTATCTGCTTCCTTTCCAATTGTTTTGGTACATCCCTCTTTTTACCTTAATCTCTGTTTTTTATTGAGAAAGCCTTTAAACACGCACAACTGTGGCCTGTTTTTTTTTTTGACTAGGATTACAGGATGTTTTCCTCTTACTCTTCTGTGGGACCGATCCCTGGCTAAGCCACAATTGGCGTGTCTGCAGGTGTGTGGAGGGATCCCATCAGTAAAGACAGGGCCGTGGCCCTTTCAATCAGCCAGACGTGAGCACAGACCAAACTCTCCCCTCTCTGGTGTCATTTCAACATCCTGGCCCATCGGGACAAAGATGCCACACTCCCTGGGCAGCCCGTTAAACGGAGGGTCAGGTAATCAATCTTCATACTTCCCCGTCCCTCTCTTTACATCTCATGCATCTTTCAGTCGCATCAGGACCCATAATGGTAGTTTCTAATAAAAGACTCACTCAGGGCCCCCGTGTCTGGCTTCAAACTTATTTACCCAGGCTGCGCCATTCATTCTGCTGGCGAGGCTCATGTATCTTTTAAATGGAATGTGTTTCTTATGTGGGCCAGGGACGGGGGGAGCAGGAGGGAGGCGGTGAAGGGCCCTCAAGGTTTTTGTTTCAGCGGGGAGCCATTCAAACATTGATTTTCAGTCACACATGGTGCTTTTTTTGTGACTGGGGACACCTGATGCGGTGCATCAGCGGGGTAATCAGAGATATCGAGCACATTGGAGATTCGCAGAAAGAAGCCCTGCCTATTGTCTGACTCAACATTAAATATACATCCTCACAGACAAATAATCTGATGCTTGCTAAACCATCCATCACCGGAGTTGGCAGGCATTCATTTTCAAAGTACCTGTGATTCAATTGAGCGATATAGCGAGGTATATGTGGATACAATTCCAAACTTAGTTTTTCCCTTCATTAAATTCCAGTCATGCTGGACACAGCAGCAGAGAGCAATTTTCTGGTGTGAATCAACTGTGGCAGCTCGTTTTAGGGGTTAGCAGAAAGCATTGACATTTCAAGATACATCTCCCACTGGGCCCAGAGAGGTTGTGAGATTGTGACAAGAGAGAATACGTGCATGAGGGGGAGGGAGAAGGCGAGAATAAACGAGGTGTGAAATGTTTAATGTACCTGGTTGCCTCCCTGGCCGTGACAGCCGAACAGAGAAAGGTGTGCGCCTGTGGGATTGTGCTCGGGGGAGTTGTAGTCCAGACACTCGGAGTGTATCCCTGAGCTACGCACCTGGCAGGAGGAGAACAATAAATAAAAACAAAAATTCAAATGTGCTTTATCGATTGAGTTTCTCTTGTTGGTTTTTATTTCTGTATAGCCTGCTGGGACGGTCAGGTCTGGTAGATCCAGCCCCCAAACTATCACTTTTTACAAGAACAAAACCTTTTCCTGCTATTTTTCACATAAACACACACCTATTAAGCAATCAATATGACACACACGTGCCTTATTGGACTTTGAACTGTCTTTGTCTCAGTTATTGACTGCAAGTCAAGTTGTTCCTGTCTGCTGACTCTGGATCAGTTGTACAGAACGCTGCTAACATGATGCGTTAAATTATTTCGGTGTTAGGTCTTTGACTTGATTATGTTGGTCTTGACTCCAGCCCTGATTGGTACTGTGGGTGCTCATCAGAATAATACCATTCCAGATGTTTGGACAATACAATTATTACAATGTAGCATGTGACTCCACAGCTGTTAAGGTGAAAACAGGAGCTGCAGTATTAGATTTTGGGATGTTTAGAAACCCTTTAGGGATATTTTTTTTCTTCTCACACAATGGTTACATCATGGTGGCTGAAATTTAATCATTTTAGATCCCCAGTGCTTTTATGTTAGCTCCAAAGCATTTTACAAAAGAATGCCTCACCAGGTGTGTGGACTATTACAGTCTTGAGCCCAGTCCAAATGGGTTTTTAAAGCTTTTGTTTGTCTTACTCCAGACTTCTCAATTTCAGGATTTCCCCACATCCTGCCCCAGCTGAACACCCAGTTTCAGACTTAAAATAAATTCAGAAAGCAAGACAAAACTGCAACGCTATTTCTTTTAGACTTCAGTTACTTGGCTGGTGCAAATCAGCTCAAGGATCTGCGATTAGCGTAAACGAAACACTGACGCTGCACTTCAGCCGTAACAGGTCAAATAATGGAATACAGATATGAATATCGGACACTCACAGCCCCATGCCAGCCCTCCCTGTCCTCTGGTACATGTAGGTCAGGGTAGATATTCTTCAGGTACCAGTCAAAGCTGTTGCATTTCAGCATCTCCCTCAGCAGCAGCCGCTCTGCGATATCACCGTAGGTCTCCTGGAAAGAAGGAACACAATGAATAAGTCATCTTTCACTGGTAGGATTAGCTGCCAAAAGGTTCACGGACACAGCTGACAACATCATATCATCACTCTGACTTTTATTTTATTCATTTACACACACACTGTTCTTTGTGGCACATGTGTCAGTTACTGATGAAGAAGATACATTTCAAAGTAAATATGAATATCCTGGTTTAGCCCTGTGTACATATGTCAGATTGCTGTGTTTGCTAAGGTGGGGACCTCCTCAGCTTACGCAATTCAAAGTCCACAACATCCCCACACCTTACACCTTTGCACTGCCTGAGGGCTGATTGTAACCACAGGGCCTCACAGACCGTTTAGGATCAGAATACTGATGGGATGAACAGTGGAAAAATGCAGTTTCTCAAATAAATAAACAAACAAATAAATATGATTTTAATCCTCCGTTTTAATCCTTTTACAGTTAAATCACTCGCAAATAAACATCAAATACAGGATGAAAATTTCCTATAAAAGCAAAAGCTGGGTGGAAAACAGGCAGTGAAAGTTACTCAGAAACTGATTAGAATGTGAAAGTGGTCATCCATCTGTTTGAGAATCTTTAAAAACTGCTTACTTAATGTGCAGTGAAAATATAAGAGAATTGAGCCGTATTCTAAAGCTGTATTATTGTCTGTAGTTTTACAGTCTGTTAACAAATTATGACAGCAGCAGCAGCATGTACTTGGAACTGGCAGTGCTGTGTTCAATCTCCCCCTGACCAGGTAATTTATTGTTTGATCAAAGATCCCCAACATTAATAATGTACTTTTTTCAGATAGGTGAAACTGAGATACATGAATTTTTGATGGTGCCCAGTACTCAGAACATGAGAGGCACAGGGGAAACGCACACACTTGTGCACAAACACTCACACATTCTCCTGACCCAGTGAGCAGGCAGCGTTTGATCATAAGCTGACACTTAGACAGGCGATTCATATCACATAAAACATCTAAATCTAACATCAAATGTTAGCCACTCTCAGTGCCAAACTTTCATGCTGTTAGGTGTAACATGTCATCACAGCAGGGCTTCAATTTAGCAGCAGCTGAATGAAAAACAAGCCCGTAACAAGACAGAGCGCAGCACCTAGAGAGTCTATTTGTCCAAATATGATTCAGGGAGGATTCAAAGGTCAGCTTCTTGTATTCCTCACTATAGAATGTCGATGAGACATGCTGTTCCTTTCATTTGTAACTGTCCTACCTTTTTGGCAGGGGGATTCCTGTTGTAGAAGTGTTGTTTATAAGAGTCCATCCAAACCTCCGCAGCTCGTACGGTATTCTGGAGGAAGTTGGGCCGCGCGTAAGGGGCCTTTTTAGGGAACACATGGCCCACGTGAGAGCAGGGGTGAATCTCCAGGCTGCCTCCACACTGCCACACCTGAGGGAGTTAAACACATGCCAGAACATATATGAGATCGTTTTTTAAGTTTAAAATGACGATTCATACATCAATAATTCACCTTGTGATTGATGTACAAATGGTTATTTTAAGGGTGAAATACTCCTTTAACCTCATAAACTCCTTGGAAAACAAATTCTATAACTTTGTGCTTAAATAATCCACTAAAGCAGGCTTACCTTTGTGCATACTTTATATCTACATATTGACTACCAAATTAAACATCACTTAATAGAGGATAATGGAAGGCAGGAATGAACTGTAATGGACAGCAGCACACACTGAGTGCCATGCTGGCGCTGACGAGGATGTACAAATATTGTGATAGCGAGCCAGCAGTTACATGGATGCGGTTATCATTAACCAAGTGGTATATTGTCTATATCGAACAAAGTGTTGAAACAAGGCGTCACAACAACAGGTGAACTTTGGCACTTGAATTGACTGCTGGTATTTATTACTTTACCTGCCAATAAACTATCAGGCCATTAGTAAGTAGGAAGCAGTACATTTTTGACAAGAGGAATTTGCAATAGATCGGTGTGTTGGCTGTTGATCGTGGTGACTGATGCTGGAAATCCTTTCTGAATGACAAACTCGGCTCTTAACCTTCAATCGCACCATGAAAATTCAACCCCTGCTTCCTGAGTCATGAGGCTGCATTTGAAAACAGCTTGGATTTATGGTATAAATTTGCATTGTATAATTGCCTGATCTTCCACCATGGAAAAACAAAAGGAAAAAAACACAACACCTTAAAGCACGAACGGCTGTTAACACGGTATTTTTTTAACACTTGGATGAGCTGTGTTCCGATAATGTAAGGCAGAAATCATTATCATATATCCAAAGCCAAACAGCCATTGCATGACGGTTCCTTCCGTCTTAATTCACCGAGCATTTTTACCCTCGCGCCATATTTTTTTAGCACTCAGGGTTGAAAACCAATTCGCTAAACATAAATTATGTATGGCAAAAAGTCCCAGTGAGAGGCATTTTTATTTCCACATGCATAACACATCACTCAGGGGAGCGGCCCATTCGTCTTCACGCTGAAACCACATACACACTATAAATCATGCACAAACAATTTACATTGCCTACCCTTGCATGCTCCAACTGCAAACTCACACATAGCCTAAAATCTGGGCCAATTTGATTGACGCAAACAAGTGAAAAGCGACACCAACGTCACAACAAGGTATCAGCCAATATCAGGATGTAGTTTCAGATGGTTGACTGAGATCCGACACTGACACGTGTCTCTCTCACACCAACTACCCTCTGACTGTCAGCTATTAGATGGATGAATCAAAGGATCAGGGGCATGCCCTATGAAAAAAAGATTCTCTATGGAAATTAAGTGTCAATCAACCTCACTGATGTCTGCTCGTTACCACAGCAACAAACAAGCTGGTTCCGTCTGTGAGAAAGATTTTGGTAACGAAGCAAGCTGGAACCCATACTTTGGACTTATGTTGCTAAGTGGCATTACAATGGAAAAGTAGTGACTCAGAGGTCCTCAGTGAAGGAAAACTTATTTTGTAAATACATAGATAGAGAGAGAGAGAAAAGAAAACTCACCCTGAAGGAGAGCTCCAGGTTCTCTCCCCCCCACACCTCCATGCCCATGTCATATGTGCCCAGATGCTCAAAGTAGGCTTTGCTCACAGCAAATAATCCACCTGCCATTGTTGGGGACCTGGGAGAAGAAGAGTATATAAATTAATAAGGGGTTGTTAAAAATAACCAATTCACATAGATGCCTGTGATTGAGTTTGTTTTATTGATCTCAGTGTTTCAAAGATCAGTCAATCATCATTAGGGTGTAACCAAAGCAGAGATGTTGGATGTAAGTAATACAGTAATATAACACGTACAGTGACAAATTAGCAGTGAGAGGTGTATTACATTTTTGAGAGCAGAGCTCTACACTGGTACGTGCCAATCTGATTAAGTATCATACTGTCACCTGATGGGGTCAATGCGAGACTTGCGCCTCTTGCGTTCCACTTCGGGAACTGAGTGCCACTGAAAGGTGAGCCTCCAGTCAAAACCTCCGATCATGGGCTCATCCGTTTGCATGTAGAACTCAAAGGTGTTCCAGTCGATGGTGTCGATCACAGGGCACACGATGGTACTGGCATTCTCCCCAATCCTAAACACCAAGCATGGAAATATAATAGGAAAGTTCGGTTTGGCATGTGGTTTTGATTTTAGTTTTTATTTCACGCAGCTCAGCTTTTCTAATTTGGTGAACGCACCTTTCCAGCAGAGGCTCAATCCAGCCGGGGACACACTCACAATGGCAATCAAGAAATGTCAGTACATCCCCCGTAGCATAGTTGGCACCAATAAGCCGTGCCCGGACAAGCCCCTCCCTCTTGGTGGTGCGAATGAGCCGCACGCGTTCCAGATTACTGATGTACTCAGCCAGTTTGGATTTCAGGTAGCCTATTTTCCATAACAAACAGACACAAACACACATAATCAGCATTTTTAAGAATCAAATAATTTCTTTGTCCTGAACATAACCTTTTTTTTGCCAGTAGAGGATAAAAAAATTAAAGAAGAAAGCTGAGAAATACATACAGTATTTACAGCCAAAGCCTGCTGTGGCTAATGTAAAGTATATACCACACAAGGCCTGAAACACAGATTAAATATGCCACACATACCAACAGGCACCAGCACACAGATAACAGAGTTTCGAGACACACAGTACTGAGGGAGTTTGCAACAACGCACACACTTTGATCCAAGAGACACACACACCCCTACACATATTCACATATCTGAAGGCAGATGTAGCACAAGAAGCACATTGAGAGCTACATCAAAGTCATAAACCAGGTGAAGATGACCAATCAGATAGTCGTTCATTCTCATTATAAAACTCTGTGTAACAGTAAGTTAGGTACCCTTTTTCTGTGAGGTGGTTGCAGCTAACTGCTTGCAGACTGTGATTTCTGAACAGATAAAGGTCCATGTACATGCTCGCTCTTTCATTACTGTCATATTAAATAGTTAAAAGGATTTTAGTATCCTCTCTTCTGTTCTACAAAACAAACTTGCTCCAACACTAACAATTAGCTTAAATGGGGCAAAAAGGAGTTATAATTCATCACAGTTTTGGAAATATACACATGTAACTGTGGGTTCATCCACATACATTACAATAAAGCTTTTGCAGTTCAGTTGGTCCGACTTCACAGTTATCAGGTGAGTGGCATACACACACCTCGGATGGTCTAATTGAGGTCAAAATAAAGACTGGTATGCTATACCCTGTTGAATCAGATTGGAAACCTGAAAGAAAGCTGTCAGTCCCCCGGTCACAGCCTGTCTGTCTGTCTGTCTGTCTGTCTGTCTGTCTGTCTGCAGTAACCCATCTGGTTGGGGAGTGGCATGTCTAGCATTCCATTTGGCCAGGGTGGTCAGAGGAGAGGAAATGATGTCATGGCAGCTCAGTGCACACTGAAGTAATCATTATGGTGTAATGTCTCCGACACACACAGACTAGACTAGCTGGGACCGAATACTAATTCCATTAGGACACAGAGACATCAAGCTGCCCCTATATCCAGTTTCTAAGACGAAGTCGTATCGTTCACAGAATTCGCTGATGCAGACCATGAGACGTGGTTTAAAACTCACAAAAGCTAATAAGTTGACCTCTGAGTTGTCACAGATACAATCCGTGCTAAAAGGTCATGCCTATGCAGGTACATCCGAGACTAGGGTTGCAAAGGGGTTTGTACATTTTTGGAAAATTTACAGAAAATTCTGGAATATTTCTCAGGGATGTTACGATCAGGAAATGACCTACATTCAGCTCATTTAGTTAAAAGTTGGTTCATATCTGCATACAAGACGGTAAATACAGTCTGAACAAATAACTGCTTTTTTCCATTCAATTCCAATTTTTCCCTGTTAGTTCCCATAAATTCCACTTAATTCCACGGAGGGTTTCCACCGTGAATATTCCCAGAATAGTCTAACACTGTTCAACACTCCGATGATAAGCTCTTGTTTTGCCTTCTTGTGTTTCGATTTAAAAGGGAATGGCCTGGAAATAAGAGCCTGCTATCAAAGGAAAACCTCAAATCCACACATACACACACACATGCAAACACACACACACATCACAACTAAGACTGAGACCTAAAAACTAAGTATTAACTCTCAAACAGGCCTCTGCAGAAGTGAGGACCAGCCGAAATGTCCTCACTTCCCAAAAATGTCCTCACTGTCGGAAAAAAAAACTCACTATGTCGGAAGTACAAGCACAAACACAAAAATGAGACAAGCAAGAGGCAAACAGGGAGACTGACATGGAATGAGACAAAACATTTGCAATTTTTTTTTCTTTGTCAAGAATTGCTCATTTCTAATAATGATAGTAGCAGTTTGAGACACTTTTAAAAATGACTAAAAACCATGACAGCTACTCCCAGTACACACTGAAGTAACTCTCCTCCTCTTCTAATTATTAGAGAAAGTGTCCAGACTAGTTTATGGTAATGTTTCCAAATTGCTTGTGGAACATGTTCATTATCTTCCACTGTTCCATAGACAATGTATTTTTTCTATATATAGCACAGGCCTGTTCGACTTGTTCTCTTGTTCGCTGTCGATGTGAAGAAATCAAAGCACTTAGGTTTAGCTTGTCCGCTTTACTAATCTAGGCCAAGGCTGTCAGCTCTCTTTGTTTCTGAGCATGAAAGACTTTTTTCTGTCTGTTTTATTTTTAACAAACAGTAAAACCACTCTGGTTTATTTAGGAGTGTAGAGTGTCAGACCTCGGTCACTGTAGTCATCAATGAGGATGATCTCTCTCAACAGGATGGCAGGCGTGGTCTCCAGGACGCTGTGAATAGTCCTCAGCAGGGTGGACCAGGCCTCGTTGTAGAACGCTATGATCACAGAGGTTGTGGGTAAACGTCGGTAGTCAAACTTCTTACTTCGGCATCTGAGGTATGTTTGAGCGTGTGGGTGGGGGTAGAGACAGACAGAGTTGGCATAAGAACACATGCAAACATATTTGAAAAAAAAAAACGACAGGATTCTAAATCAACTCATACAAGCAAGAAATTAATTTTTCATGTGGCCGGAGCAGCTTCAGCAACTATTGTGGCAGGAGGAGGTCTTAATCCAGATGGCAGTCATTAAAACAATAAAGAGCCGCAGAAATATGGATGGGGGTTGGGAGGGTATCACACCAGTGAGCAACATACCACAGCAGTGCTCTGGGAGAGACCACAGAAACTTGAGCAAACAGAGACAAAAAGTGCAGAACACAGAGAGGAGGCAGAGGCAACACTGGATGGAAATCAAAGTGAAAAACTGTGAACTAATAACTTCAGGGAATGGGAACAAAAGGAGGCATGACAGAGAGGGGAAAACATGAGAAAGGGCAAACTGTTCTTTTCAGAGAGCTCTATTATTTATGAATCAGTGGCATACAACACTGAGAGAGTAACCACAGGCCTTGGCTGAATGCCTTCTGGTAACTTGTATCCCGAGGCTATATCCACAACTATGACACTGTTGTTTATATTCGGATTAGTAGAAATATGTTCATATTCACACATTTTCCATTCTTTCAAAAGCACTGGGAGCGCTTTCATGATGGAGAGAGCATTCCAAAGTGAATCTGCTATAAAACCTGTTCCCAAAGGAAACTAATGTAATTACAGAGTTAATGCAGAACTGCAACACCTTAAAAAGAATTAGTCATTGCACAACAGCTGACGGTATTGCAAAGCATGAAGCCAAACAGGAAAAGTAGCACAGACGGATTCACCGATTCAGGCAAATCAAGTTTCGAGTCAAGATGCAAAATAAAATGTTCTTATTTGTGCAAAAATGTTTGAATCTGTTCAATAATGAAATTGGAGATTGAGATTGAGATTAGCTATCTGCGGAGCTGTGAGAGAACACAAGTACCTGGGGCGTGTTCAGCCCTGACAAAACGTTGCAAAATGTTTATTTATACGGAAGCGGTGGTGTGTAAGCAGGGTTTTATTATAACTCTTGTGTGATGAGCCTGATTTAATTTTCAGTGTCACTAAGCTGGGAAAATAATGTCTTCAAGAAGCTTATAAAGTATTGAAGTTTATATACACGTCACTGCTGACTGGGTAACACCCAGTGAAGTATTTAACTTCAAGCTCCATGACGATTTATTTTCTGTCAAGTCATCAAAACAGTGACTTGGGTCAACTTAAGTCCAAGTCACAATAGAGAAGTCTAAGCGACTTTTAAAGCAAAATTAAGAAAGAAAATGTGAATTAGAGACATTTCCATCAACTGGTTAAGAGCAAATATACAAAACTGCAAAAATGTACTTTCGTAAAAAGATGGTAGTGCAATGTATTGCTGTAGGCTAATCTGTCAGGAAACAGAAGAAGTAGAGAATAAGCAAGAGAGAAACAACAACAAAAATTCTGCCAACTTTGGCCACCCATGAGAGAAAATACGAGAGATCCACGACTAAAGACTGAAGTCCACATCTCTGCAAAGGCTACATATGCATACTTATTAAACATTATTCCTCACAACATCTAAGCAAAACTTGCTGACATATCATGAACAAAACCCGTCTGTAAACTAATGAGTAGAATATGTTCACTGGGTCTTGAGTCACGCCTCTGTCATGCTATAAGCAGGCAGACAGTGAACCACATGAGCTCCACTACACACTTCTTCATCCGCGCGAGCTCATTCCTCACTGTGTCTTTTCAATTGTGCACTTGTCAAGACTGTCACTCTGCCAGTGCAAGTACCCATCATGCGTGTCAGAGAAGTGACAGTCTTTGCAGTGCAGTGATTCAGTCTTAAAATCTCCACAAAATGTTGCCGCGCAGCGTGATTATGCTGCAGGACGGATAAAGATATCTCTTGTTTGAACGCTATCCTTGCGTAAGCGCAGTGGTTGACTTTCAACCTTCCCGGCAGTTTCCTCAGCCCAGCGAGGAGATCAAAGCATCTTATCAGTCTATCTTTGGATACGCACTCGTCTCGCTGGTAAAATGGTTTATCCCACTTTCACCGGGGCAAGATTAATTTCTCTGTGTCTGTCGCTTTAATTCCAATTTAGAAGATTTAGCATGACACTTTCAATGCCTACACTTTAGAGAATTTATCCTTAGATGTAATCACAAGGCCGCTAAAGAGAATCTATGTCTAACTGGGACGGTCCAGAGCAAAATAAAACAAACACATGGCTTTTATCCAAATGATGGTTCTCACCACACTGATGGATACCACATCTGGGTTTCATTAGGATGGGAGCCAGCGAGGAAAAGGCAGAAAGAGGAACTATTAATAAGAGACATCACGCTCGGTGTCATCGCAGAGGCTGGGCTGAGAATAGCTGTGGACAACAAGTCAGGATGGAATAAATCCATTCAGGCACGGCGCTGCTTACACAGGCTTCAATAAGCCCCACAATGCATCCTGAGAGCTTTCATCCTTGTTTCTAGCTGTCAGTGGAAAACTGATCTCAGTAAAGAGCTCAACTTAATCTCTATTGAGTAATTTATCCCTGACACAGTTGTAGCATGGCTATCAGCGTCATGTAGGTTTTCAAAGCCAGGCAGACATACATACATGGTTTGGCTCATAGAAAATAGCAAACAGTAAAAGAAGAAAAAGAAGAATTAGTCATAAGAGCCCGACCGATATGGGATTTTGGAGACCAATGCCGATACTGATTTTAGGGGGGAATATTCCTCAATGACCAACATATGCCTGCGATATGGCTTTGATACGCCAATATCAGCCGATAACGTCGGTCTTCGTTGTATCTGTCGGGCTGTAATTCCTGTTCAGGATGTACTCACTCATGCATCCTGTGATCCTGGATGTGCCGATGGAGGGAAATCTTGTCGCTGACATAGATATTGATAGCATAGCGCTCCACACTGTCCTGCTCCAGTTTCTTTTCTTCAGGGCTGAGGTTGAGGTGTGTGGCCCTACCCCACTCCCCCGGTGCATTGTTGTCCGGTGCTTTCTTAACATAGAGGGGCCTAGCCAGCTGCCCGTCAGCCCCGTTCTCCTCTATGGAGAGCTGTCTCACCAAGACATTGTGGTCATCGTCTTCCTCCTCCAACGAGGAAGGTGAGGGGAAAGAGGAACGCGCCAATAGAAGGTAGCCCAGCCACAGCACCCAGAGCAGGAAGCCAGCCTTGGCCAGCACACCAAGTTTTCGAGAGAAACGTCCCCTCATGACGGAAAGCCCGGGGAGGCACCGTGACCGGCTGAGCTTCGGGTGCCCTACAGGACACGGGATTCTGGAGAAAGAGAAACAGAAAGTGGTAAAAATAAATAAATAAAAAAACATGATTGTTAAGATTTTTAAACATCATGTAAGACACAAAACTGAGAGGCTAAGAAAAGTGAGAAAAATCCAATCAGGGCACCACCTAACTACCACTGACAGGAGCAAATTTACAAGATTGAGCTGTTTAATCAAAGCTCTCCTCATTAGAATCAGGTTTAATCAAGTAACAAACCCATTCACAATTAAGAAAAGTTATTCACCTAAACACCCAAGTAAGATAGTGCTTGCCTCTAAATTTGCAAGTGCCCCGAGGACACGGCTCCAATAGAGCAGGCCCGTAGTAATCAACGCCGACATCATAAATATAATCGCGTGCTCCGGGCTGCATTAAGATGCTCATCAAATACAAATTGCAGAGACGGAAGAGGCTAAATTATGGCTTACAGTACAGTAATGTGCTGAATAAATTGAGTCTGTGATGCACTCCAATGAGAGATGTGTTGATGAACTTCATTACGGTGATGAAGTTTTAGTCACACTGATTGCATCACAGTCATCTTAAATAAGGAGAAAGGGTGCTGCTGCACGTTTTTGCAGCTTTTAAATGTCATGCAAGGTTTCCAAACAGCACTTTCACTGTTACCAGAAAACATAGCAAAAATATCTTGTGGAAAATTTGGACTAGATGAATCACATTTGGTTAGATTTCAGTCTAGGGTTGGGTGGTCGTGTCTGTTTTCATATTGTCTAATCGTGGTTCCTCAAAATTGCCAGGGGGGCTGAGCATCTGACAAGAACTTTGAAATAATTGAACTTTAAAGCTTTCTGCAAACAAAACAATTAAAATACATAGTTTAAATCATTGATGCAATGTCATCAGATCCCTTTTCAAAGTCTGTGTGTCTGTGCTTGGTGTAATAATATCACAGCATCGTGTTCCCTTTAAGATTATAAGCGTATCTTATATATCCCCAAATCATACCCATAACGTTAACAGAGATGCGGGATGTAATTAAAGATTTAAAACTCACTAATGCTGATTAATGGGACTCAGTGGATCAACATGCTGCTCCACCACAAACATCTTTAAATCCAGAGCAGGGCAAGTTCTGTAGTTAATCTTATAAAATCCTAGTGCTGATACCAAATTAGTTCAAATCTGCTTTATTTCAACATATTAAAAAAGGAACTGTCCATCATCCTTTCAATGGTCGTTCTTATTGACACAAGTCTATTTCAGCCAAGCTTCCACAATGTTCCTGCTTGTAGAACCTGTTCCAAAGCATTCCCAGGTCTTGCACAGTATCTTTACATGAAACGTACTTCTGTTAAAAATGCAGAGTGACAGGACAGTCAGGTCTAAGCTAGCCTTTTGTTAACAATTGGATGAAGAATCAGGCATTTTTGAGGCTTCCTCATTTTTGAATTTCCATTCCCTTGCACTGAGCCAAAAAAGGTAATAGGCACAAAACCCTGAGTGGAATATTTGCACAGGGATGGTTCCCTTTTTTACTGCTGAATTAGAAAAAGGATTGAGTCGGGGTTTGTATGTACACAAAGACACCAATTTAGACATTCGTATCAGACAGATCAGCTTAGCACGCCAGGATTTAAGAGAGGGTTGCGGTAAAAACAGACCACTTAGCTATGTTGACACTGAACTGGATGTAATCACATAATTGTGTTGCATTAATATTAAAGCAGGGTGCCATTTACAGTAGTGCCAGTCAGTGCCAGACAGGCCTAGCAGCAAGACTGAAGCGCACACTGCCACACACCAACAGTGCTTCCTCACACCACAGCACAATGATTTCCTAATTCTGCGAAACAATGGTTAATTCTGGGAACAGAGTGACTTTATGTAGCTGTCAAATAAAAGTGAAACATGTGTTTGTGTGCGTGTGTGTGTGAGTGCGCAAAGTGCTGTGCAAGAGTCTCAACATCTACGCTGAGAATCAGTTTCCACTGTGAGTCCTTCAAGGCGGCAGCAGAGCCCTTTCACTCCCGTCTGGGTCCTGGCCAGAGGACTCAGGAGTCCTGAGGTTACAAAATGGAGACGCCGGCAGACAAAACCTCCTTTTATTGGCTGTCCATCACACCTTCCACTCTCTCTCTGAATCTGATAGCCTTAGTGGGGAGCCGTTTGGAATGAGCAGCAGAGGACAGAGGCCTAAGATGCAGCTTAAATCCTGCCCCACTTCTTTACGGCTAAGAGGCAATGAAACAAAAAAAAAGTAGGCGAGGGATAAGATTTGCATTTGCTTCCCTAAGATTCAATCTGTGGTGCATGTTTCACCCTGTCACGCTAACAGGACTTTATAAAGAGGAAGAAAAACAGGGGTCAACAATTTATGTTAGAGTTTTACAGAGGAAACAAACTGGGCTTGATGTTGAAGTCACTTGATTCTCAGATGTCAGGTTAATGAGAGAGACTCCAGTGTTCTCCATGGTTAGTCAGGAATGAGCAGCACACTGTACAATACATGCCTCATTTCCTCCTACGCCAGCCAAGACAGGACAAATATCCAACAAACACCAGTAAAAACAGGTTACACAAACACAAAACAGTGTTATCAATGCAACTCACTGCACTAACCATGTTGATCCTTTTTAGTTTGTTAAAGACTTACAAGGCAGGATCAGTGACTCCTCTTTACTAAACAAACATCTCGTTTCTGCTTACATTTGTGTATCCAGCACTGACAGCAGCTGTGGATGTGAGGAGGGATGACAGGCTTGATTTAAAAGCTACATAGAGATGTTTTCCACCACAATGTCTCTGACACACATCCACATAAAACCCAGACAGACTGCTATGAAACAGAAAGCTGTAAGAGAGAGAAGTAAAACTCAATCTCCTTCATATCTACAGGCTATTGAATGAAATGTCAGCCTATGGCTCTCTATGTTGCCTATCAATTGATTTTACTTTCATCTTTAGGAGATTATCTCTCCAGATTTATGAGAAAAGATGCTTCACAGGTGTTGAAGAGGAAAAGAAGAGACAATAAGTGAGTCCCTGTCACGAGTATAGCTGCCGTCACAGCACACTGTTGAGCAACAGGTCTCCTCTGTTATATCAAACCAAATGTTAGGATTACAATCTGCCCTATAGTCGGCAGCGAGGATGGAAGAAATCAACATCGTGTCGCATTAAACATGCACATTGGCGCAGCAGTTGCTCAAGAATCATGACAAATCTCAACTTTTCAAACAAGCACATACGACTAACGACTGCTAGTAGCTAAAAGTCACCAAGTGTTCATTTTTACTTCAGCGTTAACTTCGTTGTCAAACAACTGAAGCGTAACTTAAATGGTAAACAAGAAGCGAAGTGATCAACGCTAACGACCAAACTAATGGTTACGACTATTAGAAAAGCGCATTTCTCTGAAGAAAGTACGAGGTTAGCTCGTTAGAGTTTACCTTGAAAACAAGTTACATGTCTCGGAGTGTCTTCGAGGTTGCTAAGGCCGTTGTTTGTCATCCAGACTGCGGTCGTCTTCCAGGGAAACCTCTGGCTTGCAGATGTCAGCATACCCACATCCTCTCCTCCACGTTGGGCTTCTGACCTGTGTGTCGAAGCGGCTGCATAAACAATACCGCTTCCGGTAACACATTTCACAATAAAAGCATCGTTAACGTTTGAGGGGCATTCATAGGGTACAACAGCATCAGTACGTGCACTTGAAACACTTAATATACGATTAATAATAAATAATAATAAACTAATAATAAATATATATTTGCAGGTCAGATTTTAAGATCATAAAGTCCTTTATATAACTCTGACCGAACGTATATTTTGTAAATACATATAATTCAGTCAGAGCATAAGGGATATCTCCTTTGCCTTGTACATAGTGTATTGCTTACATTAGCTCATTGCTTCCTCTTTCAGTTTTCTCATACTTCCACGTGCAAAAGAAAAAAAGAGAGAAATACTTTATTGTACTTCCGTACTTCCGGTGTTGGTAGCGTCACATCCATTGAGCTTGACGCAGCACCCAATGCTAACCACTGTTAGCTGTCATTTGCCTGCTCTGCGATTTGCCTTTGGCTATTTGCTACTCCAAACATTTTTATTGAGCTGTTGAATCACAATGTACTCTGTACCGAGTGACCAAGGTTAGCAAGGTAGCAAAAACAAAACAAAGTACCTACAGAGTGTAGCGTTGTTACATGAAAACTTCCAGACGTGAGTTTTTAATAAGTTTTTACTGAACCAAAGTTGCAGTCATTAAGAAATACCAGAGTCTGTGCTGTTGTATCGTTTGATGTATATATATTATACATACATACACATAGTTAACCTTGTTAGTTGAAGTTCACTGTCCAAGAGATTTTTTTTTATTCTTAAAATATCTGTAATAAATACAATTATTTAACTATTCAAAGATACTGCGTTTCCTGACTGAATTACAGTTATTCTATATGTTATGGGTGTCGTTGTTAACACACCCTATGTCGGCTGGATTGTCAACATAGTTTCTATTGCACAATAATAGCCTACATGTGTTCACTAAACACCCAAGTCACATGGACTTTTAATGTATTTCTTCACGTGTGCTTAAATTACATGACAACACACTGAGAAATACAGCTTTTAATTTGGTTTGCACAATTCTAAGATAAACATTTTTTTATAGGATAGCCCGTTAATCTGCTATTTAGTGAGTGACAATTCAGTTTTTTATATTGCAGTGCAACTTTACTTGAGCTTGAGATGATATAATCAGGAGTTACAAAGTGTCTTAAATCCTGTTTTTATTTTAACAAAGTGTTGAAAGGATCTATTCCTCCACTGCATGAATGGACAATGGACGCACACACACACACACACACTCTCACTCTCTCTCTCTCTC
>CAFUXE010000471.1:256512-341164 GCA_903364295.1 Serranus cabrilla
CTCTCTCTTTTACACAAACAGCCCTTCCTTCTGTGTGTTTGCCATTATAAGCTTGGTTTGTTTTCCCATAGTCTCTAGGTCCTGCTCACTCCGGACCAGACTCGCTTGGAGTGCGCAGTGCACTGGTGCAGCCTGTTGTCAGGCAGACACCTGCACCTCTTGGTAACTTGCCAATGTCTTTTATTCCTCCCTCTCTTTCCTTCGCCTTTCCTCCTCCTTTTCTTCTCCCCAGTTGAAACCAATTGACACCTCTCTCTGTGCGGCTGATGTGCCCCCATCCGGAACTAAAAAGGGTCCCGTTTCCGTGATAAAGATCTGGAGCTTTCACAGCTACAAGGGGGGCTCTTGTACAGGTCTTGCATTTCAACCTTTCCCCCTATTCAAACTGTTAATTAGTTTAAAGATGCAACAAGCCCTGTTTGCTCTTCCTCCATTCCTCCATTCCTAAATTACTGGTCAAATCAATTTAATCAATCTTGAATGTCTTACTCTTTCTACTGTGAGGGAACTGCAGATGTGTGCATTAAACAGCTTTTCTTCTAACCTACACTACATGTGGCTTAAGGCTAAAGCTTAACCCAGTTGGATCATTTGTCCAAAAAAAATGTCTATCCCTACTAAACTGCGCTGAAATTAAACAAACAAGTCACCTATTTCTTAAGAGGTTTTATTAAAATCCAGAGCAATTCCAGTGGTTTTGGTTTTGACCCCTTTAAACGGGTCTGCAGAGGCTCTTGATTTGTTGGTCAGCGGCCCACTAAGCCTGTTGCTTTCCTTTATGATAATCTGCAGTTGGACTCAGCTCAGCAGCTGCAGGGTTTATGATTGAGATCATTCCCATTTGATGGATTTGAAGAACACGAGTCAAGCGGATTTGGAAGAACCGCATCAGCCAGTAGTTGACCCAGTGCCACAGGCAGTAAGATCAGATAAAAGCAGTTCAAGTAAAGAGCGCCATCTAGTGACTCCATGGAATACATCCTATTTAATTACGCCTCTCCCTGCATTGGAGAAATGCCTCAGCACTTTAATGAAAAAAACAATCTGATCCAAGCTGATGGCAGTGCTGAACAAACACAAAGGGGTGGTGCCCTCAAATGGCATGGTTGTTAAATCCCTCTGGATTCAATTTGGACCCAAACTGACCTGCAAAATTGTCCTGCTCTGTCCTAAGTCACCCCTACTCTGTCTCCCTTTCCACTCTCCTGCAATATAAGATAACAAATGAAATACGAAACTTAGGCACAGCATCTACCCTTCTTTTTTAGTACACAATAACTCAAGGTCTCCTAATCTACTTGGATGAAGGATTCATATCTTTAGCACGTGTACGATTGATTCTGGTTTTTGTGTCCCACGGATGAATGCCAGTTTATTCAAGCAAACCGTCTCACATCTAAAATTAGAAGCACAGAGCTGTCATACATGCTGAGTTTGTCAAAGGACTAATAAACTGCTACACAACAGGGATGCAAGGAGTGTGTGTCTCCTCCACAACTCTATTCAATTACAGCTTTATTCACATCTGAACTGACTTAACTGTTGGGCCACGGATTTCATTAGCTGGTTGTCCTTTGTGCTTGATGTTCATTTACTCTGTTCATGCAATAAATCATAGCGAATAGAGGTCACATTGTGGGACCAGGCGCCTTTAATTTAATGGAGATGGATTCTGGCCCACACTCTGCCTTAGCTTATTAGCTCCCCATAGAGCGGAAGACATAATGACCTTCAGCCATAAGGACTGAATATGGTTATCAATTAGTGAGTCTGATAGTGAAGGTTCGGCCTCTTTTATGACCTTGGTCACAATATGAATGAACGGTCTATTATTACTTAGACCAGTCAGATCTCACTCATTGAACCCTCAGCTGATGGGTGTGCATATACATATATCATTACGCTCACAGTGCTGGATAATATTTTACATTTTATCCCTCAGAGAGGTTGGCAAGCCTGCAGTCTCTTTTGGAAGTGCGTGTACACATGAGTGGCTTGGACGGAGCCACACAGGGGGAGAGAAAGAAAGACAGTGACAAAGAAAATATTCTGGACGAACAAGGGGAAAAAATCACCTTTAATCTTTATAGCCCAAAGGACAAGATGGATAGAAAACAACCATCCATTCTGCTCAGATTCTCTTGTCAATCTGACACTTTTCACCTTGTAAGGAGAGTTGTGCACAGCATTTACAGTGTGTTGAATGGTCAGAGATAAGATGTTGGCACGCCTCTTTTGATCCTGTGCCAAGGACTGCTGCTGCGAGTGTTTGTGTGTGTGTGTGTGAGACAGAGCGAGAGAGACATATCAATCAAACTGAGCTTGTGGTGCTTTGCGCTGGACAGTTTTTGCAAAGTGTTATATTTACAAAACCAGGCTGAAGAATAAAGGTTGCTTAAAGCCATTAAAATGTGTCATTCTTTAATAAAATGTAATAATTTGTATGACTACCAAGCAACAACCAGAGTAGATATGGAGAAATTAACATTACTAGGTCAAATTTATTGGCAATAAACACTCAATACTCTCGTCAGGACTGCATTGCTGCGGGTTGATCAGATTTGATTGAGCGTTGCCTGGCAAAAGAAGCAAAGCATCAGATAAATATGTCACATCACCCTTTTCCAGCTGAGCCCAGTCCGCCTCAAACCACTCAGAAACACTCAGGCAAAACAAATCCCTTAATTGAAATAGCAGAAATTGTCGAGACTTTGGCAGAACATTTTGTGCTTATGTAGGACTCCCTCACCCATAGTCGGAAACAGACTGACAGAGTGTGTTTCAGAGCCTTTAAAGGTGGTGTATACGATTTTGGGAACATTAATATAGCAGCACAATTAGGCTTAGTGGAGTAATGGCGTCCTGGGTAGAATATGAAGTCACACTTTTTCTGACTGTGTTGTAATCTGAGCTTGTTTGTTTTGGTAGCTGGGCCGGGTACACATGCATGTGAGTCTTCCTTTTGGAGCTGTTGGCTCTGTCCATTTTCATGTCCCGCTGGCTAGTTAATCCTCTCCGCCAGGCGTGCACGGGAAAGCATGCTCGTACAGCAGTAAAGCTGATAACGATCTGGTCAGGTCGCTGCAGGCGCCCCGCTGAGTGTGAGCCAACTCACTTTACACCATTAGCTCCGTCAG
Organism: Serranus cabrilla; assembly: GCA_903364295.1. NCBI lineage: Eukaryota > Metazoa > Chordata > Actinopteri > Perciformes > Serranidae > Serranus > Serranus cabrilla. The sequence goes on from CAFUXE010000471.1 coordinate 259,650, forward strand.
CACTGTTGCTGTTGTTAGCACTGTTAGCACTTCTGATAACGCCGTCCTCACCAGCAGTATGGCATTTTAGCCAGGTTGCCCCAGTGAGTGTGAGGTAGAAGCAGCGGTGGAAGACGTATTCAGATCCCTTACTTGAGTAAAAGTACTAATACCACACTGCAGAATGACTCCACGACAAGTAAAAGTCCTGCATTCAAAACTTACTTCAGTAAAAGTGCAAAGCATCAAAAAGTACTCAGTACTGCAGATTCTTTTACATATTCAAAATATATTATTGTTTTTTATTGTTTGTTTTTTTGCATTTGTGTAAGCAGCATTCTACTGTTGGCCAGGTCGGGCTAATTATAACTACTTAATATACTGTTATGTTGTTTAAATTATAAACATGAGTAATAATTTTACATTGTTTAAATTGTTTTTTATTCATTTTAGAAGTAACTAGTAACTGAAGCTGGGAGCTAAATGTAGTGGAGTAAAAGAATAAAGTTATTTATGTGTAAAGTAAGTAAATACGTAAAGTATAAGTACCTCAAAATTGTACTTAAGTACAGTATTTGAGTAATGATGTACTTACATTCCACCACTTGGTACGAGCTAACCTCCGGCATGTTAGCCGTCAGTACTGTTGCTATTGTTAGCACTGTTAGCACCTCTGACAATGCCGTCCTCACCGGCTAGGTTGACCCAATGAGGTGTGAGGTATCATGCTGTTAGCACTGATAGCAACATTATTATAGACATTATAGCTGCTACCATCTTGGCTCTGGCAACTCCCTTTTTGCTTGTGACATCAGAGGTGAGAGCCGTGTGCAACTAAACCCGGCCAAGACTCCACCTTAAAGTAGTAATTTGATGGGTCAGTTTGGCGAGATGAGGTACACAGGGTTATATCTGAGAGTGGAATTCTGATGTGCAAGAGCATGTGTAAAAGGAAGTTGATAAATAATACAACCACTTCATAAAACTTTAACTTTGAACTAACCTAATCACCAGTCACTATTGCAAGCACTGCCACAAAGTTGAGTCATGCTGGGATGTGCGAGTTAGCAGCCAATGTTTTAGATGCTGTATGCTTCTGTCAAATTCCTGTCGGTAACTTTCAACCTGGGATCACCGCTGCTCACTGCTGTCACGAGTGATTTGTTCCTTTTTGAGTATTATTAGCTGTCTCATGACATCAAAGCTGACAGATGTTGACAGATGTGGCTGCTAATTAGCACCTTTGTAGCAGTGTTATATTAGGCCTTTTTGACTGAACACGCGTTGACATGACACAGTTGGAAAAGTGAAGGCGTTAACTGGAAGATTATGTCGGCTAAATTCCATTTAGCTACTTTTCTTCAAAGGTCCTTGTATTGTGCATGCTGGCTCACTCTCACTGTTCTGACTTTTACTACAAGTCAATGAGAAGCCAGAACGTCTGCAGCAAAAAAGACCTACTGTAATGTCGAATATCAGCCCCGAAAGCAGTGAATAAAAGCTTTAAAGTAAGAGTTGTGGTTGTTAAGGTCAGTGTGCTTAGCTGTATTCTCCCTGCATGCTAATTGTATAGCAGAAGAATCTGATCATTGTGTGTTCAGTTAAGCACTTGCCAACCAAGGCTGACTGTGTGTGTGCTTGTCTTTTGTTGTAGTGTGTATGTTGGATGACCAAGGTTGCAGGACAAAGCGCCCTCCACTTGTTTATATGCAGTGGAAGTAGACCGGGAGCAGAACGTATCATCAGCATTTAAGAGCGAGGGAGGAGAAAGACGAGAGGGGAGATGAACGGGAGAGAGAGGGGGAGAGAGAGAGAGAGAGAGAGAGAGAGAGAGAGACGTGAAGGTTGGAGCTCTGTTGTCTATGTGCCAGTCAGCCCACTCAGCAGTCAGTCCTCGCCAGCCAGGGGGCCCAATGGGAGTGTCTAAAAGACACACACACATCCACCTCCTCACTTTCTCCCATCTCTCATCCAGCACCAGACTCCCAGGCCTCTCCCTCCTTCATCCAGGCTACACATCACATTCAGCCCAGTGAGCATCTAACTTGTTTGTTTCACTTCTGATTCACAATCGGAGGGGAAGGGTTGGCGAGAAAGAGATGGAGCGAGAGAGGTGGACAGAAAAGGGGTGAGGAGAGGAGGGCGGCATGCAAACGAAGCAGCTTCGCCTGAACAGGCATGAAGTTCTGAGCGCCAGGCAGAACGCCAGGTCTGCCACTTTGAAACAGGATCTGTTCAAAAATGAGCACAACTGTCAAATTGCTATAATTGGCTCCTTTTTAAATGAGAGTGACAGCTGCTGATGGTTTCTTCCAGAGAGGGGGTAGCTAGTTTTCATTTGGGACATCATTTAGGTAGCAAACACCCGAAGGATTGGCAGACCGGAAGAGTGCGCTGTTCATATATCAGCCTCATTTGTAGGGAAACAGTGTAATATTTGTAATTAGAAGCAAGACAGATAATCATCATAGGGAATTATCCCACAGCTGCCAAAGATAAAAGTGCATGTCTAGACTTTAAATAACGATCGTATTTGCTGTTGCTTAGCCTTCAAAGGACCCCCAACATCAGGCAAATAAGTATCTGCCCTCATCTGCTCGTCTTAATTTCGGTTCAAAATATTTATGCCATAATGAGTTTTAGCTTTGAAATGCAGCATGATGGAAGTTGTTTTTCTGAGGTAGTTGGTTAAACGAAAGGTTTTTGTCTGCAAGGTCAAACCAATCAGCAGTTAAGTGCAGTGGAAGAGAGATTTTCAATCACACGCAGAAACACAGTTCCCTACATTTAATCTAACACACACGCACACACACACGCACGCACACTGATGAAGGTAAACAGAAACAACATCAGACACTATCAATCCAGCTGTATGAATCACAGCCATGCAGCATGGGGACCCACTGATGGGGCCCCTGCTGAGCTTGAGGACCCCCTGTCTCCCTCTGTTTGCTCCTGATAACACTGCTGGAATTGTTCCTCAGCCACCCTTCACATTAATCAAAAACCCTGGGACAATACAATTGTTCAGAGCTGGTCCCCACACTGGCGCTTTCATGGCTGCCGGACTCATAAAAGCATCCTCACCCCACCAGCTGCAGATAATGTACATCACCAGAGCCACCAAAGTCCTGCTTCTAAATGAGCGACTGGCAACACATGACTGAATATTTTTAATATCCTTCTTTCCGCTCCAGTTGCGACTGCACCCGAAAATATCTTACACCTTTGTCTACCACTCTTTTTAAAGACGCGCGTGAGTTATTTCCATCAGGATGAGCTGGAATCTTTTCTTCTTTTGTGCAGGGCTGCATGTACTGTGAGGTGAATCTTTTCATGTGGCTCGCGATAAACTAAAAATGTGTTGATAATGGAACGGAAAATTGTGTCTTGGCGGTAAATTAAAAGAAAAAACTCACTCTTACCCTCTGGATCTTTTTGGAACCTGGGCACATTAAATTCACATTTCACTGATGTATTGCAATCGTTATCACTTTCAGCGGTGAAGCAGGCTCTGTTGAAAACACATTATCCCAGGCAGTCAGGAAATGCAGCAATTCATCACCTCAGTTTTTATCCGTGCTAACCCATTTTAAAGCTCTGGCCCTTTAAGGAACACCCTCATAATTGTCCTCTCATCATTTCTGAGTGAATCTGACGGGGTGTCAACATTTACGCATTCGCTGTCCCATCTGGTGTGATTCCCCTCATTGTATGTACATCACAGCCCTTTTTCCACAACAAAGCAAGGATATGTGCAAGAATCCTTGATTCATATCCGCCCTGCAGGGGACCTCTTTACCCTTTAAAGTTTTGTGCGCATTCAGAATGAATGAATAAACCATAATGACAGTGTGCCGGTGGGAGCCGGGAGCTGGGAGCTGAAAGTGAACACCTGTCACTGTCAGCAGCTTCCTGCCACGGGCCGGCTGATTCACAGAAGGTCACCTTGTGTCTGTAGGACCCGGACTAAGGGGACTGGCAGCTGATAAGTCAGCGCTGGACTATACTCCCACTGAGGATAGAGAGGGGGACACTTATCATAACTGACCCCTATCTGCTGTCAACTGGAGATTCATTTCTCATCTTTTGAAGCTTGTATCACTCCCTCTGTCCTCTGTTTCTCCTCCCGTGTCCTGTCTCCCTTCCTCCGTCTCTCTCTCACGTTTGCCACCTCAGGAACTTTATGTCTATTTTTCACACTTCCAGCAAGGAAGGTTTTTTTTTTTTCCTCTCTCTCTGTCTTTCTTGCTTCAAGTCTTTATTATTTTCTGCTTCTCATTCTTTCTAATTACTTTCTCCCGTTTCTCTCTAACACACCCTTTCTTGTTTTGTTCTTTCATTTATTCTACCTCCATGACTGTCTCTGAATGATAGCGTTCCATTCGTCTGTTTTTATATAACTTCGGCTCTTTTTTCTTTCTACCTCACTTATAGAATGATGAGAGCCTTTCCTTTCCCTGTCGGTCTCTTTATCTGCCTCCGTCTATCTTTACACACACACACTCCTCCCCACCCTGCACCAGCATGAGCCCTGGAGCTGGAACAGTGGTACTCATGGGAGCTGACATGGAGAGAGATGGTGGTCATCCAATCCAACACAGGAGATGAGAAAGAACATTTTCCTCTGATCCAGTTTCCTCCCATCAGTGAATGCCATTCGGCTCTGAATATGACATCCAAAAGACGAGCTTAGATTTGTATTTACTTTGCATAAATTGCTTCAGCTTCGAGAAATGAAGTTCAAGTCTATTTTCTCTGAAAAGAGACATCACCTGGTGTGATGTTTAATCCGTTCCCCACAACTAAAGGGAGCGTCAAATTGATTTCACCTCAGGAATCAACACAGTGATGAAATATGGGATTTCATTAAAAAACACAAGCAAATTCCCCCAAACTACAGGCAATCAGCCCGGTGAGGCTTGGCATATGTTGACGTTTGCATTATCAAAGTCACACTTCAGCGGCTTACGAGTGCTTCCACTGGCGTCGCAAAATGTCTGACTGCCTGTTCCTGCGACACGGCTCGATGGGTTTTACAGGAAAGCTGTGATCCGAATCTCTACATCAACTCGATGAACCTTTCAAGGGCATCTCCCAGTGCAAGGTCCCACACACACACACACACACACACATGCAGACATGCACATACAACCACACTTGAACATACAAATATGCACGGATTAAATTGTGTGAATATTTAATGAGACTTTAAATTTGAAGAAACCACATCCACATTAATGGATGAAGGTGAATCACTCGAGGTTGCATGCCAGTTAGCATTTGTAAGGTTGCCTATAACACAACCTGGCAATGCATTTTGTGTTTGGCGTAGGTTGTAATTATTTCTGTGACTCTTGGCATATGAATGCACTTGAAACTTGCAGATGATCTGCTTTCTCCCGAGCTCTCGAACGCATCTCGTAGTGCTTTTATATCTCAGTGTGCTGAGTACTTTTAAAGCCAACAAATGCTGGCATTGAACCTCATATGACCTACCTACGTACTGTAGTAGTGTTTATAATTCTCATTAAGTGCCTAATGGTTTCTATCATGGTTCAATCCTGCACACATTACAATGCTGGTAGCGGCTGCTTTGTGTGCTGCTGCTCTAGCTGGCGAAAATGTGTCTTATTCATTCTTCCTGTCATCCCTGCATGCTATTGGGATTTTTTGTCCGTGTTTGCTCTGCTACAGGTAAACAGACTGACAATGAAAAACTGAAAAAAAAAATAGAAATGGTGAGGACTGGGAATGTCCTGTCCCTGCACCAACAACTGAAACACCAAACCACTGGTATATTTAAAACTTAATATCTTAGAGTTTTCTGACTATCTACAAACTCACTGACCTCCACGGACACATCATCAAACATTATTCTTAACTTTTTCTGCTGAACACTTTGGAAAAGTTTTTGTTTCTATTGACTGATGTGTCACTGTCACTCGCCCTGTCTGAAACTCTGTGAAAAGTGGCAGCTGTCTCTGAAGTGCAGCCTTACTCAGTTTTAATAAATCATCCCCAGTCACTCTATTCTCCGCTCTCTCCCTCGCTATCCCCTGCCTCTCCAGCTCCGTCCCTTTCACTACTTATCTAAGCCTGCTGCCTTTCCCTCCTCGCCACTCTCTATCTCTGTTCTCTTTCCCTCCCTTTCACTTTCTCCTCTCTCTGCTTGTCTGTTTTTATCTCTCCCAGCTGCCAATCTCTTCGTCCCTCTCCTACCATTTCCAACTCGCACGCTTTAATACTTAGCTTCCTCTTCCCTCTCTTTCACTCACTCTCTCCTTTCCGGTCTCTCTTTAGAAGCTGTTATCATTGCTAAGTTGCTCAAAAAGAGCTGCTTCCTCTGTCATCTCCTGTGGGAGTGCTGGTACTGAGCTTGTTCTAAAAGCTCCGGGTCCTCGGATGAAATCAGGTACTGTGGGTTCCTCACTTTGGCAAAGGTATAATTAATGGCTTCATTAGCACATTTTCCCTCTTTTTATTGCACATTTGCTCCCTGTATCACAATCTTTGGCACTTTTTCCCTTTAGAATCGGCACCAAACACATTATATGTGCATATGCAGTACATGAATGTACAGCCACTGGAATAAAATGAGGAATTGATTTTGCTGCCATCCCTTCAAAGAGCCCAATATATTGACAATCCTTCATCACAATGAGCAGTCCTGACTTTAAGAGGCCTCGCTGTCCACTCTTTGTCTTTGATTACATTTAATATGCTGTAATTGATCATGAGCACCCAGCCAGACTATCGTTTATTCCTTTGTCTATACGTGCACTTCCGCCTGAATGACTGCACGTAAATAACAGTTGATTAGCCCGGATGTCTTATAGCTTTTCCTCACTTTATCTCTCTACCTCTAATTCTTATCTTCTGTTATTCAGAGCACAACACTGACTATATTTCACCACTTGTCATTATCAAACAGACGTCAGTCTTTTAACCTTGTGGCGTGACATTCAGCCCGGGGGTGCCCGACCTGTCATGCACCACACAAATTTTCCAATCTAACAGAAAGTGATGCGACACCTGTAACACAAGGACTTTGCTTTTGACTCCCTCCCACTCCCGACCCTGCCTTCAGTCTCTTTCTTCACCTCCCCTGCTGTGAACTGCATAAATTCCTTGACTTGATATTGTTGCTGTAGCATTACCATAGTTTGGGGATGGGGGCGGGTGGGGGATTAACACTGCAGTAGCATAGAGGGATAGCTCTCTCTCCCTCAATATGTAACTGCTGATTGCAGACACCAAGTGCACTGGTGCGGAAAAATATGCGGCACAGCAAATCCTTGTTAAGACCCAGCAGTCTGTTAGATCTCAGACTGATCGGGCCTGCTCACCTCTCTGGGTGTAGGATGCGAGTGTTTCATTTAGCTAATTGGTTACTTTACAGGGTTGGGCTTTTGAAAGCGGGGGGGGTTTGAGGTAAGTGTTTCTTTATGGACAGCAGGGCGAGGGAGGGGATACGCAGTGTCAAGGGATGATAGCAGTTAAAACTCACTGTGTTAACATTTAATTGAAGAAGCATTCCAACATTTTGTGAAATACGCTTATTCACTTTTATCCTGAGAGATCAGAATCAGAAATACTTTATTGATCCCAGGGGGGAAATTACTTAAGATGAGAAAATTGATACTACTCTCAGGTTTGTACGGTATTAGAAGCTAGCCTGATGTTCATTCACACCTAAATTCTTTTGATCCTGTTTGCTCAGCACTATGTTCCCTCAGCCCAATGTACCCTCGGGTCTGTGTTCCCTCAACCCTATGTTCCCTCCTTCACTCCTTAATTTCCTTCAATCCCATGTTTCCCTAGCCCTATGTTCCCTCAACCCCTTTAGATTTGTACTTTTCTCAGTAAGGTAATGTTTTCACCCGTATGAATATTAATTAATAATTAATTAGTCTGGCTGTGTTATCGAATGTTGTCATTTAGAAAAAAAAGACATGTTAATTCTTGAGTGTCATTCTTTATGCTAACCTAACTAGCCTCTGGCTTTAGCTTAATATTTAGAGTACAGACACGAGGCATACATTTGTCAGGAAAGTGAATAAGTGTATTTTGAAGAATGCCGCACCATTATTTTTTAATTAAGTCTTCAAAAAAAGACTACTGAGATTCCTTGCATTCAAAATATCATCTGTGAGCATCCAACCCAAGTGGAAGAGAAAACTTTATCTGAGGGGAAATTACCCTGAAGTGATTGAGGTTAATCTTGCAGAGGCTGCAAAAAGATGTACACCTATCACAACATGCCAAACCTGATTTATTTCATCTCGAGCCTGCCTTAAGATCGGGTTATGGAACGCTCCAGGAGATATGTCACAAAAATATTTGGTGGCGCTCTGGGCTATATAGTAGTAAATAAATAATATTGCTTCGGAGACATCTGCACCAACACGGGGTAAACACAGTCAGCCAATATCAGCTCACACAGCATTCAGCACACAGCCTCCTTTCAATCCCTCTGGTAAACAATCTTGGTGGGGGGAGATTGAAACCAGCAAGCACCCGCACCCGGATTTACATTCCAATCAAGTGACACCCTTGTCAGAAAATGGCTTCATTTTCTCCTCTATAAAGCGTGCACACACACTCACACCCACTCCATTATTACATAGATACACACAAACAAAAAAAACACCTGATGTGCACAAACATGCAGCCACTTCTTCTCACCCCACTCTGTTTCCACTCTTTCCAGTCCCCTGTCACCTCTTCCTATTGAGACGAGAACAAAGACAAAGGCTATCTCGTGTCACGCTCCAACCTCTTCATCTATACACGGTGGGGTTAAAACCTGGGAGGATGAGGAAGCATTTAAAAGAGGCTCAGACAGCCCCACGTGTGCCTCCCCAGCACCTGCCTGCCTCGCCCAGAGGAACATCACTGCTGACCTTGTCAGGAGCCATTGCTTCACAATGATGTTTGCTCCCTGGGAAAGTCAGATGTGCTGCTTCATTTGATGCAAGACAAGGCTCATTAAAAACCTATATGGCTTGCCTTGTGTTTATAGTTTCAAAAGAATCATAATCCTCAATGGTGCTAACTTTGCTTTAAATGTCACAGTCCAAATGTCACCAGGGAGTTGTTCTTGCAGGGCTGCAGCTACACGCTTGATAAGACCTGAACTGAAACAAGTATTGAATCTTAACTTTGGAACACTGAGCGTAGACTATTATAGTCCAAAACAAATAGCCCTTGAATCCCACTGTTATCATTACACATAAAACAGGAGTAACATTTTTCTCTGAAGTACTTTATTGCCTATAAACTGTGAGAGAAGACACGATGCTGATATTGAAAACTACACTTAACAGTGATAAGGCACATGCTGGCTGTAAATTGGGGAGCAGGGTTGGCAGGTCTGTGGTTAGTAGGATCCATCTGGTCTGGGGGATTCGGTCCATCAGAGGTGGGCAGACAGACGGGCAGAGAGGCAGACAGGCTGCTCCACTGGCTGCAACACAAGACACGAGCGGGGAGGAGAGGCAGGACCCATGTCCTGTGTTGCAGCCCCTGGCCCAGCCAACAGGTCACCTTCAGCCCGGAAAGGGAACAGCTGATCCACTGTGAAGAGGAAGAGACACAGAGGAAGGAAGTGAGGGGGAGAGGGAGGGGGCAGAGAGAGAGATAAAGTCAATTACAATAGATTCCTGTGTGAGAGACAGAGGGAGCAGGCAGAGGGAAAAAAGTGTCAGTGTTGGGACCAGAGAATGATACAGGGAGCGGAGAGGAAAATGAACGAGAGGGGTAATAGAATGAAGAAAACACTAATGGAGAGAGAACGAGAGCCAGAAAGAGAGCACCAAAAGGGCGATGCACCTCCACAGACACCACATTCATCACCCGGCCAATGAAAATAGCCTTTTTCACCTTGCGAAGAGGGGGTTGGCCTTCCCACCTACATCTCATATCCACCTTGCTCGACACTGAGAAAAAGGCTCCTCTGGCCCAAATTACCTGACTAGAAGGTTAATGACTACAAGTGCCACGGGTCCACAGAAAAAGATCGGTGTGAAATGTCCCTATATAGGAGCCCAGTGGCAGATTTGGAGCATGTCATTGGGAATAAATGTAATCATTATTATGCTAGTGCATTGTATATTGGAAAGAAATATCTGTGTTGGGGTAATTTGGGTGTAAAAATCAGAAATGGTTGCAGGCAAACGGCTTGTCTCATGGGGACACAGTTTGTCATCAAAGAGGCAGAAAGCATGCAATCAATTCCCCAACCATCCCCAAGTTATTCTCTCCCGCTTTCTTCCCGTCTCTCTCGGGGAGTCTGCCATGTAACTGGCATTAAAAGGTCAAAGCTGAGTGAACTCAAAGCTTCGCATATCACAAACAAAGGTCTGAAAATGTCATGGCTTCACAGACATGTCCTCGTATCTGCTGAAGGAACATCAACAGGCGAAACAACAAAAATAATTAACCGCCCTTTTTTCCCCATGACATTTACCCCAAATTTTTGATGTGGTGTATCCCCGTCAGGATCAATCTCTCTCTTCTTTCAGAGATGCTTGCATCAGCTCGGCTGGTTAAACCAGACTTCTGCTTTTGTGATGCAGCGCGGTTAGGCAATTACATGACTGCCTTTTCTCTCGCCTAGTTCCTTGTATGAAAATGGGTCCAACCTAGATTTGAGACTTCAGGGATATGAACTCAGAGGACAGATGAAAGGAGCTGAAGGACGAAGAAAGCAAAAAAAGAAAGTAGAGGAGAGCCAAGGGCAGACTTCGATTCATTTAACCCTTTTTTCCTATTCTTAACGGGAAAAAATGAAACACAGTTCCGATTTTGATTAGGTTTTGGGTCAGAGCGAAGTCTTTGGATGCTGTAAAGGTAACCGTGTCAGAAAGAGCCGCGCAGATATTTTATCAGAGAGGAGAGAAAAGGCTGTCTGACACTTGGGAATGATGCTTTTGAAGTATGATGTCAGGAATGGCTGATCTCCTACATCAAGTACATGAGGCAACACCGGGCATTGGCTCCTCTTGTAATCAAAGTCACAGTGCATTCCTCCTTTTCATATAGGACACTTGATGAAAACAGGGACTAATAATGGATGGCACACTACTGGAAACTGCTCAAGGCGACTTGGCTGCGGAGAGAAAGAGGCCACCCAGATTGTACATTTAATCGTTTACGTGAATTGCCTTTCATTACCGAGGCAACAATGGGTTTTTGACAGAACCGAAATGACTTTGCCAGACGAAAATTGCCGCAGACGCAGCGTGCAATTAATGGGACTTGTAATTGAAGTATTGATGTTGAGTAATAAGTCCCACTCATTCTCTATAATCACGACAATGATCACACAGTGTAATGGATACGTGCCGTGCATCCCTTTAACCAAGCCTTATCAGTTGAAAAGATCCTCCCCTATTGAAAGATTTGCACAATGGAAGACTCAACAATGGTGCATTGTGCCAGTGTAACAGTGGTGTGGCTCCTCTGATCAGTTTGTGATATGCAGGCAGATTTCTACTTTGCTGGCAGGAGAGAGATACCCCTGGTAGGATTCTGACATTCACAAGGAAACAGTTGGAGGAGACTAAAGGAAATCAGCATACCAGATTCACACATTTACATAATGCCAGTGCCCCAATCTTGCCCCAACTTCATCTGTAGTTTATGTTTATTAATATCACTGTTGTATAAACATGTCCATAATGAGATCATCTCCAGAGTCAAAGGCCAGAGTGGAAAAAAACAGCTGTCAAATTACTCATGGTAATTACACAGGCTGTTCATTAAGGCAAAACACATCACTGGGTCCATCCTAATACAATCATCCAACCCAAACTCAAAATACGTATTTTTCCTCTTACCTGTAGTGCTTTTTATCAGTCTAGATTGTTTTGGTGCGAGTTGTTGACTTTGTTTGACAAATTCAACAGAAATGTCCAGAAATCATGATCCTGTTACTAAAGATAACCCCAACACAATCACCAGTTCGTTTCTGCAAACCACTGTTATGTTTAATTTCTACATTTTTGAATGGCAAATATGCTAAATAGGAACATTTCTGAACCACTGCAAACTGTTCTCATTGTGCAAATGTTGAAAATTGTAAACTGCTTTCAAGATGTGTCAATTGCTGTTTTAAACCATTTGAAAACCATTTAAAAAAATGCTAAAAATATAACATGGTTAAGCATAAACACTTCCAATACCATTGTCCTGGTTTGGGTAAGTTGGTCCCATCAATCTTACCCAAAACAAACCCACTGCTGGCTGACCTACGTGGCTTTAAACAGCGTTTAACATTGCTTCTTCTTCTGGCATGAAAAACCGTAGACATCTGTGGTTTGCAGAAATATTCAACATTTTTATGGTGACTCTGCTGGATAATCCACAGACCTTGTTGTGAGCAGTTTCATGTAGTAACTATTTTCTTTCTACCCAACTACATCCACCAGCCGCTTATAATTCCCATATGAAACTGCGTGTGGATTATCTTCACCATCCGGATCATAACTGTACATCAAAGACATTGCTGTTGAGTTTTTCAAATGTACTTTTGGTGCTTTAAGCACCACAAACCACATGCAATCTAGTTGTTTTATGTGATAGAGAAAGTTCGCATTTCTAAGGGAGGTATCTCCAACACTCCAGCTATGTAGATTCATACAAAGCACTACAGGTAAGAAGAAAAATCTGTATTATGATAGTAAAAAACTTTCATGCATTTATTTACATGTGAATCCATACATGAATTGAAATGCTTCTGTATACTCGAGGTTGTTGAGCCTTGCAGATTGGCTCAACAACAATCCGTTTGCTGTCTGGGATTTAAGAGAGAAAAGAAATGTCTGGCAGCCACTTAGGATGTGAGGCTCTGTGCCCATTCTTTTCCTCTTTAAGCAAGGCCGCAGGGAGCTAACAAACAAACAAACAAACTGGCACCATCATTTCTACACAAGACTTTACACCATAGTCTTAGACATAAATCTTCGCTTTTAATGCTGACTTTAAAGGACAACCATTGTATAAATCAGCTCATGGGCCGGACGTGGAGGTAAACCCAAGGTTGGCTGTTTGGTATCTGTGGAACACAGGAGTTGCACTTTCTAATGTGCAAAGAAAGTTGTGAACTCATTTACAGCTTCTGAATGCTTTTCAGGTCTTTGAACACTAACCGTCTATTATTTCCGAATAGTACATAATGGAAGAAGGCTTTGCTATTCCTCTCCTTGTTATTCTCCGGGGATACACAACCTTTTACAAAGACCGTCGCTGGTCCCTCCACTGGGTCCCTTCCCTCGGTGTCTTGTGAAAGAGCCACTGTTCTCTTTGGTTCTGGATGCAGGGATCATCCTGATCCAAACAAACACTGTTTGTAGAACCAACATCTTTGTTCTCCTAAACCTGATTATGCATGGCGTTGCAAAGTAGTCTGTACCAGCAGCTCTGCTTCCCAGGCACACACACGAGCCAGTGCATATGTTCACACAGCAATGTACACACTCCGCCTTGTTCGGAGACGCACAAACACACGCTCCATCATTGCCCAAAAATTTACTTTGATACTGAGATCTATAAAGAATTCTGCTCAAAGGCTGGTTAAAAAAAAGACGGTGATGAAGGAAGAATATATAACAAGGTTGAATAACCAGATCACCTCCTTTTAAGTTTGCAACTGTTCCTCCATCAAGACGTACAGAGCATGCAGGAAGGTTTTGTTGAAAATAGAGGAGTGTCTTGGTCTGTACATGTGCAGCTTCCAGTAACAGTTGAGTGATTCAGCCCTCTTCACAAATAATCTCCAAGGAGGGGTAATCACTTCAAATGTTGAATATTAAATCACATTTATCTCACGCAGGCTTTGTGAAACAGTATTTCAAAGCCCTAACACTGGTGATTGTGAATGAAGCAGAATGTGAAGTGAAGTCCTTGAAGTCAGTTTACACGACGTGTATTCATATTAACTCCCAAAGAAACAATGTAAAGACGACTTCCAACCTACGTACAGAAAGGAAAAAGTCCTCCGAGCAAGTGATGGTGTGACCTTGGTTTTCTTCTACTCTGTGTTCTTGCATCAGAACCATTCATCCACGCTATGATTCGAAGAATGGCTCGGATAAATGCATCACGAGCAGGGGGTGCTTAAAGCGGGCTTTAATGATGCATTAAAATGATAAATGCTTCCATAACTAAGAAGCAAACGTCTGGAGGAAAAACATGCATACACACGTGCACGAGGACACATGTTTGCACTGAGACACAGGAGGGAATCTGTAATAAATAGGCGAAGGATTAGCAAGACTCCTCTAACAAGATGTTTATGCACTAAGGACTAAAACAAATTCAGCCGGTTATAAGGACACCACATAAAAACTGACTCATTGAATGACCTTATCGCTATTAATTTTTAATTCAAGAGGATAATTACACTCATTATAGAGTATAGACTATTAAGCTCAGCAATGTTCCAGCTGCAGATGTGTGAAGTCAGGGAATTCTGCAGGGGAATGACCTCAGATAACAGCCGCAGACAAATGCATATCTGCGATTCACATCAGTATGCAGGAGGAAACTGATTGAAGTGGACCCTCGAGTTGTTATAGCTGCACGACAGCAAGAAGTCATCACAAAGATGTACAGCGCACACACAACTGACTGTAATCATGCACTTAAGCACGCACGCACACACATACAGCATTACAGCACATTGTGCCTTTTTCTCCTGAGCTTTCTCAGCAGTATTGGAGTTGGTGTTGCGTTTCAGAAGTGATAGCTTGCTCGATGGCTGCTGGGATTGGCTTCTCCCTGCTGGGATTGGCTTTTCCCTGCAGATGCTGACATGACACTTTGGGGATGTTTCTGCTCCCATGTGAGGTCCTCCATATAGGTGAAAGAAGAATCCAGCCTGGCACGACACCTGTCTCACCGCAGCACAATGGAGACGAGTGTGGTCCTACTTGGCTCAATAAGTGGTGCATTATTACAGACAGGGCTGCAGGTTCCATCATCTGTGAGTCAGTGCAGAGCGCGGCAAATTTTAGGGTCTCACTGGTGAATGTCAAAAAAATGTGCACAACTGTGAACTCAAAGGCATGCATTGAATTTACAGTGGATTTCCTCACATCTCCACATAGCCTTCAAAGACTTCCTAACACTACAATACTGCCTAACAGTTAAATGATTGATCTCCATGGGCTGCAGGGTTCCCGTGCCCTGCAGGGAAATTATGTTCATTTATAACTGCACAGATCAGTGGAGAAGTATTCTACAAGTCTTTGATCTTGCATTTTCATCATCTCACCTAAACAACATTCATTTGTGCCAATTTACTGTTAGACCTCAGAATGAGTGAATAATAGTCAGCCTACCTTTCCATCACTGTCCTGGCTCTTTTTCATTTCAGCAGCAGCAGCAGCAGCAGCACGACGGGATGAGGATGTGGTCGCATTTTGAGCACAATATCAACCTCTCTGCCTGTCTGTCTGTCTCCCCCCTCTGTCTGACTCTCCCTCGGAATCGCGAGTCAATTTAGTCCTGGTAGTGAGGGAAAATCCGTTTATCCGCGGACTACACTTACGAGGAGCTGCACCGCTCGGCTATTTCAATCTTGTGAGGAAGCGGCTGCCTGACAGCGCCTGATAAAGTGAAGATTTACTCGCGGACAAAGTGAGGAGCAATCCCTCACACTTTAGCTTACTCCATCAGTTTCTGTGCGCTCTATACTGGCCCGGTGATTTAATATCGCTTCAGTGTCTGGTGGCAGCCCCCCCTCCTCCCATCAATAAACGGACACACACAGACACACACACAAGCACACACACACACGCATTACAAAGACAGAAGTATAACCTGCGAAGAACTAATATTTACAAGTAGTAAGGCTCCACAGAAGCAAAACGTTGTATATAAAACAGCAAATTAGTATATAAAAATAATATTAGATACAAATATATAGACTATAAATAATTATTAATTTATTATTTTTTTTAAAGTCATTATCAAAAGGGCATACTGTACAGTTTGTATTATTAAATTACAATGCCATATATTTTACTTTCGTATGTCAAAGTTGATGAAAACGATCACTTACCAATTGAAATGATGACATCAGATGCTATTTCTGTATTCTCTGATAAATTATAAGGGGTTATAATCACGCTTTATTGTCTGCCTTTGTATAAAATGTATATTCATAAATGAATGTGATTAACCTACCGTTAGGGCAGGGTGGGTATTCCGGGAAAAAGATGTGCGTAAAACGCACCGGTCCAGCGATCAGTCCTTGGACACCCTGAGACGAGCAGAGCAGGATCTGTGTGTGTCGGTCGCTGGTGCTGAATGAAATCCTCTCTTTGTGTCGAGCAAAACCTCTTTGGAACTTGTGTCTTGTCATCTCCCGTCTCTATTCGCCGGGCGTGTGTCTGACCGGGTTTCTTCATTTGATATCCGCACCCCAGAGGGTACCCATCGATGCGCACTCAGGAGGCTCTCCTTCCGTGCTGCTGCTACTTCAAGATATACAATATCACACTATAGCTCATTTTCCCTCCCAGAAGAATCCCCCTTTTAGTCCCGATGTAATAATTGCACAGAATCCTGCAGGAGTTTTGTACACTCGAGCGATACCTCGAGTGGCACGGCTAAGTTATGTGCTCTTGGACTTAAGAAACCTGGTTGTTAGTGCGCAGGATACAGCAATAATGATGTCAATATAGCCCAGTGTCGTCTAACATAGGTAATTCTTATTGTCCAATAAGATCTAAGGAATGATGACATCAAAGGGTATCTGCTCAATAGAGCTAGGTTGCGGTAAATTAATAACTTATCTCAGAAATGCAGTGCTTGTGTGAGCAGACTATTTAACTCTGGCTCTGTGTGACATTACTGTCTAATAAACTATCACAAGTACTGACTCCATACTGGAGCGATAGGTTTGGGACCTAATTCCTGATACCTTAAAACCTTAAAAAGCCTTTTAAAAGTTAATGTTACATTTGATTTAATTTCATTGTGAAGGCATAAAAGCAGTTTATTATTGTTCATTTATTATATTTTTCAATTGTCGTCTGTTTTTAAGGACTACGGATCTGTTACAGTAAATACTAGTAATTGCTTCCAAACAATACAGTTGCTCCGCAGTGTCCCTCTCATTTACTCAAACTCCCACAATGCACCGCGAGTCAAAACGTCAGAATCTTGCGACCAAACGTGGTTCTGTAGCAACGCAGCAACGTATCTTTATTTAGATTCAAATTAACGCATTTTCCTCCTTTATTTGCCGCTCCTGCTCCAGCAGTGAGTGTGATAACGCTCTTTTAACCTCAATTTCCACCTCACTGGCCACTTTGACGTTTCCGGAAGAAGTTTTAACGCCGTGTTTCTGCGGAAGTCCAGTTTTCCTCCAGTCACACCAGTAGCCCGCTATCCTGTGTGAAAATGAAGAGCTTTGTTGACGGAAAAGGAGCCACGTTTCTGATGGACGCTTCCTTACTGTATAAAGAAACATGCCCGGAGCTCTCACGATTCTTCATGTAAGAAGTTCAGCTTTAAATTCTGCATTAATTTCGCTTTTACAGCAGAGACTTTACTGCCTGTCCTTTATTGTTGTAATAGCCGCGCGTGGACGCTAGGTGGCGGGACTCGACCAGCCATAGCTTTTGACTTCCAGCCAATATGATTATGACTGTTTATAGCCCACTGATGGTAGTAACTTCTTTCTAATATCAGTTTGTCACTGAGTGATGTCCGCATAATCCCAATAGTGTAAATAAAATGCATTCTGTAGATGTTAATACAAAGAGGAAGTGGGAGATAACGACTGCTCACTTTTGATTCCCTTCCTGTGCCTACAGAGAGCTTTACCCAAATTTCCATAAAACATTAAATACTATCTTTGCAGATATGAGAGTTAGTGCTGAAAAATGGAAAAAAATTCACTAGCGACGTACAGTATACGAGACATAATACAAAACAAAGCACAGTTGTAACAAACCTTGTCAGTAATTAGAGAGCATACCTTAAAAAAAGGGGTTCAAGATTTCAATTCAGAATCAAAAATCGTACAAAATTATTTCAAATATCAAAATATATATCAGGATCAGTTGTATCTATAAATGAATTTGTTAGGTAATGGTTAGTGGCTGTTGTTTATATGAACATTGAGCCACCGTTGAAATGGCTGCATATTGTTGTTTGAGAATTGGCCGTGGTTGTTTACAATGTTGCTCACGCTCATATTTTCACTCCTTTTGTAAATTTGCCCATATGAGGATGTGTTACATCCATCTTGTTGACAGATCATCAGTGACTGATGTACATTCACAGCTTGGATTATCATTGTGTTTGTCTATGAGTAAGATCTGGCTGCTGCTTGCTTTTTTTTCAGTGATGCCACAATTAAGATCACGTTGTTTATTTGAACATTGAATTGCGCTTCTTATTGTGAAGCGTGACTGTTTGAGTAGGTCCAGTCCTATTACCATGTGCATGTGTTGTGGGTGCAGCATGTTAGAGCTCTTCAAGGTTGTAAAAAGTCTTTAGAAATATTGGAAAATACTTAATTTAGCTGTTATGTATTCACCTCCACAATCATTCATGCAAAAATCTTTTCATATTTGAAGTAAAACAGCCTCGTCGTCATATTTGTTTGTGGTCTCCTGGTGTCCTACACTAGACGAGCTAAGCTGGCTAATAGCCCTCTGTTGATCCCAATGCTGCAAATTAGCAAGCATTAAAAAATCATGATCAAAACATAAAAACAAAGTTAATATAAACAGATGGTAAGATGCTTGATTGCTGTAGATTTAGATGTGGTGATAAAGGCTTTGAGAGTGTGGAAATGTTTGGCTTTTGTGTTGAAAGTGCTTTAGAAATAGAGCTTCAACAAATGAATTCAGTTTAACTTTGCAGTTATTCAGTCCTATGCATTTGCAGAGTGAAGCAGATTTCATTGCTGAGGCCACAGCACTTCTCTAACAAGCAGAACAACACAGAGTACTGCAACTAAAGACGATCCCTCTAATCATCTGGAAGGAGAGCCAGACTGTCTGTAAACCTCGCCTTGTTTCTTGTATCTCTTGCAAGGTTGTCAAAGGGGCTCACACAGAGTATTTCCCAACTGTCTTTATCTAATTAGCCTCCGGTAGTCAAGTCTTTTCATCCCGATTAGAATAAAACACAATAGTAATTAATGCCAGTTTCTAATTTGCATCCTCATTTACAGTTCACTGCCTCGGTTTTGTTGCTATTGCCAACAGAGGAATTTATTCCTTTTCCCACACAGTGGAGATTGCCTTATTGTGTAGAAAGTGAAAGCTGAAAATCATTTCTGGAGAAATCCTCTTAAGCTTGGGTGTACCCTCTGCGTGCTGAAATGTTCTCTATCATAGTTTATAAGGGTATTAATGCGTTTAAAGTGTGTCAGTGATGAGTGTGTGTGGACTCCTGTTTGAGTTGGGATGCAGCCATGTCCCTGTATCCTCCGGCTTGTTTTCACTTTCACCTGAGCCAGGAAATCTGTGGGCAGAACCATGAATGGAAATCAAAACATCGGTTTTAATAGTGAAAACCCCAAGTCACGGTCGTTTTACGGATGTGTGTGAGCCCACTGCTATTTTAATACATTGATCTGTTCTACAGATTCCCTGGCTATGATGAGCTGTGGTTGCAGAGAACATTTTGACCGCATTTAACTATGACCAGCTGTCCTGCAGTCAAGACATGGGTCTGAATGTGTGGAGCGCTGTCTGAAAGACCTGGCTGGTTTCATGCCAAAGCGGCTGGCAGAGAAGACACAATTAGCGGCCACGGCCAAAACTCACCCTGATGAGCTAATTGACTAGTGGATTTGATCTTCAGCCAGAGTGATAATATGGATGGCATATCAGGAGGAAAATTACTGCTAAGAGTTAACGTCTCAGATGGAGATCTTGGACACCGTTCATCGGTTATAACTGTGAGGAAATGAAAATGTTTTTGTCAGCATGCACTCAAATAGCTGGCATTCGTGGTGGTCAGTGTGTGCTGATGATGTTTCTAGTCCTAATGAACCGCAACTGTCTCTCTATATTACCCAGAGGTTTCCAGTGTATTCGCTTTCTCCAGTTATGGTTTTGGCCATGCGTCACCGGAGTGTTTGTGTCAGTGCTCATACATACTACTACACGTTTGTTGGAGATCGTGTTACGGCCTTCTGACACTGTGTCCACCTTCTGTCAGGCTGATGATGACTGGATGTTTGTGTGTATGTGTGCATACAGCTGGTCTTAAGTCTCACTTTTGGTTTCAGTCAAAATGTATCAATTTTGACTGTTAGGAAAGGCTTTTCACACAGTTAATTCAGTCAAATGTTGGTGGTCTATTTGTTTGTGTTCCTGGGAATGTGACGGCCTGTTTCATGTGTGTGTTGTTGTTCTTCAATGTAAACTGACGTCACTTAATTGTGGCTCATGTTGCCCGGACTAGTGAAGCTGTTTTCCAGTAAGTTCATAGTCATAGTTGTGTGTTTGGTAACTGGAGCCTGACTGAGTGTCCTGATAACCAAAACACGCAGGATGTCTGCTGGACAAACAGTGTCACAGTGACTCTGCTGTGAAATCGCCTCAAGCGCTCTTGTTCTGCATTTGGCCTGCACTGCTTTTCTCTTCTAACAGAGACCATCAGATAAACAGTTTGTTGATACCAATGTATCAGCCAGTGGTAATGGAGATTTGATATATCAGTTGAGGTTTGCGCTGGGCAGGCAATTAAGGCTGAAACTGCTTTCATTATTGGATTTGTGGCAACACTTATTTCTCAATTAATCAATGAAAGTTTGTGTAAAATGCTGAAAAACAGTGAAAAATTACCATTATGATACCAGTATGATTATGAGTCTAAGAGGAGCTGTTGAAATGGCTTTTTTCATCCAAAAGAATGTCTAAAGGCATGTTAGTGGCTCTGTGAGGCTGGTACTGTGTTGCTTTAATGCAATAGCATGAGATAGCATTGCTAACATGACTATAGTAGTATTTTATCAACAAATTCTATGCAAATTTTGGGGATTCGCATGAGAAAAGCTTGATGGAATCACAACAATTCGATCAAACTTAAAAAAAATGGGCTACTTCTTCTACTTTTAACTGACAGACTAATTATCCGGCAGTAATACATTACACTGCCATCTTCTGACCAAAGTACGTTTATGCAGCGTTGTTTATTCTCTCTAAACCAGTTGATGGAAACGTCCCTAATTCACATTATTTCGCTTCAAAATTCACTTCAACTTTCATGGAAATGCAGCTTATGTTTAGGTATAATGTTTACCATGTGTACCACATTGACTTCATATAAAGATGGACAACATGACAGCCGTCCAAAAGTGAAGCCAACTGTAGCTGTAGGCTAAAAAATAATTGAGTTTGTGAAAGTTTGAATTAGTTTTAGCAATTTCTGTTTTACTTTGGATTCATTTGAACCTAGTGTCCTTCAGTTGTGCTCAAAAAATCAATCTGTCTGCTGCTGTTAAATCAGAATTTGGTACTTAATGAAAGTTACTTCAAACCTGTGTCCAGTTTTTAATTGATGAGGTTGGGTCGATCGATCGCTGAGATCAATGACAGCTGTCATCCATTGGTCAGCCCTATCGTCCAGCCCTTTATACATTGTGTGGTTTAGCATCTTGGTTTAGTGTGTTAGCATGCTAAAATTAGCTAAGGTCAATGAGAATGGTATTAGATTTTTGTTTTGTTTATGTTTTCATGAACTTAAGTATTGAACAGATTCAATACTTGACCTGAAAGACCTTATGACTCAGCACTTAGTAATTGGTACTAACTTTAATTTTTGTCCGTATTGGTTGCTCCATTTTCCCGTCCCACTGCCAACTCCTTTTGAGGCCTCTTTGCCCTCACCCCCGTTATAAACGCCCTGCCTGCTCTCATCTCCCCACGCACTGTATCTCTCGGCTTACGGCTCCTCTCTGCAGGAGCCAGCAGACGTCCCCACATACAAGTACGAGCTGCAGACAAGGAGGCACCTGCTGGCCTCTTTCTGTGTCATGTCCCGCTGATGAATGGGAACCCGGCCAGCGTGCTGGAGGGATGACGTATTTTGAACCTGCGACAAAGAGCCAATGGGCCAGTCATACTTTAATAATTTGTTCAGGAAGATAATGGTCTGAAAGGAACAACACTTATGTGATTTTTGAAGCGTAAATGCAGTCGCCAGTAATAAAAAGCTACAGTTATAAGCTATAAAGGAACTATGCCATGGTCGCATAATGTAAAAAATCACCACTACTTAGCTAAAAATGATGTTAAGTGTCTCTAGCAAGTATTAAAGAGATCAGTAATGGACGCTGACCACGTCGCTACCTGAGCCTGAGCTTTGTGTCTAAATATCTATGAGTTACATGAACTGTTTCCACTGATGGTAGCAATAAAATGTTCATAGTGCATTTCATTTTATGCGCCTTGCCTCAGCCATCACTTCTGTCTCTAATTACATTATTACAGTATAGCCAACACATAATGCCCCCTCCCCTCTCTCTCTCCACCCCTTTGCATCTTGATTGCATCTCCCAGTTGTCAGCAGTTCATGCGTAGGGCCCATATCTTCAGTGTTCATCACCACAACCAAGAGTGCACTTAAAAGGAGATGCATGACAAGTATGATAATAAGATTAGAGCTGTGGAAGAGGTCTTTCTGCGGTGTGCAGTTTCTCAGAGCTCGCTCATCAGGGGAGCTGCGGGAAGACAGATTGTGGCAAACAAAATTCCCAAAGAATCCAGCTTCTCTGCACTCATCAGTGGTGTGTTCACAGTCAAAGAATTTGCTTGAAGAATGTGTCGCTTTATTCAGGCAGAATGTATGTAACAGTGGCTTCAAATACACATGATTCAGGAAGTGCATTCCCAACCTGATGGCTTTCAAAACAGGACTTATATCAATAATGAATTTGCATTTAACAGAAGTGTTTTTTGGGAATCAGTCAAGCACTTTTAGCCCAGGGCTGTACCCAGTGTCATTAATTCATTGTCATTGTTTAAACATTTCAAGCTTTTGAGGACATATAGTCAAAGTTAATATGAGCAGCTGGTGAAATAAGCAAAACGACTAATATACGGTGATTGCATAACAATTTAGATGTGATAATAAAGGCTAAAGAGTCGGGAAATGTTTGGTGTAGGTACCTTGGAGGTACTTAAAAGCTTTTTGAGCCCTAAATATAACTATGAATGACTGACATCATTTACTATAACAGTGTTTGACTCGAAATTGATTTATTTGTTATGTAATTAATGCTTGGTGCTGGACTGTCCTGTTAATAACGGTACATGTCCCTCTTTGTGTGCAGCAGGCAGGAGAGCAAACTGTTTTTGAACACATGCAGATAAGATAAGCAGAATATTTCAGAGATAAAAACATGTTCTGTGTTTTGGAAATGATAACTTTTATCTTTCTTTCAATACATTTCGAGTTTGGTTCCAAATGAAACAGAAACAATCTTACGCAGCCACCACTGGTATCTAACTCTACAAATAGGATAATCATAACCCAATCTTTATCTTCAACTGTGCAGAAATAATTGCTTTAAAAAAACTGTCCAGCAGTCAAATGTTTATTTTAGAGTTCAAATGTCAGCGTTATGAATTAAACTTCGAAGCTTCCAACTATCCAGTTCAGCCCTGTGAGTCATTATCCGTCCTATGCAACTTCTCATTTCCAGTATTTTCTGACAGGGCTTCTATATAATCTGACACTTTAATCCAGTCAATGATTATTAAATTGGGCGTACGGTCAGGGGACAGTGACTCAGACTGTGGGATGAGTGGTGGCAGATATGTTGCAAATCTCTCTTCACCCTGCACCGTCATCCAGCAATATAATGCACCATCTCACATATAGGGCGGTTAGTAATGCAAGCGGAGAGGGTCAACAAACCGCCGCCGCCAGACGCAGCAGCAGCCAGCGGGTCAGCTCCAGATTAACGTCGGCCCCTCGCCCCCTCCTCCTCTCCCTAAAACAGCCAGCCCTGTTTGTGACTCTCCCTGTCTGCACGTGCAGCTGGACAGTAAATTTCCCTTCATCGATTTAAGCCCGGGGCTAATTTTAGTAGGACTTAACCGTGGCTTAGTAAAAATGTTTGCACAAATATCCCATTGCGAGCGTTCCAAAGTTGGAGGAAGCCGAGCATTCACAGAGGCAGCCCTGTCAGGGAGGAGGGGGAGGCATTTTCCAGAGGCCACTGAAATGAAGTGGAGATTTGCCCTATATTGTTTGGGAGAGACCTGTTTTTATATCGGAAAACATGCAAGCGGAAACACTTGCATGTTTTCCAATATGCACAAAGGGAAAAGCTGACGGTGACCAACTTTTCTTTTTCCGAACTGCTGTTTCCATCGTGTAATGTGTCTATTTGCATACATTTGAACAGAACTATTAACTGACAGTTTCTTTCACCAGATCAATTAAATAAAAAACGATGTGGAACTTAATTATTCAGAATATCCCTTTCCCTATCATTTACATTGCTGCAGTGTGAAATGAGCTGTTCTAATGTAAAGTGAAAGGGGCACTTTGAAATAAATTAATATGCATGTTAAATTACTTCAGAGAACCACAAATGTTATCTATTCGTAAGAGGCTGTAACGATTAAAGTTTAACTTTGTAATTATCTTTTGCTAATAGTTTTTAATATTAAACTCAGTTACTGTTTAATGAGACAATTATCTGGTATAAGTATCTGTTCAAAATGTCTGATCCTGTCTCCTCTTCTTTCCCCCCAGGCAGAGCCGCGTGAATGCTAAGGGTGAGTTCAGAGACCTGCACATCTTTGACAAACTGTAATATTTCAATGACAAGTTTTCTACTTTAATTTCTTCATGTTTTCATCAGTGATGTCCTACAGTGTAATAGCCACAAAGAGTTGAATGCAGCAGTTAGTAGGACCTTGTCACGGGCTTGTCAAGGTTGATAAACCTCACTAAACCCTCAGCCAAACACACTGAGTCAGCCAGCTGTCTGCAGCAGACTGCCTGGTGGGATCAAACACACACACACACAGGTCCACGCCGGCCAAAACCACTTCAATAGTTAGCGGTGCCATTTAGTGTTCACACCTCCTCTCTCCTGTTCCCAGCAACACAGAAAGAGAAATCGGCCGACCCGCTGCAGAGCAGATCCGTGTGTCCGTACTGTTATCAGTGGCTGCAGCCCGGCAATCAGCAAGTGAGGCTGCGGCCCAAGCAGCGGCCATCAGCGCGGGTGCAGAGCGTCCTGCGAAGGAAGGCCAGGGGCAAACGACTCAGCCTGATGCAGAGAAAACTGCTGCAACGCTTCCAAAGTTCCTCCTCCGTACTGGTGAGAAGATGAAACTCTACAACCCCACAGACCTGGCTATGTATCGTACTGCACTGCAGCACAGCGTCCTTGCAGAAAAACACCAGGGGACATATGCCTGGATAGTGTCCTCAGCTGTAGTGGGGTTAAACTAGGGTGGTGTTTTTTATTATAGCGGGACAGATGCTGATATTCATATTTAGGAATAATCTCTGCTGAAAAAACTGTAATGTGAAAGTTTATTTTTATGTGCATTTCAGGCACCGGCTGTTTTCCCAAATCTATTTCAAGCTTTTTAAAGTTATTCATTTCTCAAACGTTAAACAGGCAACACTCCTGTACAACAATGCAAACACTTCAGGGCTGCACCTGACTGAATGAATGAACACTTTCACTTGAGGCCGTGTGCACTGGGATTTTAAACCAGAGCAATATGGCAACTTATATCTTATATTATGAGAATAATTCACCAAAAGATGTTTCTGAAAACATTTGAGGCAAGTCATAAGCCATACAGTTGTGGAGTCTATCTTCATCTTGGGACGCTCCTCATTTCCATAAAGTGGCAACTTTGAGCAAATGAGGAGCAGCCAACATGATGCCTCGTCTCTGAAAACGCGCCACAACATAGGGCTATGATGTAATATGTTATTTAATCAGTGTCTATAATCTAAAATCAATAGTATGCATGTTTCTGTATTTTTTTTTTTATATATTTTTTCCATATCAAAAAATCCATGTGCCATAACAGGCACTGTTTTGCAAAAAATGGAGGTTGGATGATACAAAAATAGGCTTCACATATAGACTTTATATTTAATGAACTACCAGAAAAAATAATTTTCATGATATATATCATCATCATCATCAAGATATGAAGTGACATATCAGATGGCATATCGTGCAGCACTACCAGAATGCATTGCATGGCTGCTCACATAGACAGTGAATGGGAAGCACGGACCCAATGTGAATGTCGCATTATTCTGTAGCTGGTGTTGACTTGTGATCGCTGACGGAGGAGAGACACAAAAGGGCTTCCCAGGGGCGTTCAAAAACGTATTTCATCATCATTTATGATAACTCGACAAGCCCTGCATTGTCTGTGAACGTATTGTCTCCAGCCAGTGTTGCCATTTAGATTTATGAAGTCATTTGTATTCATTCCACAGAAAGTGCCAGGTTTCATTATGGTCCTCCACTCATCATTACAGTCGTTACAGTGGTCCCATTAAGCTTAACTGTAAGAGAGCTAATGTAGCCAGACAGTGCTTGTCAACACTCGCCCTGTTCCCTCCCACAGCCCCCCTCAACTGTTATAGTGGTCCTTTTGACTGTGCTCTTAATGGATGGCACCATGCACAGACAGAATGGAAAGCTTATTTTGGCCAGCACCCTCCCACTCCACTAATAAGCCCATTTAGATGAGGAAACCGCTGGTGGAGTTTGTTGCAATAGGGTCATCCCCCCTCTGCATCAGAGAGCCCCTCTGGTGATCAGACATCAGCCCTAATGAAGACCAGCTCTGGTGGAAATGCTGCCGCCTCATTAAAACGTGGTCGGGTTCATTTAATATGCAGGTATTCACCGTGCAAAGCACTCTGAACCCACTCTGCACTGTATCACTACATCAGTTGACTCTGAGGGCAAAGAGGAAGACAGAGATGGATAGAGAGAGCTGTAATAAAAAGGTTAGGGGAGAGAAAAACACAGGAGAGAGGAACAGAAAAGGTGAATAAAAGTAACAGAAGGTGGAAGGCAGATAAGTAAGAAAGGTGAACAAGTCAAATGATGGACTGCAAGAGAAAAAGTTATCATCTTGTAACATAAAGAAGCAGTTTGCTCTTTTCTCTTCTACCTCTGTGGACTGTGCTGGAGGTCACATCCAGCTCTGACAGGGAAGTTTACAGAAAAAGTGTAGGAGAAAAGAAGTATGTTATTGGGGTTTTTCTGTGAATAAAATATTAATAATTAGGGTTGGATATCAGTACTCAACGCAATAAGTGCTGAACTAACTCAGTACCATTGAGTATTGAAACTTCCCTAGCCTAACAATGCCTGTATTTTATACATTTTGTAACCAGAACTAGAAAAAAAGGACTAATTGTAGATTTAAGATGAGCAGAGCTGCACATTAGTGGGAAGGACTTTACACTTGATGTGATTTATGAATAACCCCATCTTAGACTTCAAAGTTGAAAACTTAAAGCCCCCCTCCAGTGTATTTTGGCATTTTAATTATATTTCATTTTTTACTGGGTCCCTTCCTGACAATGTTGATGAGCCCATGAGGGAAAATAACTTCATTTTGTGCTCAAATTTGCAGAAAGACAGAAAGATGACATAAGACTGTAGTAGTTCTATAAGTAAACGGTAAATGGACTACACTTATATTGCGCTTTTCTAGTCTTTGTCACTCAAAATGATTTAACAACAACCTCGGCAACATGTGTATCCATCCTGCTGTGCAGCGTGTGGCGGTCAGCGGTGCTTCTGTCACGTTAAATCTAATCTAAAGTGTCATATCAGTGCTTTCCAAACTAATGTCAATCCGCTGGTTGGCTGGAAAAATGATGTAATCTTGTTACCGTAGTAATGGATTACTTATGACTAATTACCACACCCCCATTCTCTGAGAAAGAAATGTTAAAGAGGAGGTAATACTGGCTGGAGGGGGGCTTTAAGCCTCATCACACACACTCTCAGTGAAACATAACTATGCTGAGTGTTCAGCCGTGACTGCACACCTCTCCACTCACTCATTTGTCAACAGTGTTTTGGACCACGATGGGAATGTTGATGCTCGTTCATCACGTGACTTCCTCGTAAACCAATACACCACGAGCATATCCTCCGAGGTATTTTTACCCTCTGTTTTCACGGCCACTCGCCGGTCATATAGCGGCGGTTCAAGGGGCAACAAGTCAGGCCTCATTTGGCAGACAGCAGACACCTGCGCTTGGCACAGGGGTGATAGTGAGTCGATACCCTTAAAATGCAGAGTGGTGGAGCGGAGAGATAAGAGGAGGAATGTGGACTGCTGTCTGTCTTTGCCTCCCTGTCTCCATGCTGATGAAGAGAGGGGCTCAGCGTGAGGGCCTGAATAATGAGATTAGCATCCACTCGTCTCCTCTTTACAGATAGGAGCGAGGCGTAGTTAGGATAAATAGATGTAATAGAAGGAGCATTTTTTTTACACTTGTCATTTTCAGAAGATGCTGCTGTTTATTTTGAATCTCCACAGACTTGGAGTGAGATAATGTGCCGCAGTGACCATGAAGCCGTAATCTGCTTTTTGTTGGTGTTCCATCACTTTATTGTTTTATTTCAGTGTGCCAGACTCGAGTGTTATTACTGTGTACTCTGTGTATTCTGCTCTGCTTACTGGAAGTCGTGTGACACCCGCAGGAAGAAGCGGAGGATTTATCGGAGGAATAATCAAAACATGCTGTCGTATAAATTTATTGTCACACGATGCTTCATGCGCGCAGCTTTAAACAGACGTTTCAAACAAGCTGTGAGTGTTTGCAGACCCAGAAATCCATATGTGCTTATAGTCAGAGCTATTCCCGGATCCTGCTCTGGACGATGGGTGTTATGTTATCAAGTCATTGTTTTTATGATTGTCTTTCTAAATCTTATATTGGTTTAAGTGATTTCTCCGGGCCAAATTGCATTCATAAAATCTTTCCAGCTCCACTACCCCGAGCAGTTTCAGGGCATTTTTTGCTTCTTTTACTCACTGTGGCCTCGTTATTCACTGAAATACAAAGTCTAGCACCTTTATGGAAACAGCACAATCGTGCTGCAAAGTAGGGAGAATATAAAAATGTCTTTGGTGCAGTATAACACAATTATGATGCAAAAAAAAGAAAATAAGATGGGACTCTATATTGAACTATTTTACTCCCCCGACTTCCAACCTCTCTTGAACTCTTCTCTCTGCTCTGTGTAAACAGCCTGCAGCTCAGACAATGATTTGCTGGATTTTTGTCACCTTACTGTTGGTCTCAGTCCAGTTACTCATAGCTTACCAGTTATGCTAGTGAATACAGAATTTAATGTTTTTTTACAGGATATGGCTAGTGCAAACGGTTTATTTATTTATTTATATGAAATGTTAAATGTAGGAATAAAGTAATTTTAATGAAAATTCACTACTTCAACCTTGAATGTAGATTCTTTTCCTGATGTTAACCCATGATATGACCTATGATGTCACATGTGATTCTTTATAGGACCGTAGGATTTTCAAAATCTGATGATTTTTCTGGGTAAAGATAATGTCATTGAATGCGATACTATGAAATTTTGGGTGTTTCACCTAATCAGTGCAGTTTAAAAATGAGTATTAAAAAAAACAAACAGCTTCAGTATACACTCAGTCCTTCCATTATAAACGTATAACTCACACAGTACCTGTTGTTTGAAAATAAGTAAAGTACACATGTCTGTGTTAAGGTTAAAGCAGTGGTCAGTGGCAGTGCAAGAAGTGCAGGTAGATTGTATTTGGTTTTTGGTCATTCCTGCACAGGAGGTGGTAGTGAGGGGTCTAATGTCTGCTGTTATTTAGAGATGTTATGGCCCAGGGGAAGACGGTGTTTGTGGGTCTGGTGGTGCTCTGATGGTATTATAATTAATGTAAGTTTGCACATTAAAAAAACAAAACATGCCTTTCAAACCCGCCAGAGGGTTATGGGCTTCAGAGGGAGACATGGGAGACAAAAACAGGCTTACACATGACCAGTAGATTCAAACTCACAATCATACATATGGATGGTGTGCATTACTGGTACTCCTGGGTGTAAGTCCCCTTCATTTCCCACCATGCAGCTCTCCCTTTAGGATGTATTTATGTATCGGCCTGCGGGTGGATGCCAGCGTATGATATGCTTCCTAGCTCTGTGAGGCTGCGTCTTAGAGGTGTTATAAATCAGGTATGTTTATGCATGCTGGGCAGGTTATCTAGCAATGGATATGGAAATAAGTTGGATTGTAGCCCTACAAGAGAAGCAGGGACCCTAAATGGAGCGAAGGATAATGCATTCTCCTCCCCCTCCTCCTCCGTTTTTCTGTTCTGCCTCCTTGAGCCTAGATTTATACTTCCCAGTAGAGCTGTTTGTTACAAGAAAAAAAAATCAGATCAGGCTTTCCTTGGCCATATACATTAATTTTGTTTTGTGTGGTGAATTTATGCCTAGGGCCTAAACACAACAGTTACTTACTAGAACAATAAAAAGGGATTCTACCTGATAGTACACCTGAAGAATTACTCTTTTATTTCGCATAGGCAACTTTTACTCAATGTTGAGTCACGATTCTGTTGTAAAACAACACTTGTTGTAGAGCAACACTTGTTTTCCTCTGAAAGCAACTCCTTTTTATTCTGAGAACAACACTTGCTTTCAGAATAACAGATGAACCAGGCGTAAAAAAACAAAGTGACAGAACATAAGTGGTTGAAAAATCTTTCCCTTTTCCCAGAAGGGCCATTTCCTTCTGACGTCAGTTCAGCCTCTCTTTGTAATTTATGTCACCACTTCTTCTTGACCTCACTGGCCACCTCTCATCCCCTAATCCTCTACTCTTCTGTGTTTTTCTCAACCCCTCCCCTTCTTTTTCTCTTGCTTTTTACCTCACCGCTTCTACCTGACCGCCGCTGCCCCTTCTCATTACCGTCATCTTCCATTTCTTCACCACATCCTTCGTATTTATCTTAACTGGAGTAATGTCACTGGAAAATATGCCAAATAAGGAGATGACAGGAAACAGAGCTCAGACTTGTCTGGCTGGTACTTTGCCTTTGTTTGCTCTCAAGGAACAGGAAAAGCTCCGCGGAGGGTTTGACGCCTCATGGTCGGGCAGCGAGTGACAGGATGACAAGAGGGGGACGTGTTTGGGAAGAGAAAGGCCAGGAGGGATTCTGCCACAGCAACAGTGGCTGCGGCCTTGAGCTTTTTAGCTACGAACACAGGAGCCGTGCGGGGAAGGGGGAAACACTCACTCATGCCTCACGTGTGGAGGGATTTAGAGTGGAGTGAAGTATTTTAAGCAAGTTAACACACATGTACTCAGCAAGCCAGCGCCCGCTGAGTTTGTGACAGGAAACCTTGAAGGACCCATACACACATGAATACATGCATAGGGAAACACACACATATCCAGAGTGCTCGCATGTTGGTTTGTAAACCCCGGGCTAGGATCAGTGTCTGCTCGCCGCTGTCATCATGTTTGAAGGCCGGCTTACTGGATAAACTCCATATAGAGAACTTGATGCTGCTTCATAACAACATGTCATCTGTCAATTAGCCTCAGAGCCTCTGTTCCGCTCTTCATTCACTCACCACTATTAAAAGACTACTCTGGTGCCTGGCGATCCCTGCTGTAGTGCAGCTGGAAGTTGGCACGAGTGTAAAGGTTTGGAAACAGCCCCGGTTCTGTTTTTGATCCATCAGCATATTGTAACCGATTCTGCACTTTAAAGGCATCATCGCATGTCTGATAGAAAACCACGTGCCATCAGTCAAGTTTTATGATAGCCAGAGTGGAATCCCAAATCCAGATCTGTCTCTTGAACTGTTTGGTTTTTTAGAGAGAAAACTAAATTACATATTTTTGTAGGCGAACCCGGAAGTTAGCATAACCATGGGTGTTTTTGAGAATTTGTGATTTTTAGCATTAGATTTTGGATCATTGCAGAAAATAAACTCAGTGGCACATTTTGTTCAGCAGGAAAATGCACATGCAGGATTTATTTGTGACTATTTCCACACGCACACCTAGTTCTGTTTTATAAATCTCAATCATTGTGTAACTGTGCACAGGCCTAATTTCCACTCCCACACTATACAACCCAGATTCCAAAAATGGGACATTGTGAAAATGTTATAAAAACAGAATGCAATGACTTCATTCAGTTGAATACAGTCAAATGTAAGATCTCTAATGCTCAGTACTGGCAAACTTTTTAAAAATATATTCATTAACAATTTTTGCATGAAGAATGTGAAGATAGTGTCAATGGAAACATTTCATTTTGCATTTGAAATTTCATAAATGTAAAATACACTACTAGGCCTTTAGTCCAGATTTAAACCAAACCATCACAGCGTGCCCTGGAGAAAGTTTCCACAGATAATATCAAGAAGCATTTGTTCTCAGTATATCTTAGGATATGTTTTATGTTTTATCTGAAAGAACCCTATGAAGCATTTTTCACAGTGAGTTATCACTGATTCATTGGGATCCAGGTGTTCATCTAACATTAAATTCATTCATATATGAATCGCTTAAGCATCATGAATAATATAATTTAATAACTGGCGGACTGGATAAATCCTTCTTGACTTTGGGATAAATCATTTTAAAATGTTGCTCTGGTTTGTTTTGAGGCAAACCTGTGTGTGTGATGCAGGATAAAATGTGACCTTTATCACCAACAACAAAGACAGAAAGAGGGAGAGAAACTGATATTATGTTGTGTTTTTAAATGGCAGTGCCTCTGCATTCAGATCGGGTGTCTCTGTGTGTTTACCGGGCAGCCTGCCTCCAGACAGTGTGACTAAGTGGCTGCCTGCAACATCACAGCCTGCCTCGTATTGATCCCCCAACTGCTCTTCTGCTTTCGGCTTTATTGTGTTGTATTGATGTGTTCTCAAATGACTTTCACACAGGGCACGCTTAGATATTTGTGCTTTTGAGTGCACACACACACACACACACACGGGCATTTTGAAAGGTCTGTCACGCAATCAAGATTCAGCACTTTTGTGAGGTTTATATTCAATTCAAAGACACTTAAAGGGACCTAATTCTGTTGGCCACTCTGCTGCTCTACTCCTCTTCCCCCTCTCGGGTGCTGTCCTTCTGCCTAGGTCGAATTAATCGCACCCATGTTGACCTCTAGCTGCAGAGAGAGAAAGGCAGGAAGGGAGGTATTTATGGAGCAGGAGCTATTAATAGATGAAGGGGTCCATCTGTTGAATTGATTTATGTGTGTCTGTATGTGTTTGTGTATGTGTGTCACAATTTCACATGCAGTTTTACTTCTAAATCCCAGAATTAATTTTACATGTTTGAGTAATCCCAGGATATAGGCATGTGTGTCACATGGTGGGCTGAAGCGTTTATGTACAGTACCAGTAAAAAGTTTGGACACACCTGCTCATGCATTTATTTTATTATATCTTCTACATTGTAAATTACTAATAAATCTATGATGGAACATATATGGAATTATGTAGTAAAGTTTTAAACAAACCAGAATGTTTTATATTTTAGATTCTTTGCAGTATCCTCCTTTTGTTTGGATGACAGCTTTGCACACTTCTGTTCTTCTCTCAATCAGCTTCATGAGCTGCTCACCTGGAATGGATTTCAATGGAGTTAATTAGTGGAATTTCTTGTCTTCTTAATGTGTTTGAGATCAAAACAAAAGGTCAAAGGCTACTTTTAAGAATCTAAAATATAAAACAGATTCTGGTTTATTTAAGACTTTTTTTTATTTATTACAAAATTCAATATGTATTCCATCATAGTTCCAATGTCTTTAATATGAATCCACAATGTTTAAAATAATCAAAATAAAGACAAACCATAGAATGACGTGGTGTGTCCTAACTTGACTGATACTGTACATGTGTGAGGGGAAAACATGGCAGGTCCCTGACAGCAGAAGCAATAACTTCTGTGTTGATCAGGTTCAGATTTTTCCACAACAGAACCCCAGAGGTGTTAAACTCATGACCTCTGACTTCTCGTTTGCCACAATATCAAGTTACAACTTAGCACAGCTTCAGCTGCATGACACAAAGCTGCAAAGCCTCATGGAGAGTTGTTATGTTTGGGGTTATCTTGTACTGTTTTGGTTATTTAAACACACTTTTATTCCTGTATATTCATGATATTCATGATTAGGATGCATGTCTTAGGTCAAAGCTCAGATTAAAATATTGCTGGCATTGAAGCCCTGACTGCCTTTAAACCATTCACTGCACAGTTACCATGACAATAAGCAGATTAGTTTATTATTATTCTTTATAATGGCTATTTAAGTGTTGTTAGTTAGATAAATATGATAGCACACTGTTAAAGGATAAAGGTTAAGTGTATGTGTGACTGTGGCTGTCAGTTCATGTTAAAAACAAGCATACTCAAGGTGTAAAACAGTAACCAAAGGGCTCCTCTTTTTGTTTGGATGGAGGAAATGTCAAGGTTGAATTAGTGTGAAACGCTACTGTGCAGTCACAGTATATATCTACAGGCTAGAGGGTTAGATGTGTCTTGTATGGTGGATTTAATTTTAATATTCAAACCATGCTTTCTTCCTCTGACCCTATGGTGAACCGAGATTTTCAGAAACAGAAATTTAACTTTCTGCCAAACAATTGTCCTAATATTCCCCCAGCTGTGTATAGGTGTTTATTGTTTATCGCCTTACCCTGAGGCTCCGACATGATGCTTCGGCCATATGCTTGACTGTCTGCTGTCTTGTCGCAGGATCAACAGAGAAAGAAATCAAATCTCTCTGTGGCACCGGCTCACGTGTGTCCTTCCAAGTGCATACGCTACATGTCAAAGGATTAGCTGCAATTAGACGGGTACACGTGATGGGTGGGATTTCGTCACTATACATCAGCTATAGAGTCAGTGTTGTTTTGGAGTGACCCCTTCATATTTTAAGCCTCTCCACTGTGCTTCTTTGCACACACACCTTCACGGGTTTCTTTTCTCAGAGACGTATCGGTGCTGATGATAGTGAGGCCAAAGGTGGAAGCTAGAGGACAAGAGGATAAACAGCAGCAGGTCATTCTAGTTGTAAACATCCCTCCGCAGCCAGCTGTCTGTCTGTGTTTGAGCCACTTCACCGTGAGCCAACATTTCTTTTTCCTTGGCAACAATCAGAGTTGACCACAACCCTTTCCACTTACAGTCCGTGTTACACTTGCGGCTATACGGCACCATTTATGACTGCTGTTTTTGTTTGAGTAGTCGCCACAAGTTCCCTGTTAAGATTTGATGAGATTAATTTAATGATCAACAGCAGGAAATTGGGTAATTGCAGCAGGAAATAACAAGCGGTAGTGATAAAGCGAAATGCATAATGTGACTGCTCATCATAACACTTTGAAATGTGTTGTGGTGGATGGATAGATGTGAACAGGAATGAGGTGGAAAATGTGCATGCATAGCAAAAATGTAGCTTTTCAGTCCAGGTATTTTTAGTTTTTACTACAGCTGTGCAGCTATATAAAATGACTTGCGTGTGAATTTGAATAGAGTGGTTCTGTATCCCATTGTTTTTTGCTGACTCGGCTAAAAAAAAAAGATGTTAGCAAGAGGGAAGTGTCGGCTTCTCAAAAAGAAAACCACCAGTGCTGACAACTTTAGAGTCTTAGGCCATGCATTTGAGTTGTATGTGTATAGTCAACTTCCAAATCATACTATTGTTCAGATTTTCTTTATGGGAGTCGTGAGTTTCCCTGAATTATAATGCAACATGGAAATAATCTTGCACTGGTTTTAAAGTTAGTCAAGATGTAAGTAAGTTCTGCATCACATTTGACATAAGTTTTTATCATTTATTTCATAATAATTTTATAATAAATACAATTTTATTTCTGAACTTCAACCGGTTCAATTTCAGATTTTCTTAATGAAAGAAATTGTAATATAAACCCAGTTGTTTGCGACTTCCAGCTGTTTTTTTTTTACCTGTACTTGAGCTGTGTAGTATTTATTCTTCACTAATTCTCCAAGGAAAGTGCTGGAACATCCTGGACTCATTAGAAACTCAATGATGCAGCAGTATATACATGTGAACCCAGAGCCTCCACTGGAGACATCATCATCATCATCATTGTCATAAGACTGTAGACGAGCCTGCAGACAGTGTGTTCGTGAATGATAAGTTAGAACAGCTTTCTGATCTCTGCTAAATTCATCCTCAGTGGATTAAAAACAGCTGCTCCAGCTTTATCTGCCCCATCAACACAGCCAAGTTATGACTTATTTTTTATGGGATGATTGTTATCACATGTCGTTTGAGCTTTGCTAAGTTTAGAAGTGTGCCAGTTATTTCAGGGAGATAACCAGTTTGATTTAAACGTGTTTATTGTTTAATGTTCTCTTTCAATGTGAAGCTTCAGCTGCTGGATTACTGGCTTGCCTATTTAGGAGTGAAAGGGAACTTTTTTAACCATTTGTAGGATCACAATAAGTCTGGAACAACACAGGAAACAAGTGCTTTAATGATCCATACCATTGTTTTACGTATTATGTAGCTCCTGTTTAGATGGTGATGAGAGTTAAATCATACTAGCATGTTTTTGTGAATACTTCTGTATTCAGTTACACCTTTACAGCATGAACAAATACTTCAAATATACTGGAAGCAGGGCTGCAAACAATTTTTGTCCTTCGTTGATTAATGGATTAAATGTTTCATGGTAAAAGTAGTAACAAAAATTCAGTTTTTACTAAATACACAGCTGTCCATAGCTCAAAAAAATCCATTTACTGTCATAGAGGAGAAAATAAACCAGATATCATCCCATTTAAGAAGCTGGAATCAAAAATCTTTCACTTTGTTTTTCTTTTAAAAAATTACTCAAACCAATAAATCAATTATCAAAATAGTAGTAATATTATTTAAATAATCGACTGATTGATTAATCATTACAGCTCTACCTGTGTGTCAAAACTATCACCAGAAATCATTTGTCCTGATGATGAAAAAGGTTTTTTTTTAGCATTTTCTCACAGCTTTTAATCTTTTCTTTTGTTTGCATGCTGTTTGTAATTAACATAATTTATCCTCTTTGAATTATTGATTATTGAAGAAATTTGTCATCTATCACATGATTTTGCATACAGAAGCAGTATCATGTTATCGTCTACATGAGGGAAAAAATTCCAGCATTATCTTCCTGCCGTACCTTCCTGTGTTCAGAGATGTTTCGATAAAGTCTGACCTTTTATCCTATAAGGTTTGTTTGCAAACAGTGATGTTTCTGTCTGACTCCAGTGTGGGTTGAAGCATCACCGCTGACAGAGCAGCAGCACAGCGCTGGCTGTCCCACAGAGCAGTGGACCCTCTTGACAGTGCATTGGCCGGCCCCCCTGTGAGCCACACCCCTGAGCAGAGATGGGTGGGTCAGCTGCTGAGCCTGGTCTGTATAAAAAGCTGGACACGCAGGCTCATGTTGTAAACATTTCACACACGGTCACGTAGAAAGAAAGAGGAACTCTGTACTCCCGGTGCATCGAAACCCAACTCTCCGCTGCAGACACCTGTCAGAATCTGAAATGGCTACCTTCGTGTCGGTGAGTTTCCATCTCCTCAGCATTCACGACTGTCAGCAGCTCGGCTCAGAGTTGCTGACCTCTGCAGTGGTGGTCTGTTCTGACCAGTTTGTGTAACTCTGGATGCCTCGTGTCATTAATGGGACTTAAGGGAACATTGGAGAAGAATCCGCAGTTGACGCTAAATAGCAGTTAACACTTTTTACTTCTAATAGGTATATAAGGACACACTTAACTCACGATTCGATACGATTTCCGATACGGGGTTAGCGTTGCAATTTTCTCACGATTTTTAATTTTTTTAACAGAATGAGCTTGCAGACTAATTATGACCGAAAAAGATTTCTTAACTGTTTCTCAGATTTAAAAATTTTTTTTTTAAATTTAAAATACACACTATGCAATGAATGCATATTTTTTTATATTTATATAAAAAAAAACTACAACATATATTTTCTCTTATCTTTCACAGTGAGGGAAGTATAACTGTCTCTTTTGTCCAAGTTGGTTTAACCTACTGTTGCTCTGTAGCCTCAGCTCATCACTGAGGTAACATAATTGTCTCCAAATGGTTCACTTTGTCTTATAGTGGCGTCTTTGTTGTGAATCCTGGATAAAAGCGTCAGCCAAGTGTCGTTAATGTACAAG
This sequence comes from Serranus cabrilla, assembly GCA_903364295.1. Taxonomy (NCBI): domain Eukaryota; kingdom Metazoa; phylum Chordata; class Actinopteri; order Perciformes; family Serranidae; genus Serranus; species Serranus cabrilla. The sequence continues at coordinate 297,880 of CAFUXE010000471.1, forward strand.
AGTGATTGTGGCTGTTAACACAGCTGCTATTTTTTAATCTAATGTCCGTCATTAACCTCGTGACAGCCGGCTCCTTAGCTTCTCCCGCTACCACATCTTTTTATTGGGACACAAGACAGTAATAGTCAGCAGATGCCAATTGTTGTCTTGAATCATGTGGATCTCATGAGCCGGCAGCTGGGTCTCGTAACTCTCCGTGTCTGCGTTCTTTGCCTAATATAGGCTCTTGCGTAATCTGTGTCAGGAATTCGGAATTCGTCGTGTAGGGGACAGTGAAGTCGAGCCAAAGTATTTGTTGTTCCTAGAGATTGAATGAGAAAGTTGTCTGACGGCTCTTATAGCTCCTATACCCTGACCTGCATGGCAACAGCCCCCTCCTTCCCCTCTCATAGGCTAAGTCAGTGTTTCCCATCCTGCTTTACCTAATGCAGTTACTGTCATGTCTGCACATTGAGGGGTACAGTAATCTTGGGGATGTTTGAAGGGCTAATAGGAAGATCCTCAGCTGTGAATCACTGTCAAACCCTGTCGTGAGTTTTTCTTTCCCGGACCCCTTTGTGAACTTTTCCTCCGCCGTGAGACGTCATTAGATGTGTCTGGTATCTGTGAGGCTCTGGGCAGGCCGGTGTCACCCAGTGCATGTGAGCACCTCTCATTACAGCCCCAACCGCAGCCAGGCCTGCTCTACGTGTCCCTGGAGGCACTCTGTCACTGCAATCGATGTCCAGACTGAGTCACAACAAACTCCTGTGTGTCCCAGAAAGACAGACATCTGTGGCTATACTCTGTTTGATGGAAAATAATAACCGAAATGTCAAAAGCTTCACCCTCCCTAATTCAGATTTGCATTAGCTGGTAGACAGATTGGTATTTCACATCAGGAGTTTCAAGGACCTTTTAGAGAACCTGCAGATTTTTTTTTTTTTTTGCAAAACATCCCCAGGGGAGGATACCTTGTAAGCCTTCACCTCAAAACCTCATTATATATGAGGGGAATATAGATGCAGGCCATGAAATATTAATGAATATGTTCCTTTCCTCTCTCTATCCCAGATGGCCACCTGCCACACTTGCAGTAAGACATCCAGACACACAGGAAAGAACAGGGACTTTATAGCTGCCTTCGGTAAGACCCACGGCACGCCAGGGAGCGCCGGCAAACACAAGACCCCACAGTCGGCCCACAGAGCCAACATCACAACCCCCAAGGCTCCCGGGAAAGACAAGACACCTGCTCATACACCTAGGTAAGTTATTTTAAGGTGGCTGGTATTAATATCCCCTCAGCTAAAAGTTAGGCGTCACAGACATTTGAGAGGATGTCGAATTATTATGTTACGTGTTGGTGTCCCTGCCTGACGGACCATATACTTCTTGACACCACACTTTGAAAATTTGCTGCCAACCAACAAAATCTCAAATTACTGCATAATCATCGATCTCCATTTTTCTGTCCCCTCCCTTCCCAACTCTCTCCCTCCAGGTCCTCCACCTCCTCTAACACGCAAGGGTCCGCCTCCTCTTCCTCCAAGCCCGCCCCTAAAGCTAAAAATTGGGTCGTCCAGCGTCTCAGCAAGATACTAATGCGAGACGACAGCCAAGGCAGCAAGAAGGGGGGCTTGAAAGACTTTCTCTCCTCTCTTTGAGTATCTCTGTGTGTAAACTCTTAAAAATACCAGGGTTTCGTCCCACGTTTGTAACCTCTTTATACCAAAGGCTTAAGGAGAAACTTTGGTTTCCGAGCTGGTGTGGAAAGGGTTACAGTTTGCCCACCGACGCAGCTATTGGCGGGCTGTTTGGAATGGCACTCCGGCTATCCTGAATGCAACAACTGGCAGCACTGGGGCTGGCTACTCCAACTATTAATCAGGGTTACTGCATCTTCTGCTGAGCCAGTTGGAGGACAATGTTTCTTTGTCTAATTTAGCACATGCCTCTTGTGATCTCCTAAACTGGGGATGCTATTTAAAGTGGAATGTTTGAGGAATTACTCAGTATTTATCAAATGGCTGAAACATGGCAGGACACCCCGCTGTGTCCTGTGACGGCGTTTGTGGCATGACAATCTGATTTACATGCCGATATCCTTCTCCATTTTGGATTTTTTTTCTAAAGTAACATATATACACTTATATGGTACTTATATATAAAACTATTTCGTATTCATATTAATTGATGTCAAAACTTTTGTATTTGAATGTATTTAATTTCTTTATTTTTGGCCCTCTCCAGTGGGGAGACGTGTCTGTGTAAATTAATTTGCTTTGGCATTGGCTGAACAGTTCCAATGTATATTTGTCATTTTTGTACGTGCATGCAGATGTTTATTGAAACTGTGTACAGTGATATTTGTGTTTATCATCTAAAACGGGACTCATCAGCTGCTGTTTACATTGAAGGGGCACATCTGCCTAAAGACTTACTGACAATCAATATTGTCTCGACTTTTTCATTTTCTTTTCATACTTTGTCTGGCTATATGTTTTTCAAAGGTTTTTGTCAGGAATATAAATGTATATGAACTGTGTTTTGTACTGCCTGATTGCCTTCCTGTTTTCCATTAGCTGTTCAATGTACAGTATGTGTTAAATTCTGAAATACCTCACATTTCTATTCCACCTACGACGAGATTCTCTACAATAAAACCTTCTCAGTCCGTTAACCTGTGCTGTTTATTCTAACACTTTCTAAGCTGTATTCACTGAAGTTGTTTCATGCAAGGAGTCTCCACACCTCTGACAGACCTACAACTCATCTCGTACAGAAAATGAGTGCCATAGATATACAATTAAAAGTATCTACGGAGTAAAAAAAAAATGTAAAAGATAATTTGTTAAGTAAAAGTAGCGCTACCACAGTTTAAAAAAATTCTGTTAGTTGTACAAGTCAAAGTCCTGCATCCATGATAATTTTTCCTATATATTTGTCCCACAATGGAGAAAGCAGCAATATTAACAAGAAACAAAAAAGTGTCACTTAAGTAAAAGTAAAAAAGTATTTGCATCCAAATATACTTAAAGTGCTGTTAATTGAATGAAAACCACTGTGAAGGTGTAACTTGGCTCTGGGTATTCTGCACAAACCAAACAATAAATTGATTAATTGATTATTGGAGAAAATAATCAGCAGGTGAAGCTATAATAATAATACTTTTTAAAAAATCACTAGTTATTGGTACAAAATTATTCACTAAACAAGCTGCAGCAGTAAAATCCTGTTTATACATTTATGCATGAGTAACAACAATTTTATAAATAATAGTTCTACCTTTCAAACCAATTCTTCTTGATTGTACTTCATTTCCTTCCATGAAGTAATATTTAAAATGCAGTACTTTTACTTTTCACGGTGTTTTTCAGTGAGGTATTTGTACTTGTAGAGGATCCCTCCGGCAGCACTTCCTGTGTTACCGCCTCTGTCCTGCAGGTGGCGCTGGACTTTAACTAACCAACTCAGCTGCACAGGAAGTACAGCAGCGCCACTGAAATATCTGCTGGTTAGCTGCTGGTTAGCACCAAAGAGACCATGTTAGCACGTTGGCCGATGTTTTTTCGCCGTGTAGCTAACAAATTAACATTATACGCAGCATTATTCATAAGTTAATGAGTATCCGGGGGTCACAGTTTGTCAGTAACTCGGAGCAATGTCGGACAAAAAGCGAAGAAGAGAGAAGGAGGACCGACGTGACCACAAGAGACACAAGTCATCCAAACAGGATCTGGAGAAACTCAAAACAAGCACGAAGAAACTCATGCAAGAAGTGAAACAACTGAAACACGTCGAGACGTTGTGAGTTGTATTACTGTCCCCTTCTCTGTTTAAACTTGAAAACTTGTGCATGAATTATACATGTAATTAACGGGTTTTCACGCGTAACTGAAAGTAACCCCCACGCTTAATAATAGTAACTTAAACACGTGCTATTTGAGAAGTTAAAGGTTTACGTGTGTTAGCTTGTTTGGGGAATTACGGCTGAGTTTGAACTAGTTATAACTGCAGTTATATGAGAATTAACGTCAGTGTTATCTCAATGCAGCTATGAGAAACCTCCACCAGGACTCATTAAGGTAACGTTGCTCTCACTAAAAGACCAAATAAATACCAAGAAGCTTTAAAGAGACAGGCTGGTTTGGATTTGACACCGCGGTTGCTGTTGCAGGAGCATGAGGACAAACCAGAGGACTGTATTCCTGCTGAACCAGGAAATGAAGAGGCAAGGAGCTTCCTGGCTCACGCCCCCACCAAGGGGCTGTGGATGCCTCTGGGGAAGGAGGTGAAGGTGATGCAGTGTGAGTAAAATTACATTAAATCAGTAATATCATCTGGGGTTTGCATGAGGGAGATACTTGTCCTGTTTACACCCCCAAAATTATTATTTAAATATCAATTATTTGCCCGTCTTACCTTGAATTTGTGAAGAAAAGTTATTTTTCCAGCATGCCTTCATGGTGAAAGAACCAAAAAGTGAGTTAATGGGGACCACATTTAACAACAGAAAAACAAATGTCAAAAAATGAGTTTACAAACGTGTTCAGTTATAAGCCAAGTCTTGTTTATCCAGTCATATAATCACTACTTCTACAATTTTGGCTTGAACCTTAGTGTTTAAACACTTCTGCATAAGTAGCTTCACACTTGCGCAGGTGTTCTGCTCATCCATGCGCGAGACTGTTTATGTGGAAGTGTTTTTAAATAGTAACATTTTGGCAAAAATGCCTTTGTTTGGGAGGAAGTGAATTCACGAGTGGATGAATAAGATTTAGATTATACCTGTGTGAATGAGCTTTGTGAGAGTTTTTGAACAGATGTTTTGATATCGTTTTTCTGTTGTTGCTTTAAATCCTGAAGAACGATCTCTGTTTATTTATTCTCTGTTCACTGTGGATACATGCAGGAAAAAATATAGGTTTCTCTAATGGATTCAAGGTAATACAGTGTGAGTAATTGATATACGAATGGTCCTTTTTTTGGTTGAAGTATTCCTTTAACTGCATATGCCTAAAACCTCTGGGACACTACATACAGATACAGAAGTGAGCGATGGTATCTGAGGTTAAGCTTTAATTTTTGATTATATACAGTTGGAAAAAGAGAAGGAAAGCTGTCCTATGGCCTTGACTTCTATGTGACTTTTTACATTGGTCTTTTGAAATGCGGTACTTTTTGATTTTTGACTCGTATCCCTTGTGGTTTTAAAATTCATCTTTAAGATGTAACTCTACAACTCAAGGAAGAGTTGCTGAATGTTTGCGACTGAAACAATATGCAGAGTGCACACTTGCCTTTATCCCGCACATTCGTTGATTTTGATGAAAAAAGCTCTTGAAAGGTCATAATAATAACTTTAATAACAATATCTTTATTTGTATAGCACCTTTTATACATAAACTTAAGCAAACAGTCTGTAAAAGTTCAAACAAATAAATAAAAAAAAGTCTATAAGCAGCAGAGGAATAAAAGTAGTAAAACTGGTGATAGAAGAAGAAGATAAAACAAATAACATTAAGCCTTCAGTTGATTTTTTAAAAAGGTAAACAGAGCTTTCTTATCTAATGCAGCTGGGCTGAGAGATAAAGTTTAGATAAAGTCGTTTATATGTGTTACTTTAGGATCAGTTTGAAAAAGAAAAAAAAACAGCATCGGAGGACCTGAGGGCTCTTGTTGCTCAATAAGGAATTAAAAAGTCCAAAATGTAAGAAGGTACTTTATAATTAAGAGCTTTGTATGTGTGTAAAGGGGCCTTAAAATCAATACTAAAATAAATGGGGAGCCTGTGCAGGGTAGTTAAAACAGGACGAATGCACCCACTTTTCCGAGGCAGACTTTATACAAATAAAGTTTCTTATCGGGTTTAGAAGAAGCAGCAGCCATGAAAGTTCAGGAACTGTATGTGGGAGTCCACTGTGTAGGCAGCTGAGGTCTCAATGGGAGACAAATGTAACCACAGGAACTTGACAATAACCACCATGTTTATTGTTAATGTAATAGAGATTAATAATGCTGTTGGTGGTGGTTACCTTCTGTCTTTTTGGTGAGACAAAGCCTGTCCTTATATTCAGAATCTATTCACTCCTTCGTCCCACTCATTCTCATGCTGCATGAGCAGCCGGGGACTTAGGGAGTCGGCACACACACACAGGCCCTGTACACAAGTTGGCATTTGTTCTGCAGAATCTGAGCATCGCTCGCTCTGCTTAATCCTTTGAGAAAATATTTGAATATGTCATCCTGTTCGAAGGAACGGAGCGACGTCACAGTGAATGATATAGACATGGAAAGCCTAAGTCAACAATTTTGCACACATCTACTTTTAGAGGATCAGCAGACTTGTGTGGTCTCACTTTACAAAGACTCGCAAGTTATTCACAGCAGCTACACAGACACTTAAAGTGCTGAACATTAAAACAGGTTGAGATTTTGACACGAATCACTTTTTCAGTGAAGCCACCAGTTGATTCATGATCTGTGTAAGGAGGGCTGCCTCTTAATATCAAGGCGTACATTTTGCAAAACATCACTACATGAGCAGGACTGTTTGAGTGCACAAACACAAGGAAACCTTCTTCTTTACCCGATGGGTTACTCAACTTACCTGGCCAAGGATAGGATGCTGCATGGCCCGCTGACAATAAATAGATTCACAATGGGAATTATTTAGTATTTTGACTGTAAATAAGGTGCATAAATAGCATACAATTAGAGATATTTTATTTAAAATAAAGTCAAACATATTTACAGCACTAACCACATGGATAAAAACTGAACTCAAGGTTCACTTACTACCTTTTTCTGTTACTTTCAACCAGTGGTGGAATGTAACTAAGTACATTTAGTCATGTAATGTACTTAAGTACATTTTTGAGGTTCTTGTACTTTACTTTAATTGTGCTTTTTATTCCATTACATTTAGCTGGCTACTTCAGTTACTTTTCAGGTGAAGATTTAACATGAAAAACATGATCTGTTTAAAATGATTTCTTACATAAATGCATCCATAATAATGCTCTAATAGTATATGTGAGTGGGCATCCCATCCTGCATAATGAGTACTTTTATACTTTTTCCATCGCTGCTTTCAACTTGCAAGTGGGACCCTTCATCAGTGAACAGTTTCCTTAGATGATACTGAGTTGGTTCAGTTATGTAGAGCTGTAGTCATAGGAGAACATGTATGTATATATCGTATGTATGGTTGTATATGAAAACCGAACTTGCTTCATGACCACGGAGCATGTGAAGGCTATGAGATGAGATTTAAAAAAAATTAAAAAAAAAGAGCTTATTTGTGCTGCTTGAGTTAAGATCATGTTATCAAACTACAATTCCCAAGGTCAAGAATGTATTTTCCCGACTTCACAGATTTCTGTTTGTTTCCTTTGCTGCAGGTTGGAGATGTAAGCGCTACGGCCACAGGACAGGAGACAGGGAGTGTCCGTTCTTCATCAAAGGCAACCAGAAACTGGAGCAGTTCAGAGTGGTGAGTTCGACTGCTCAGAAACAATGAGCCCACCCATAGTTATTTACAGGAGGTACCAAAGAATGGTGCACGGTGAAAGAATGTAGGCTGGGTTGAGGTAAGGTCGAGGAGCTGTGACAGAGACAGACGTTTGTGTCTGGGAGCTGGGCTGAGGTTAACGACATATTTGGGGCATATTTAGTTTACAGTGAGGAACATGTGTGCAGCAGACGGCTTCACAGCGAGCTCCTGTGTGCCTGTAACAGCAAAGATCCACTGCAGGAACACGCAGCCTCTGCAACGATTACCATAAATGCAACTGTGTCATATTTTCATACCTCGTATTGTCACACGGATGTTTTTAAAAATGCTGACATAACGGTAAAATCCGTACAATGGTTGGAACGTGTTGAGCAGATAATTCCCTGGATCTAATGTGAATAGTAGCGCCTCTTATTGTAAGCAGGGGTTTCCAAGGTAATGACAGCTTGTGTTTTGGTCTTTTAGGCTCATGAAGACCCAATGTACGACATCATTCGGGAAAACAAAAGGAATGAAAAGGAAACCAGGTACATGCTCTCATTTCTTCAACCCTTGTGCTACACTTTTCTAAAGAAGTTGCTCTGATTTCTGTCTTTGGATAACAAAAAACTGCTTTAAAATGAGATCGGTCCTGATCATAACTACCAAATATTTATTAGTTTTAAGAGTTTAAATGTTTGAGTTTGTTCACCTAATGTTAGTGTTGTAATGAAAAAAAGCAAAAAGAAAAGTCTGCTTCCTGAAAATGCTATAAAAATACCACATATTTATATTATTTGCTGCTTTTACTGAAATTATTTCATTTTATTATCAGTCCTGGTCATTCTTACCCCTTATTAACTAATTTTCATAATTTTAATCATCTGGTTTGTTTACATAATGCCACATATTAAAAAAAAAACAACACAAAAATTTAATTTTGTGTATACTAATGCAAATGGATTTTCACAGTCTGGGATGTGTCAGCGATTAGCAAACACATTGATTTTGATTCATTGCATTAAACTCTGCAGTGCTCCATAATACAGCAGCAACAACCTGAGTGGAAACCAGTTAAGTAACATGTATTCACTCCACTTGGGTTTGAATGGGGACATTTTTGTCCTTAAGTCTGAGAGTGTCTGTGTTTTGGCTACACAGTTAATTACAGACTTATTTTAGGAGTCGAGGTTGAAAAAAAGAAAATCACACCCCTGCCAAAATGAATGCCATGTGCATTAACACTGCCAAAATGATCAAAAAAATTAAAAGCCAAAATGTCCCAAGTGAGGCACTACGATGAATGTGTCTTGTTGATATAATTTGCTATAATTTTCTCTGAATAAGAGTCCGATTTTCTAACTTTAATAGACTGAAAAGACAGTTGGGAAGTTGCTGTCAGACGGTCGGATCAGACACTTGAGTTTTCCCACAGCCGAGTGGCACACTCTCAGATGACCTGGAGATTCTTTTCGTGGTGGCTGGTTCTCTGTACCGGTTTCTAGCAAATAGTGTTTGACGCCAGGGTGTTTGAATTTGAGGTTTGTTTACTATGAAGGCTCACTGTAGGTGTGTGTGTGTACGCACAGAGCAGCCACACGCACCTACGTACGTGTGTGTGTGTGTTTCTTGCATGCATTACAAAAAGGTTATTCAAAGGCCAGTGGCACTTTGAAGTCTGAGTTGCGTGTCTGTGCCACATTAATTTTGGCATCTTCTTTGAAAGGGAAGTGAAACAGTCCAACCTCTTCAAGCTTGCTTTCCAATTGCATAGACTAGTATTGTGTCTCAAGATGTCCTTGAGAACATTTAATGATGAAATTGTAGATGGGAGCTTGTTATTAGAAGTCCTTGCATTTGTATTCAGTCTGAAAGTTCATTTGTTTCTCTTTTTAAAGGTTAGAAATAGCTTCCTGGTTGGATATTAGAGACGGACCAGTTATTTTCTGCATTATTATAGACCTTTTGATCAATATTATTCATTCATTTAAGGGAAACCATTTTTATTGCAATCTCATCTTTAAATATACAGTGCTCTGCTTTTTTTCCATATTGAGCTATATTCCCAAGTACAAATCTTATTCGCAGTGCAGCTCCTAGAAGTATAAAAATTAATCAAAATCGAATTTTGGGATGTTTACATCGACTGGTTTAGAGCAAATTAACACAGCTGCACAAACGTACGTACGTAAAAAAAATAATGAGGAGGGGGGAAAATTCATTATGCACTCCTAAAAAAAAAAGTTGAATTGACGAGAATAGAGTCAACTGTTTGAGTTTGGTAAAGTAGACTACAAGCTACAACAGTATGTCTAATACATGTCTAAAAAAAATCTCATTTTTTTACTACCCGCTTTAAATATCGCGGATATTGCTAATTTTATTACACTGATGAAAATCAGGTTGAAGCTTGCAGTGACTCTATGGATAGAGGCGCCATTTCTCTGAAAACAGTGCTCCTCTGATGACTTATTGACAACAAACCACAAGAAATCTATGAATATCTTTCCAACTTTACCCAACACAAAAATCTCGTCATTTTGACTTTTTTTTCTCGAAATCAGATAACAACTTTATTTTTGACATTTCAACTTTTTTCTCAAAATGCATAATGAAAAAAAAAAATCCTCCTCTTTTTCTCCAACCTGACCCAAATCCTCTTCTGTGCATTTATGTATAGAAAGCTAAAATCATGATCCGGATGAATATTTAATTAATTATGCAGCCCTAGCATCTAATCCTTTGGACATTTCGTAACTGTTTCCATTAGTTTATACTGTTGTGAGGTAATAGTCTCAGCTGTTTAACAGTTGGTCCCCCTTTTAACGAGGTATTGCAGCCCTCAGCGACTGTGTAACGACGTATTGTATACATTGTGAATTTAAAGCCTGACGAAGCTCTGGGACTCTGACTCACTAATAAACTCAGCGTCGGCAGTTTGCAGGAATTAAACCTGTTTCTTTGAAAGTTCATTTCAGGAGAACAAAGTGTTTGAGCTGAGGAATGAGACATTTTTATAATTTAGTTGTAGCTTATGAAGCGCTTTTATGATGGAGTTCACTCTGAGGATGAGGGGTCCACTTTTAAAGAGTGCCACGACATCTCGAGTGCTCGGATGATAATGTGGCTCCGTGAGATCCACCCCGACATAATGAGGCCTGATGGACACTTAACAAGAGCATGTCAACCTTTTCTCCGAGAAACACTTTCATGGCGACATAGTTAACAGTTTCTGGATGTCTTTTAAAAAATGTGCACTTGTGATATCATCACTGTCAGTGTGTCGGCTCACTTCAAGGAGCTAATTAAAGGGCATGTAATTCAGTGGCCTCCAGTACTGTGGATCCTTTTTAACCAGTGTTTGATATTTCACCGAGCAGTGTGGTGCTTCCTCGCTCATTCTGCGATGTGCTGATGTGCTTATTTGGTTGTGGACAAGTCGATATGTACCAGATGTTAATGAAACTACCTTACTGAAGTCTCCCTGGCTGCTGAAAACCCTGCAGCGTGTGCAGGTTCAGTTATATATCTGATCTGTTTTAGTCATCTGAGCTCGAGCCTCGTATATCAGGATGGTCCCATTATCCAGACGTGCTCTGAAAAATCCTCCACACACCTGCAGTTATAACAGGTACTTTGGCACCGTTGGCAATTACTGGAAATATGTAACACAAGTAGGCACTTGGCTAACAGTCCGGAAATGCCGGCACTAGGACAAAGACGGTGTCTCGCTCAAGGACACTTGAGATGCCTGCCAACCCCCGGCATCATTTGTGTTTTCCTCCCTGTACTTGACTCTAATCCCACCTCCTCTCCTCTCCTCCCCTGCCCTTCCTGCTTCTAGGATCCAGCAGCTGCAGCAGATGCTTCAGGACACCACTTCCACCGACTCCGACAGCTCCTCCTCTTCCTCCTCCTCGTCCGACCACCACCACAGCAAGAAAAGGAAAAAGAGGAAGGACAAGAAGAAGAAAGACAAGAAGAAGAGAAAACGGAAACATAAGCACAAGTCCTCCAAGACCAGTGACTGCTCCGATTCAGACTGAGCGTTTGGAACGCGCTCATATATGTACGCTTCATCCTTTAACAGAGGAAGAGACTGAATGAAGTAGCAGATCTTATGCAGTTGTGCAGAGTGCCTCAGTAGGAGCTGCACTCCGAGGGCCTCCGTAGCCTTTTCTCTGCAGGTTGAAACTGTTAAGTCCATCGCGCATGACTTCTCCCAGCCGTCTCACTCTCTCCAGGGTGACAACTCGCATTTGCATCCTCTGTGTTTGGCCGTACAGCACGGGGTCGTGTGGCACAGCTGCTTCGGTTAGTGTGTGTACGTGTGCCTTGGCGCATATGTGTGTCAAAAAGCGTTAGCTGCATGGGTAATGAATCTTAAGTGATACGAAATGAGCCCGCTGGTGTAAGAGATAGCATGTCAGCAAATACACTGTGTTATTAAGAGATTGTATTTTCCACCATATTTTTATACCCCTGCCATCTCGCGGGTATTAAATACTTTGATTGTAGAGTGTGTTAAACGCAGAGGTGGAAAAAAATAGTCCAAATGAAACGTTGGAGTACAGTTAGAATTTGTCTTCCACACGAGCCTGAATGTTTGAATGCCTCTGACTGTACATACATATTTGGAATGATTTGAGGTTGGAATATGCTCCTGACTGAGATGGGGAAGGAATGTATGTGAATATGCTCCCTTATTCTGAGAATAAAGATGGCTCTCTCTTCTCCAATGTTTACTCAGCTCAAGGCTGCAAAAACAAAGATGCTAATAATTCTGGCCTTGACTTTTAATGTGTACGAGACTATTTTTCATATTGATGACGACTTCATCTTTTGAGGACGGTGCAGCGAGACTCCACATACAGAAGGCTGATCATTAAAAAGTGCACGGCGGTGGACCGCTGTGACCTTCCTAAGAGGCGAAAACCGGTTTTCTTTTGATCTTGTCCTGCTAGCGGGTCAGTTTCTCAAAAAAATCTTTTCACAATCTGTAACTTGCACAATGCAGAGCGACTCTCCCCTCTCTGCTGAGCTGCCATCAATAACTCATCAGACCAGCAGCTCACAGTAGCCACTTCTTGACTTGCCCTTTAGGCCATATTTGAGGAAGTCTGGAGCTTCTCCTTCATGAGCAGCACATTTTGAACGTGACTCCCTGCGGAAATGAACTCGAAACATTCCCTTTTCCTAATGACCCTGATAGAGAGACAATTACAGTCGACCTACGGGGAACAAGCAAACTAGATTTCCATTTAGATTTGCGTCTTAAGCTTTCTGCTGTAGGGAGTGTATGTGTTTACGTGAGAAATTACAGTTCCATCAAAGAGTGACAAATTATACAGCCATGAGAGCATTTTAGCTGCTGATCAGGAGCTTATTTACTCTGCTCTCTCTCATCGTCTTCCCCTGGCAGCTCTGTCCGTCCCTTTTCTGGTGCTTTGACCAATAACCTAAGATAAATCAGCTTCATTGAAACAGTCTGTTCCACGTTGACTTCTCTCCCTCTCTGAGTAGAACAATGAATCTCCCAGATGAGATTCAGTCACAAGCTGCTCAGAGGGAGGTGGTGCCACGTAGAGAGAATTTGGTCAGCAGAGAGACTTTATTGAAGCACTCTGTCTTCTTGGACAAGGGACAGGTCGGATTGAGTGCCAGGCCAGAGTCATTGTGCAGATTGTGTTAGAGAGGCTAAACATATTTGCAGAAAACTACATAATTAAATCTTTATGACCACAGCGCTGTGCTTAACTCATGAATAATTGCAGTTTTTTTTCCAAATGGGAACAATGCAGTAACAAGGCTTCTGTTCCTTTTTTGTAATGTGATATTTTCACAGCAGCTGTGCAGAGGATGAATAACAAGAAGTGTTTAAATGAATTACACAGCCAGGTATAAGTGAGATAAAAGTCTAATGCATGAGCTTGCAAGATGCAACAAAACACAAGAGTGGCTGCGTTTTATTGGATGCGGGGGTACGTTGTGCTGCATTGTGAGTCTGCACTTTATTGGATGCATCATGCAGTACTTCCTATATACTGACCATATGGGCTGGCTTAACACCACTCCACTGCCTCTTTGCAGTGTCAGATAAAAAGATTACATCCTCTCTGAGCTCTGATGTTGTTTTCAGCGCTCGGAAGCTCAAGTTAGAGACACAAAAGTCACTAAATGACAGAGAGAGGGAGAAAAGTTTTGTTTGTTTGCCAATGCTCTAATTAACACGGTTCCCACAGGTGCTGGAAATCCTTGAAAACACTTGAGTGTTAATGTGGTGTTTTCAATGTTTGAAGAGTGCTTTTATTTTTTAAAAACTTTGAAAGTTAGGTTATATAGGATGCCATGTCTGCTTACAAACAGGAAACTTGTTTTTCACCCTTCTGTAGACTGCTTTTTAAATTCTTCATAGCTCAAAAACAACTAATTTAATGTGATTAGTGAGTGAAATAATAAGAATAAACAGTATTTATGTACTGTTTATAAATATGAAATGTACCATATGTGTGGGTTGCTGGTAAAAAGCGTAAAAGATGCACCTTGAAAAGTGCTTGAAATTGATTTGGGCAAAAAGTGAACCCTCATTTAAGTGATTAGAAATGATTCATGCACACTGTGAATATCTAATGCAACCTTCAAGGGTTTTAGAAAAAATCATTTGAAACTAGTATTTTGACTGTTTTCTATCAAAACATCCTGCTACACTTAATTGTTGTCACACTGAGTGAAATGATCAGTTTGCTTTCTGTTACTTTTGCATCAGACCTGCTCACCTTCACAGCCAATGCACATAGTCGAGTTAACAATTTAGTGGAGGACACAGGCTGTAATTTGACTAGACAGAGGGTTGCATTCTGTGTTTTTCACAGAGAGAAAAACAAACAGAGAGAGAGAGAGAGAGAGATTTCTGCTGGGTGTGTCGCTCCAGATTATTTATCAGGACGGATGGGGCTCTTGTTTTAATCCTCCTCCTGCTGCTCCTGCTGAGTGGAGACAAGGATGAGCTGCAGGACTGCCTGCTATACACTGTTCACTCTCTCCTTCACTCATAACTCTGGGTTTAATATCAGAAACACTCTGCAATCAGTGAGGAAATTAAAGGGAAGTGGCCTCTTGTGGCTCAGTGCTCTGCGAGGTAGTCCAACAAACTGTCCTTTACAATCAAATCTAATGAAACTGTAACATTTGCTGTGTGGGACCACTGTTGAGCTCTATCAAAATGCTCTCCAACATAATGTTAACATGAGACGGTCATAATCCTCCCCTCAAAACAGTTCTGTGTGGAGACCAGAGAGCGTTCGATAACTATGAATTATTGAAGCCATTGTTCCTGTTTGCCTTCCCCTCCTGGCTGCAAGATTAGAGGCAGTCCAGTCTGTGTGTCTCCCATCATGGAGAGGAAAGACATGGCGTCCTCAGCTGTTTGTTTGTTTATTAAGACTGAATTTAGTGTAAAACGGTTTTCTTCACCAATCTACATTTGTTGAGATAATGTAAGCAAGGCAGTTATCCACTAGGGGAGCTCAGGGTCACTAGTTACATTTAAATATATAATATTGCCACAGTATTAAAAAGCAATCAACACAAATGTACCTTGTATGTTTTCTCAGTAACCCTTCTTAAATCCTTAATGCTAATGTCAGTATAACATTAAGTCATGCTTTGGTTTTTGTGCCCTGCAGAAATGATGTTTGGTTGGAAAGTGATGATTGAACACTTAGAAACAAGTTTATTTATTTGAAGTAATAAAAACATGCAGAAATGTAAAGTTTCTGCATGTCCTTAATTTATGAAGACTGTGATTGTAGATGATGTGTTATTCTTTTTATTCTTTCTTTCTAAATATGTGTTCATTTGTGTTATGTTTTTATATTGGCTTATGTCAAACACTAAGGATTTGAGTTTGTATGACTCTAAAGAAAGTCAGGTTTTGAAGTTACTTGAGTCAGTTACCTTGAGTTTGGTGAATGCCTGACCGGCGCCATCGACCACAAAAAACCTCTGCCACCCAAGCTAGGTAACTTGAATGGCATAAAATAATCTCATTGTCCTCTAGACTTTACAAATGTTTCTGGCTTGAACAAATTCTGATGTGAAATGAGTCATGTCCTGGGGTTTTGACTGCCACTCCTACTTCTGCCATGATCGTGTTCTGGCTCTGGGCTGGGAGAGAGAGCTCAGTACTGGGCTGTAAAGTGGTTGTTTCATACAGACTGAGGTAAATATATGGATATATATAAACAAAACTGGATACAGTGTTGCAGGCAGGCTTTGTTTATTCCCTATGAAAGTTGCTCAGTGGCGAAGGATGCTAAAAACGTTTGACATCCATGCATTAAAAAAAAATACATGAATCTACTTCCAGTTTAGTGCTCTGTTAACTTGACGATTTAATGTTACGACTCTTTTAGACTTTCCAAATGTTATCAGACCCATGGATCAAATTCTGATAGTGAAACAAGTCATTTTGTGGGAGTTGTAATGTTCATAAAAATGATCCATTGATTTACATGTTTCTTTGTTTATGGGAAAAGTCTTTCAGGGCTCAATGGTGCACCAAGAAATTGTAATTCCACTGTTTCTCCACTATGTCAAATTTAAATCAACGCCTCATGCTCCCCCTGGGGGCTTGGTTTAATACAGTCATGAACTTGTTGCATTTCCACAAATTCAGTTAAAATAAGCCAATCAGAGCCGACTGTTGGGAGGGGGGCACTTAAAGAGACAGGCGCTAAACAGCATGTGTCAGATGGTGGATATGAGTGTATTTAGAATGACAATATGTGAAAAATAATGCATTTTTTAAGCATGAAAGCATGTAAACATATTCTAGTGGAAACCAAAAACACAAGCGTGAACCTGAAAATATGGGTAATATGTCGCCTTTAATTTAGTCCACAGTTAAAAATGACTCAGCCCCGGAGACAAGCTTGACTTCAGAGCTGCTAAAACAAAAGTAGCTTACTGACTTCTTCATTTAAATGTGACGAAATATCACCGTTCAGTCGCTAACCAGTGACTCAGAGAGAGCAGCTCCATGCATCCTCTGTCTGGCATCACCAAGCCAGCCAGCAGACGGCAGAAGAAGAAAAGAGGAAGTGGAAACATCAGCACTATCTCTATACGGCAGAGGAGAGAGGGAGGGAGAAAACACCACGGAGTGACACACTCTTACACACATACACATCCACAACACACACGCACACACACACAAACTCCGGACATCAGCGCTTTAGTGGAAGAAGTGTCCTCGCGTCGCCAGGTTTGTCAAAGCACGCTTTCTTCTCTTGCACTAATGTTGCTGTTGAGCAGTATTTTAGCTTCACTTCCTTCGCGTTTTGAGCTAAATGTGGACGATGTTTGGGGGGGTTTGCTGCCTCAGCAAGCGTTTCTGTGTCTGTAACATTGCAGCGAGACAACACTGTGTTTCTGTGTATTCTCGCCTTTTTGTCTCTGATTGTCTCCCCTGCCTGTCTTTACTTTTGTGAAGTGGCCTTAGCGGCTTTGGGCGCTGTTCCCTTTTTTTTTTATTGACATGTCTGATTAAAGCATCGCAGCTCACTCCGCTTCAGACACATTGAGCTGCAGTGCAAATCAAACTGCCGCTAAATCCATTCACTGTGCTCTTTTATTTAGTTATGGTGTGTTAAACAAGTGCGCGTTAAAGCTGTAAGTTGTGTTGCAGCAGATAAATAGCCTGTACTGTGTATCCGCCGAGGCTGCTGCTGCTGCTGCTGCTTCACCGGCGTGTTTGTTCAGTGCATGCTGTTCGCTTAATGCAAAAAGAGAAAAAAGAAAAAGTGGTGCGTTTATAGATGCCTCAGTTTTCCCCCCAAGGCTAATTAAAGAGCTGCTTTAACGGTGTGCGGTGTGTAACTCCTGCCCAGCATGCATGGCCACAGTGTGGGCCTGTGATTAGGAGAGCTACACAGCAAATGCAATGTTTGAGCTCTGCACTCTCCTCCATAGCATGGAAAGCAAACATATCAAGATGTGTTATATCAGAGGTCTGTGAAGCCTCTCTTTTCAAGCTGGTCACAGCGGGTCCCCAAAAGTTTTCCCTGTTAACTTTTGTGGCTGTAAAACAAAGCCCTGGCCACTTGTGACCCCATGACACATGTTGCATCTGCAATCCAGCTAACCATCCAGCTAGTCTCTCTTCTTATTCTGGGATTTTATAATCACACTGTTTGTCTTAGCTATCCTGGTGATTGTTGCACTACCTCTCATAATTAGCTTGCAACCCCAGTCTCTCAGGTATGAGACCACTGCATCAAACTGCCCCAGTCTGAAAAGATTTTGACCTAAGCAGCTGACTTCTTATGTGTTTTTATTCTGAGAGAATCCCAGATATATGAATACCGTACATTACATGGTTCCCAACCGGCAGGATTAGCACCCTAGTTGGGCTTTTCTTCTTCATGTAACAGGGGTTCATGGAAAGTATGTGGAGTAGTTCAACTGATTTAGGGAAGAAAAAACAAATTGATTGGAAGAAATTCTTGGATATGGGAGGAAAATGAACATGCAAATGGGTTTACAAATTGATGCAAAGCTGAATTTTGGTAAATTTATTGCCACAATAAGCCGACAGCTATTACAGCCCAGTTTCCCTCCTCATCTCTCTAAACGGATATCTGCATGTGAATATGAATTTGAAAACTTTATGGTCCACAATGTGCAAACTGCCTTCAGTTTCACCATGTCATATTGAATAGAAACTATACGTAACATCAAACTTGATTACAATATTTGTATGAATGCGGAATCTAAAGACGTCGGGATAGTGTTTTGGTGACTGAGCTTGTTTCTGTTTGTTGTCCTAGCAGTACTGTCCAATTACCATGAAGTGGCCTTAGGTTGAATGCAGATAAACAGTCAGTGTGAAGAGCAAAAGAGCAGGAAAACACTGGCAGCAGTACAATCTCGGCCCACACTGCTGTGGTCCGACGACAATTAACTGTTTTATTAGCTTTTAAAGAATCGGTCAGAGACGTCATCTCCTAAATCCAACTCCAGTCTCAAGTTGGTAATCAGACTGGTAACCATGACCAGCTGATGTTAGAGGGAGGCTTAGTATGGCTTCATCAGAATCCTAGAAACATCAGGCAATGGCTTCTGAGTTCGCCCACCAACCAGTGGAGTCAGTTCATGCTGCTCTTGAGCGTATGTGAAATCTTTTATGCAAACAAGCAGAAAAGTCCAAATCAATAGAGAGACCAAGGCTAAACATTGATAATTCCAGGATTAACACTGTATGGATTCACATGTGCAGCCACTGAGTCTCTCTGTCTGAAGTGAAATCCTTTTAAACTACTTCATGAAGCCATTCCATCCATTGAAGTGGTTCTTGGGGAATCATTGCTATGGATGAGGAACTCTCTCTCTTTATGCCGTTGGCCCCACAGTGGTCCATAGAGGGGCATCCATTGCTCCATATTTCCTCTATGATCACTCAGAAACCAGTAAGAGACCACAACAGCATTGGTGTGTGGCACAAAGCGTGCCGCAGCTCTCTGTGCTCCTCACATCATCAGTGCAGCTGGAGGTCCTTTTGCCCCTCCAGGCACCTTCTGATGGAGTGAGAGCCCATTTACATGCCCTGTTAGCCACCAAAGACGTCCCTGTTGTGATGGAGCCGCACGCATCACCGTGTCAGCCCGACAGTAAACACAGACAAACACAGCCCAGGTCCAGGAGCACAACACATGTGCAGCCACGTCTCAGGCACAGAGATACGGGCAGTTCAGGAATATCTCTAGATGTCTATGAAGATAAAGTGTTATTTGATGCCAGTTTCTTTCTAGATGACATACTTAAACTGAGTGTTTCTGGTCGCATTGTGAGGTTTTGGCCTATATGTGCACCCTGTCTATGTAACTGTGGTTGATGGTGGGTTAGAGATTGATGTTTGGTTTTAGATTCAGGTCTGGCAAAGCTCTAGCAGTCAAGGAACGCAATCTTCAATTCATACTTTGGAATAAACCGCTAACTTCAGCGCAGTCTCCCATTAAACTGGTATGTGAAGTTCAGTGTGTGCACAGTGTTGG
Source organism: Serranus cabrilla (assembly GCA_903364295.1). Lineage (NCBI taxonomy): Eukaryota > Metazoa > Chordata > Actinopteri > Perciformes > Serranidae > Serranus > Serranus cabrilla. The sequence goes on from CAFUXE010000471.1 coordinate 317,410, forward strand.
CCAGTAGCTGTCCGGTTCAGAACTGAAACGTGCCAGAGGAGTTAGTTTTACAGCCACCGGAGGGACCTACATGTCAGAAGGAATGCACACACACGCGAAAACAGGCTTTATTAGCCATAGCAAACCTCCTTTTTTTGTTCCCTGGCTTGCCTAAATAAATATTTCTCCGTCCCCACAGGGTGTTAAAATCAGCGATAGAAATGGGGTGTTGCAACACAGGAGTGAAGAGGTAACATTCAGCAGCATTGACTCGAGCCATAAATCATAAGACAAATAAATGGATGGAATTAAACTTTAGTGTTTTGCTTTAAATAGTGAAACATAATCCAGGAAATCATATTAGTGGAAAGAGACGGAGACAGAGTACTTTTTTTGGGAGAGGATGTGTGCCTGCCCTCGCTTATTGAGTTGCATCACACACACAAGATCCTGGTGTTGTGTGTGTTTGACACTGCTGATTGTTTGGCATCCTCTCGCCACCTCCTGAAGTGCAACCTTGCCAATTTCTGCCTCCTCTCGCCTGTCAGAGCCCCCTCCCTCCCCTCGCGGCTTGTTATCCCTCTCTCATTAGCTTATTCTCTTACGCTCGCATGCTATCTCACCGTCTCTCTCATTTTAGCGTCCCCGTCTCTCGCACTTTCTTCTCATTTGCTCACTCTCACATTGCAGCACGCTTCTCCCCCATACTTTCTCACTCTCAGTTCTCGCTCCCTGAGGGAAATGGAGGTATGTAAATTGTTTTCTCCTTGATGTATACCCGGCCTGCTATCTGTCCATCTTAATGAACTCATTTCCCCCTATTTCTCCTAAAAGCTCATTGTTGCAACATTAAAGTAACAGCAAAAACTTCCGGGCCCAGAGTTTCCCGTCATCTCCCTGCCACTTTCTGTGTCTGTATGTGCTAACAGTAACTCAGAATTCCTACAGAAAAAGACCACTTGCCATTAGCTGTACTGGTCTCTTTGCTTGCAGTATAAACTGGTGCGCCTGTCCTTCTGCAGCTTGAGGTTAGATTAATTTGCAGTTTCAAACGAGATGAATGTTGCCTTGCATAATTGCTCCCCATGGTACGAAGTTAATTAAAACAGCAGGTAGGTACTGAAGGTGCGATGGGAAGGTGCCAGACAGCCAGACAGACATAGGTGGGTGAGAAGAGATCTCATAGGTACCGCTGCCATGTTCTGCTCTTTAGTTTACTGATTGTTGCCTCGGGCTGAATTCAAAGCCAAGCTCTTTCACTTGTATCAAAAAAAATGCAGTAAATAAGAGAAACTGATGGAGAAACTGTTTTCTGACAAACTGGGAATACTTTCATGAATGTACTTTAACCTTTACCCTGTCCTTCTATAAATGTATATGTTTTGTTCTTCGGGCACATCCATTCTAAGGATGTGAATCAGTTTATGTCGAGTGCATCCGCTGGCGTGTTTGTCAGTCCAAGTCTAGACCTTATGCGGAGTGAAGCAGCCCTAGATGACCCAGAAACTGATACGGGTCCCTCTGCATGCTCGCTCTGCCCGCTGCATTCCAGCTGTGGTACTGCTGCAGAGCTCTGTAAATATTGAGTGAGAGGTTAGCCAGCTCTCTCGCTCTTGCGGTGTTTAGCAGTTCTCAGCTAAGAGGCGCTGAGCCTACTGACCCGGTGGGATAAACGGTGAGGTGTAGTCTCTCGCTCTAACCGGTGTATCCCCGCTCCAGCTGTGCACGAGGCTTGAGCTGACTTAACACTTAGAGTTGGTACTTTGCAAGGACCGTGCACTCGTGTGCGGGTGTTAGGGTCTCTGCTCGAGCGTGTGCAGCTGTTGTAGTAGGATTGTGCGTATGTGTCAGTGGTGTTAGCATCACGCGCTGCATGATTTATGGCATGTTTGCACATGTGCTGCAGAGATCTGCCGAGTTTCAGTGCTGTGTCAGTTTTTATTTTTCTCCGAGCGCTGCCTGCGTCATTATCACAGTACTGCATGCTGGTGTTTCAGGATGACCCAGGTGCTAACCTAATTATAGCTTGTCCCTCGTGCATGTGTCTGTGTGTGCGTGCATGTCTCTCAGGCCTTCAGATGCTGTGTATGGGTTGCGGCTTGATCTCTGTCTCTGCTCATGTATGGATGGTTGCTGTCAAGCTCCGCTGCATGTCACTTACATCACTCCATCATCCACCCATCTGTGCATCTCTTGATCCATGAGTCCATCCATCCATACAGCCGTTGCCTTTTTCCTCCTCTCCATGAAAATATGATCAGTTGGTCTAGTGAATGGAGGTGCCCTACTTTACAGCACTCCTCTCCCCAAAGTGTGCACCCATGTTGAACCATTAGTTCATGGAAGTTTTTTTTATCTCTTGTGGAGTTTTCTGTTTGATGTCTGATCTGAGGGTGGAGAGGGATTTTTATGAACTCTCTGTGTGTGTATGTGTGTTCTTCAAGCGCTCTATCATTGCATTGCCGCAGTGTTATTTGTAATTTTTCACACTGTGTATTGCAGAGAAAGTTTATGAACTGTTAGTGTGAGCTGAACAGTAACTTACCCCCAAATGATGTGCATCAGATTATAAGGGCAGGCAGGAGGCGTCATGTCCCCTGGAGCATTTATATTGTGCTTTATGATGTTTGCTTGCTGGGAAAAAATTGAAATGTCACAGAGATATGCTTTTTTTTTTATTTTTTTTTAAGCGGAACAGAAAATACCTGCACACCTTCTGCACTATATAGAGGTGAGAAAAGCAACCAAAGTAGGAAATCAGATTCTCTGCTTCACATTAAAAAATAACTGGTGTGGCGTGCACACGAAAACCATTTCTGACAGGGTCCGTTTACCCTCATCTTACCACTGATGTAAACTCATTAAAGGTAACTTAACCAATTTTAGGTGTCAGAGTCTGTTGACATCATCTGATAACTACCTCAAGTGATCTAAACGGAGGCAGAGCTGGTTGGAATTGGAAAGTACAAGTTTGAAAATGAAAGAAATCTGGTGGTGATGAGTTTAAGTGAGCTTAGGAAACCGCTTTAGCTCGCTCCTCATGAGGCTGCATTAGCTGGTCCAAGCGTAACGCATCCAAATCTCCAACCACTGTGTTGGTGATTGGGTTGCATTGTGGGTAATAGGGGTGTAAATCGCGGGTTAATCACGACACAATGCTAGATCGATTAATTGCTAAAATATCTGTTGATATCACAACGTCTGCCCCAGTACGAATTGGATTCAGTTCGATTCTGGGCCAGCGATCGATATGAGATAATATCATATACCCATTTAACACAACCTGTTACATTTATATCAACCCGCAAAAAAAACTAAAATATGATTTTAACATTTTATTTCTGAGCTTGTCTAGATATATAAATGAAAACAAGCTATTTTTCTTTGATACAGAAAATATAAACAGACCTTCTGTTCACTATAAAGTGCCACATTGCATTTATATGCAAATGTTTTTATGGGATAACTTAAAGAGCCTGTGTTGATCTTTCATTTATGGACATTGGCCATTCCCAAGATAGGTTCTGTCTCTGCAAAGCTTACATTTACAGGGAGATCGTCAAAATAAAAGCCTATGTTAAAGATGGCTATATGCAGTTGGATCTTTCATTGATGAATCATTATATCGATCTACATCGATGTATCCTTGCATCCCTTGTGGGTAATGTAGGTGCCAGGTTTCGACAAGGAAGACGAATTGTTAGAATTTAAAAGATGATAATGATAAAAGCTTTTCTAAACTGTCCATTGTCAGTCTGAGAATGTTTCAAGATTGCAATACTAAACTGGTGGAATAACTGTTTCTGTGCTTGTGCCTTTCAGCTTCCAGTGCTGTGTGTGTCAGGCTGAGCCGTAATGGAAATAAAGAGTACTTTAGTGAAGCCCTGATAAGTCCTTGAGGGCTTAGGGCTGTCCCCCTGTAAAATCAGCAAGTGCTTGAGGACTCTCTGGCTGACTTTTGGAGCCTTTTTATGTGTGCCCTTTCTGTAAATGCTGCAGACTTTGCTCAAAGGAATTACCCGCAACTCATCACGGCTTTATGTTAAAAATGTGAATGACACGGAGCTGAAGTTGAACATGGTCCTGGTGATTTAGTTGTTATCTAACTGATAAATCAGTACACACACAATAGCATCACACTTTTACTGGCTGCAGAAGTGCCTCTGCACAGGTAACTTCAGGTCACAAAATGCTATTCCACCCTCCTGCATGCACACATGGTCAGCTACTTTACCCAATTGGTACTAAGTGGCCCAAAGTGTGCCAAGAAAGTTTCCCCCACACAATGAAACCACCAGCAGCAGCCTAAACCGGTGATACAGGGCAGGATGGATCCATGCCCACACCCCAACCAGACTCATTAGACCAGATGACATTTTTCCAATCTTTTATTGTCCAATAGCCTCAGTTTCCTGTTTTTATCTGACAGGAGAGAGAGATGCTCTCTGTATATCTGTGTGTCTCTCAGCTCTCCAGGTGGTGTGTAAGAGTACGGGTCATCGCTTGATCTCCCTGTTTCTGTTCATGTATGGATGGTTGCCGTCGAGCTCCCGGTGTGTTCGTCCCTGACTGTTTGTGAGCTCTGAGTCACATGTTGAAGCCGAGGTCTTATCAAAGGTCGGCCCCATGTCGTCTCACACAACGCTGATCTTGTCAACGCCGTCCCTTGATGAGAGTGGACAGCACACACGGATGACTGGAGGTTCAGTGTGGTGGACCGGAAATAAAACCAGCCTGTTGTTTTGCTGGCTGTTTCTAGGAAACCTATTTGTTTCTTATTTTACATTTAATTGCCAACAAACTCTCTCTTGTTTTCTTGTGCTTCCTGTCTCTTTTTCTTTCTATCAATCCAAACAATGATTATGGACAGTCAATTTACTTTGTTTTGGTCAGAAAAAGACTTGATTTATTCCTTGCTGTAACTGGAAAGGAAAGGGAAATACACAAAAGACCCTGGCAAACTGTACATAATCTTTGATATTTTTGATGTTGGTGTTGCTTCTCAAGCTTCTCTATAAAAACACACCATTTAAATACTTAAACTTGTTTACTTATGGCTGCCGCAAGCTTGTTCATTTCAAGTAATTTCCGTCAGGAGGGTGGACTGAGGAGGGAGCTGCAATAATGCATATGTAAGAGTATTTTATAATTAATGTATGGGCTGAGATTAAGGATTTGAACCCATTCTGTCACGACGCAGGCCGCCACGATGTCAGCGTGCCGCAGCAGTGTTTTCCGTGAGTCTAGTCAAGGCTACCTCTAGAGAGAGGAGATTGAGGAGGAGTGGAGGGCCTCTCATAACATCCCAAGGTCACCAGCTCGCTCGTTTTCTCTGACTGGGGAACTGCAAGCCTTGGATTGAAGGTGTGTTTCTTTATGTCGGGGCTGCCTCTGAGTCTCTGAATAAATCACAACACAGAAGGACATTCGGAAACAAGACACTTTGATATCTCCCTCTCACGTCTTTCCTTTTGCTGTCTTCTTGTCTCCTGTGTAAGACTTTACTAGCTGATGCCACTTCCCTTCATTTATCATGTTTGTCTTCTCCCTTTCTCCCTTTCTCTGCCCCCTCTCCATCCTTTATCTATATGTTCTCACCAGAACTCTCCATCTAAACAACTCTGTATATACATATTGCTCAGTTCCTGACCCTCGCTGCCCACACGCTGACCAGCAGCAGCAGGTCATCTGGAATATATCAACATCCACAAGGCTCCAGTGGTCGTCTCTCCTGCTGCTACTTTTGAGCTCGGTAGCAGCCTGAAGTGTGTTTCTGTTGGCTCTAACCAGCCAGTAAAAACAAGCCGTAATCACTCTCACACCCCGACGCTGCCTTTCATCACCTGTTGGCAACCAGTAAATGTGATCTGTGGCAGGGTAATTTATCTGGAAAACAGCCACTGCATGTAGAAGACTTTTTTAGGCTCACTGAAGCTCTGCTCAGGAGGATTTTGAGGCCCTTGAAGAACAACAGGTCAACATGGGAAGCGTCGATGATGCATGTTCTGCAAAAAAATGAAATAACTTTGGCACCGTTTATTGTAGAGACAAGAGTTACACAGCTTTGTTTATTTGCTCTAAACCAGTTGATGAAAACATCCCCAAATTCTTTAATGCAACATTTCAAAATTTCGCTTCAAAATTAGTTTTGGCTTTAGTTGAAACATGGCTACTGTCTACTAAACAATGCCCAGAACAATATCCAATAAATGGCTTTAATTCGGTGAGAAATGGGGGCATTTGCACCGAGATTCACATGAAGGTCCAAAACACCTAAATTCAAGTTTTCATGTAGAAAAAGTAAAAATTACCCCGTTGACTATGGAGATATTTAAGGAAACAAAGGTATTGACCTTTTTTTAATGACACCTTTGTGTGGGCCTGTATGTTATGCCACACAAAGGTAGTGCATGTTGGTGACTTCACAATGCACCACAATGAGAGTAATTTCTCCAAAATAATTTGATTTCTAACACTTGATAGTGACTAAAAGATTAACCTCAGAATAGGCAAAAATATTAAACTACGCCCAGCCGTTTGTAGACTTCAGAGTTAACTAGAGAGTTCATAGATCATAATATCTTTACTTTGTGCATGGAGCTGTGTTTCAACTTGCCCTTGTGTCTATTTTGTATCCACAATGTTTGAAAATGGGGGTTTCAAATGAGTTTCTTTTAATTTCCCAAGATGTTTGCCTTATCTGCCATGTCAGACACATATAACTGCACGTTCATAAACATACAGACAATTCATCAAACCTAATTTGTCCCTTTCTGCCTGATAAGGTCGGGAGCTGAGTAATTGCTTCAACTTATGAGGCCGTTGACTCGCTTCAAAACCAAAACACAACGTAGTAAAAAGTAAGAGTCTTTCTGTTGTGAAGACACCCATAGGAAAACCGGTTTGAGCTTCCTCCTTTCTGTTTAGTGCTTATCACTGTTTTTGCTTTTTGTCATTCCTGCCAGCTCTGTTGTTGTGTCTATAGACACAGGTTTTCCCCGCCATCTGGGACCAAACATCAAGCAGTGTTCTGCTGTCTCTCAGACTCAGTAGTGCCATTGTGTTGAGCTCTGGATTCTGTTGCTTTTTGTGGCCCGAGCAGATTTCCCATCTGTAAACCACCTGCCTCACCCCGTGTCACCCTGGCTGGTCCACGCTGGCCACACATCAGTGTTTCCATTTCCTGTGGATGTTACACGTTGTCAGTATTCTTAGCCCTTATCTTATTCCCAGCTATGTTAAAAACAGAATAACATGGTGCCGCTCAGCTCAGCTGGGCTCAGCACGGCTCTCTGTTGAGAGAAGAGGGCTATTGTAATGGCGGACTAGCCTGGTTTAATGTTGCCTTCGGGGCTTGTTGCTGTGTCTGTTCTTTTGTTGTCTGGAGGGGAAGCTTAACACTCTGTGTTTGTATTTTTCTGTGTATGTGTGCGTGTCCAACTTGTCTGGCAGCATTTTTACAGCCCAGACAGTGCCACAGAAGAAAGGCACAGGAAATACCAATGGCATTTTCACAACAACTGGAGAGCTACCGGATGCATAACGGTCTTAAGACATGTGGTGAAAGGTATTTTACATACGAAGCGGGAGGTTTCAGAAGTCGATTCTTGGCGCGAATGAGCACGCCGCTTCTGAACTGAAGGTGGAAGGTGAGCCACTTCCTGCCTGCAGATCCATTTCCTGTTGACAAAGTGTAAAGAGAAAGGTCAAGAGGTGCAGGCACAAGCCGATGTAATGCGGTTAAAGTGTTAATGTTTTTCAGTCATAATGGCAGGGCAGGCTGACAAGTGAAACATGTCATGTCTGATGTCTGTTTCCATGTACTTAGTGAATAGATGTATGGGGGGCTGCTATGCACCCATTACATCATCCAATGACATCGTACCCACAGCAATGAAAGCCTGGCCGGAGGAATGCCCTCCACTCGTGTTTTTCTTTCCCTCTCCCCCCTCCTCTTCCTCCATCTCACTGTTTCACATAAATGTGGTTTACATGCAATTAACCCATAAAAGGCAAAAAAACAGACTTCTTTGAATCCTTTACCCCAGTCCATAAATAGCCCAACTTCAGCCTCATTTTCTTGTTGCTGCCTCTGTACCACAAGCGAAGCCCCCACCCACAGTTTTACTACAACTTGACAATAATAAGGCAACCACTAGCAAAGCCTCAATGAATGGCTTCCAAAGGAGTCGGGCTAGGCACGCAGGAGGGATGAAAGCGTTTCAGCAGCAGCCCCAGTCACCACAATGCTAGGGTGGAGGCCGAGCTGGCACCGGCACTGGCTCGTGACTGACCAGGCAGGCAGGGCGAGAGCCTGTCGGTGCGTAAATATAGGGAGGGGAGGGCATGGGTGTAGCATATGGTTACAGGAAGAAGAAAAAAAAGACACGGGGGATAAATAAATAATAAGAATGTTGTGGAGAAACAGAGGCTGAGGACAGTGTTTAGGGGTTAGCAAATGAATGGGTGAGCCCAAAGATGGGCATGGGGCATCTGTCGGGAGAGGGGAGGGCAGTGTGGTGAAAGGGTGTGGCATGCATGAAGGGGAGGTTGTAGGCAGGAATGAGGAAAAAGAACAATAATAAGCATCTGTGTGAAGCAGACAATACGGCAAGAAAAGACGGAATGAAATATTTTGAATATCAGCGTCAGTATATTATTGGTAGCGAGCGTGAGCTCATGTGTTGTGGCTATGTGCAGTGGTGTGATACTGATGAGCCGTTGGTCGTGCTGCTGATGAATAACATCGTGCCGCCAACAGTGCTGTCAGTCAGCATGGCGGATAGGCACCCAGCAGGGAGGAGGACAGCGTTGCGGTGAAGCCCGGTCCTGAAGCCTGACCGGGACATGTGTGGCAGTGGGTGTGTTTGCACGCGTGGAATTAAGGGTAGCTTGATGTATAGCCACAGCTGGGGGGGGAGAGGGAGGGGCGGGGAGCTGTGGGAGGGGACGGAGAGACAGCTGGCAGAGCAAAGGGTGAGTGTAACGAGGAGCGAGTGTGACAGCCACAGTGACTCCTTTGTTCCCACTCACTTGTGCCAGTCACAGCGAGTAGATGGCTGATCTGTGAAGTGAATCCTTTCACAGCACCTAGACCAGATACACAGTCTAGCATTACACGCTCTCTCTCCTCTGTGTGTGACTGTATACCACAGTGAGAGCTGGCAATGGCAGCAGGAGATTTCCACAAGATGGCCTATAACCATCTTCCATAATGTCAGTGCACCCGTAGAGCACTTATTACGCTTGTGATGATAGTCATCAGTGCGAACATAATTGTAGCGCCAGCTACATCGAACAGTAGCCTGCTCACTATATGCTTAGGTTATGAGTGTTGTTGCCGGCCTGTGTTCTCTCCTGAGTTATGGTTTAATAAGAGGAGTAATTTTTTTTGCTGTGTGTGTGCAGCGGTCCTGTGTGGAACGGCGCTACGTCGAGTCTATCAAGGTGCAAGGTCACTTGAGACAGCTTACTCCACCTTGCTTTTATTAAACCTGTCTGGTGAGCGTGTTCACATGGGCATTTAACTTTCCCAGCACGTTAATTTCCACCCCTCAGAATGCCAGCAGCCTGTAAATAATAGACCAATGGATAGAGGATGTGCTCTGTTCCTCCCTCCTATTAAAACATGCTTTTTAGTCTGTAAAAGCTCTACACTGAAGCGGCCACTCTCTTAGCACCATTTTGCTTTCCAGTAATTTTTTTTTTCTCCAGGAGTTCAATAAGCCTTTTCAGCTCCTGACTTCTTCCTCTCTGAGTATCTGAACCATTTAGTTCAAGTAGGACGAGTAAAAATAGCCACAAATCAATCCCAAATGTTCTCGGGCTCTTCGCACTTCTCGATCTAGGCTAGCACAATCCAACGGGGGATAGAGTGACAACGGCATTCAAAGCTGGGCAGAATGACTGGCAGACTGGCACTTTAGAGGCCATGTTCATTAAAAATGTGACTGGTAGCAGCGATTCGGGGCCTTGACACACTTTAAAAGCCATTAAAGAGGCAGCGGCGGATTATGGTTTGTTGAGTTATGATGATGATATGACCTTTTGGTTATTACATGCTCCAGCGGAGATGGTAATCCTCTGAGCTATTGAATTTAGCTAAGTGGAGACCGTGTTTCCATTAAGAGATGTATATGACGTGTACAACACTGCAGCAGGAGTTCACAGCGGACCAAATTATCGACAGCACAGAGATGTCGAATACTGTAAAGTGTTGTGTGATTTCACAAGAGAGATGGCACAGCAAGACCTGCAGGGCCAAGGAGGAGAAATCAGTAGCAGCGGGCGGGGAGAGAGCAATCCGAGATCTTCAGATATTTAATGTATAGGGTGCTGTCATACCATTTTTCTACATTTTATTTTATCTTTTCAGATCTTCTGCAAGCATGTTACGCAAGCCAGCCTTTTGAAAACATGTTTTTAAATACAGAACATGCCCCTGCTCTCATTTAATAAGCTAGACTAGGCCGATACCTAGTTTAAGGCCGTATAGCCTGTTAATATGCTTAACCTTCGCCAGATGCAGTGACCGCCCGCTGTGGGGTCTATAGTGTGAATTCTTTGAGATTGTATATGTCCTGGTAATGATTGTTACTAAAATGCTCTCAACTGTGAAGATTTCCTGATTATCTCACTTTTATATTACATTTAACCTAATATTTAAAGACATCAAGATGGACTTTTTAGAAACTAAATTAACTTTTTTCCACCATTTTCTGACAATTTATAGATGATCCAAAAAATAATCGGCACATAAATTCATAATGATATAATATTATGAAATAATAATTTCATACATTTTAAAAGGGCTGCAGTTTTAAAAGTCCTAGCATGAGCTGACTTTAGCAACAGCTTACTGCTTCACCTCTAATATTGATGATACAGTTGAACGCACAAGGGCTGTGATTTATTAATTTTTTTATTCTATTCCCACGCCATGCTGTCTCATTCTTACATGAAAATGATGTGCAGGGAGCAGCAGGGAGCCCCATTGCATCAAAACAAGCACTCCTAATGACTCCATAAGTGAAATTACTATGGGGCAAAACTGTCACATTATAAGCTTTGCATATTCAGAACAGGCAGAATCAAAAATGGAAGTTGTTTGTGCGATAGAGAGAGATGAAAGAAAAACACAATTCAGAAAGAACGACTAAAATGAAAATCAAAGAATAATTGCTTGTTATTCTTTTAGGTAGAAGAAACAATTGTATCAAACCCCATTTCTGACAGAAACATTGTGCTTGTACCAAAAAATGGGTCATCTTGTACTTTGGATTCAAAGACGACAATAACAATAAAACTTTGCAAGCAGTGTTGTGACAGAAACCTGTAATCTCATGACTGTCACATAGGATGTTGAAGCCCTGCTGTACAGCAGCGTGTAGTGTTTGTGTAGACGCCGTCACACTGTGTTGACCCTGTCCTCGCGAGGCCCTGAACGTATCAGAAACCTTCTGTGTGTTGGAGGTTCATGGGAAAAGCTGCACTGCAATGCAAACCCTGCTGGTATAATATACATCACCTTCCTGTGTGTGTGCGGCTGTATGGCGCTCCCTGATACCGAACCATCTGAAAGCAATCCTGGTTGTGTATGTTTGTCTAAACGCTGAACAAAATGAAAGCCTGGCCTTGGTGGCTCAGCAATCATTTGCAATGGAAATTCCCTGACCCGGGATGCCCAATCCTTCACATCCCATTTAACTCGATGGAGCACATGCCAGCCCTGCCAGCACTGTGTGAGAGAGAGTTAAGCTCCTATAATGTAACAAAGCATGTCTAAAAAAGCTCTCTGGTCATCAGCAAATCAGCAGCCTTTTAGCTTTAAACCCGTCTAAGAGCGTAGGTAAAACTGTAATGCTCTCTGTAGTACTCTGGAACAAGAACATGATAAGCGTAACACCTAATTGTTTGTCCTGCAAGTAATGATGACTGGTAGCTTCCTCAAACTATCTTTATGTCTTTACAAAGCTGTAAAAAAACGTAATTAAAAGATTAATCCTCTATTTGGTGTTTCCAGGACTAAACTTTACCATACAACATCATTTATATGGAACTCGAGCACAGACTTCCCATTTCCAAAGTCAGGAAGTCATTCTCCTGACTTTGGTGTGTTCATGAGTTTTAATGTGGAGACAACATGGATGGCATAAAGATGTGTTTTATATTATTGCGCAGAATAGTTGGACAACTTTTTCCAGTATTTGCGTGACATTAAGAGCAAAGGAACCATGAAATCTACCATCATTTTCATCAACTTTCCCAGTCAGGAACCACTTTTTCTGTTTATTCTGACAGCACAAATGCCCCATCTTGCAATGTTAACCAAAGCGTAAAAATAAACTGTGGATCCACTCCATGACTCCTATCTGCTCCAAAGATTAATGGCTTCTTCCTGGGCCCATTCTACATGCGTCCACTGAGTTCTGTAAAAATCATGGTAGTAATTAAATTCTGTAATCCTGCTGGCAAACAGACACAACCTGAGCTGAAAACATGACCTGCTAGGTGAAGGTAAAAAATGATGTGTTACTTAATTTACTGTATTTCACTATTTCACAGTTAAATCTTAAAACCCCTTAGACTTAAAAATGTTGTGATTTTTGTTACATCTCTTGGTTGTTTGACGTTGACTGTGCATATTTATATATTTCCAGAGTTTGACACCAGAAGTCTGCTGTCACATTCATCTTCTGAGAGAGGAAAGTTTCTCTGTGCTTAAATCTTAAAAAGCTTAGGATGAGCTGACTCAAACAGGACTTTGTGACATCACAACTAATTTGGACCCATAACTGCGGTCCAATATTCAAGTTGCTGAAGTGTGATGTGGAACTTGAAACCTCCAAGCCCACACACTGTGAAGGAGGAGACTTTTTTTTTCTTTAGTTAACTTTAGAAATGAACAAATATACATATTCATAGATTCTGACTTTTTAATGAGGGAGAAAGGGTAGATGTACTTTTAAGAATTTTTATGCAAAATGAACTTTTTTGTGTGTGAAAAACTCAGACCAAACACAAACTCCAAACCGTCTGAAGTCTTGTCATGTCCGTAGGGGAGTGAAGCTGCAGCCTCCTCAACTAGCATCAAGATCAAGTGTGCCTGCTTGAACTTCATGTTGAAATACCTTACATCATTCTTCTTCAGTATCTTTATTAAACAGATACAAGTTTTCTTATGCAGGGCATAGGTATTAATATATATGACATTTCCTGTCTCTGAAAACGGAAGACCCAACAATCCTATAAATCTTGTTTTTAACATATATCTTCAGCTACAGTCGGATATAATTGTCATATGTTAAGCAACTCTATGCAACAAGAAGACATATGGATCCACCTATGAGTTTTAAGGCTAAAGAACGCCATTTATGTTGTATGTGAACATGCAGCTTGAACTTCATTATAGCTACGACGAATATGAAGCTTCTGGTGATCTGTCTGCTCTGACAAGCCTCATGGAAGCAATGATTTGACTGTTTTTCTTGTATAAATGCAAATTCAAAGTTATTCTATTAAACATAGACAGACTCCATAAGGGGTTTTCAGAGGCTAGATTCCAGTGGCAGAATTGGTTGCAGCAACTTGTTGGTTTCCCATGTCTGTAATGATATGTATGTTTTGTTTACAGCAGCCTGTTTAGTATGCAAACATAAGTACTTTATCCCATTTTCCAAGTATTATATTCCTCTGGAAACGGGAAAGAGCTTTTCATGAAATCACTCATACAGTGATCACATGTTTTTCTCATGGTAAAGAAAGAGCCCAGCATTTTCATCTGCGTTCATTCATTTTGAAGGGAGAAATGTTTAACAGGATGAGCACCATAACATACGAGGCCTAACACTTGGAGTAATTACCGCAGTTTGCCATAGAAAAGTTCTCCTTTCTCTCCTAAATGGGTGAAACTAAGCCTTTAGCTACAGTATTGTTCTTGCATAATCCTCACTGCTCTATTCTGGGACTTCCACACAACTCATGCCCGGTCGGCAGAGTGCTCTGTGGGTTTCGTGGGTGTGTTGCAAGTAACTTCCCAAAGCACCTGCCTGTTTGCTTTTTCAATTAGCTCACCGAAGACGTGCCATCATTATCTTGCTCGTGAACAGCGCTAATCCAGTTATGGGGTGGAAGATCCCTGAAGAGCTGTATTGGGTTAGCTGGGATGTGATAACCGCTGTCTGTGTTTTATGAATGAGGAGCCCTGCAGAGGGGAGTTTTAAGTCTGTAGTACTGCACTTGTGTATACTCTTGTGGTTGTGCAAGCATCTTTTCCATTATATCCTTTTGTCTGGTACTTTTCCCCCCTCCTGCTGTCTGGGGTGTAATTTTAGCTCTTTGAGGAACTTGGATTTTTTCCTTCAAACTCAACTCTTGGTAGAATTGAGAGACCTTTTTCTTGACCCTCCTGAGTTGAACGTTGAGGGACAGTTAATGGTGAATTTCTACCTTTATCTTTCAAGAATTGAACATAAAGCAGTTTGGCCAGTGACAGACCAGCAGGCATGTGGTGGACAGAACATGCTTATCTGTGTTGGAGAGGAGTTATTGATTTGCCCCGCAGTAACACAGTTTGATTAGTTACACAATGTGTGAACTGGTCATAACTTCATGTCGGTTTTTCAATGACGGCCGGGCTTCAAAACACAAACTGTGTCAGTGTTTTTCTGCACAAAAGGCAGTTTATGTTTATGTGGTTGTTTGCCTTCTCTGAAATGCACCCACTTGGAATGAGAGGGGGTGTGAGAGAGAGATGCTCTGATGCGCTCGTTGTTCTGTTAGAGTAGTCAAGGTCACTTTATGATGGAGGCGTTTTTTTCTGCTTGTGAATGAAGAATGCAGCGCCGGTCCCTCCTGATGCTACAACGCCTCCCGCCTCCTCCAACACACACAGAAACACACACACACACACACATGCATACAAGCTTCACGGTTAGACAATGGGACTATAGACCTGTTTCCATGACTTCTCTCTCTGACCAACCAAAAAGCTCCATTCATCCACGCCTCAGTCACATGACCTGGCAGGGTTTTTGTGTGGTCCCTAACCATCCCCTCTATACATCCTCTCTCTCTCTCACGCACACACACACACGAAGGGGTCCAGGATGGCTTGTTCCTTGAAGCGTGGCCCCAGAGGCTCCAATCATTGTTGTCTGCCGTGATCAGTCAGGGGGAAGCACTGGTCAGCCCATTCCCAACAGCCCACCCCCCGTCACTTTCTGCTGCTTTTGAAGAAATGCACTTTGATGTGTTTTTCTACATCACAAACTGTTGTGTCTTTGGAAACAAAGCACACTTTTGTTGCGTTTCAATCACTTTTTTTGAGCTGGTTCCAGTTTATAGCAGTCGTTTGATATTGGAAAAAAAAAAAAGGATTTTTCTACTTTGCTTTTGATATCAAAGAAGGGAAAGTTTAAGATCCCACAGTTGGGATTCATTTCTTACCGCTCTTCAATCTTTTGAATCTTCAGGGTGGTAATATAAAGAAAAAGTTCATGTAGTTCATGTAGTTCATCGATTTGAGCTTTAGATATTAGAATTTTTGTGTGGTATTAGGTTAGGCACATTGTGTTTTTATATACTTTTTTTCTATACTCACATTTTATAGCAAGTACCGTAATGCAGAAAACTGGGTAATTTCAAAGGGTTCCCAACCTTTTCTTGCCACTGTATAGGTTTATGAATATGAATTTATGAATTATACAAGGTGGTGTAGTGGTGAGTACTTTGGCCTTGAATGCTTGGAGCTCTACAACAAAACGTGAACATCTCTTAGACATGTGTTAACCACAGACCTTATTTCAGGCATCTAACTACAAACCCATTCAAAAACCTCATAGAGTTTGAAAGGGTGCTAAAATGCTAACATGTTTCCTGCTTCAAAAACTCATTCCTGTGGCGCTCTATTGCAGCAGGTCTCACTGGAACCAGTAGAGAAGCTCTGTTGATCTGTAGTGGTCACAGGTTTCTGCCCTATAGGAAGCTGAAATGTGGCATGGAGGTTAAGTGTTTGTGAGGTTGTGTGTGTTTAGATGTATCTGTCTGTTTAATATAAGGCTACATGCAGCAGCAGATTAATTTAGCTTACCATAATAAGTGAAAACACAGAAAAAGAACCCATAAAGTCACTAATTAACATGCTATATCTTGTTTGTTTAATCCCTGCAAATTGTCAAAACAACTAGTTGAGGTTCTGTGGGGGTTAGAGTTGGACTATTCTTGGCTGGGTGCAGCGACTTCTCAGAGTGCCTGCTGGTTGCCTGGCAACTTGTCACTCTCTTACACCTCAGTTTTGTATGGATTAAACAACTGAGATATAACGTGTTAATTAGTGGGTTCACCAGATGCTGGTAGGTGGATTTTGTTTAGATGGAACCAGCTGTTTCCAGTCTTCCTGCTGAACCAGCTGCTGCCTGTACACCAACATTAAACAAAAATGTGTCAATGTGTCAATTTTTCAAAATCTTGTAAGAAAGCAAATAAGCCAATTTCTTTGATACCCTTTTTTAAAATGTGTGAGTAAATTCTTTGCTACAAATAGCGTAAAAAAAAAAAAATAATAAGTTGGTGCGAGGCAATGCAATTCTCAGAATTTCCTTGGTTTAGAGAGCATGAAACGTCTCAGACTACTTTCCAATCTGGAAATGGTTGTTTTCTTTTATTGGCATTGAGCTTTTCTCTGTTAGTGATGATTCATGGGAAATATTTTTCTAACACAACACTTGAATAGCACCAGATCAAGCCCTGGAGTAAATTTCAGCCACAATAAACAATCGGTTGAATGCCCTTCACAGTCTGAATGGTGATTAGATTCATACACTGCTGCTGTTTGGAGTATTATGACAGTCACTGTTCCTTTAAAGCATCCAGGCTCTTCTTTCCTCGTCCTAATGGTCCAGCTATGTAAGTTGATTACACCAAGGCCCCACGGGCCTGCAGCCAGACCAGCCACTGTGGAGTCTTCTGGGGATGCACATAGCATAGCAGACATTTTTATCTCGCTAACCCACATCTCTAGCTGAGGTAATTTAAGGTTTAGAAACCGCTGTTATCAGCCTCAGAATTTAATCTGAGGTCCATAAAAGCCTTCTGGTGAAGATCAGAATGGACGAGTGGTTGACGGCGCAGAGTTTTGGGGGGAAATTGTGATGGTGCTCTGTCTCTCATGGTAACCCGAGCTGCATTCATGATGTGCCAAATACTTATTTCTAAGGATCTCAGCCTGCCTACAACTAAAATAGATACTAATGTCTGTTTGCTGATTGCACAAGTCAGCATGTACATAATATGGTACATTGGTTGCTCTCATCACAGCTAGAATCCAACATTTCCCGCAATGTTTCCTGCTGCTGCAGAAAACTTTCCGACTTTTGAAGACATCATTGAATCATTTCTTTAACTCCCTCCTCCTAAATCTGTCATTTAGGGGGAAAAAATACACCGTGGAGTGAGTGTTTGACCTGGATAGACTGCTTCCAACAGGGCTGAGAAGCCTGAGAGCAGAAGGTCACGCTGTCAGTGACTCACAAAGCCTGTGGGCTCTCTCACACTCACACACACACAATATTTTCCTAACTAGCAGTGAAAAGGCTTCCAGGGTAAACACCTAATTGTGCTCCTCTTTTCTGTTTTTAAGCTCTCACTGTCGACCTTGATGCTGACTGATATTGAGTTATGTAATGGGGGAGGATGGCATGTTATTTTTAAATCTAAAGAGAAAGGAGATTGTGTTTGAACAGAGCACATAGCCTATTGTGTTTCAGTTAGCGAGGCAATGGAGGAAAAAACAACATGTGTAATAGTCGCCTTACATAACACTCTTGAATACACAAGCTGTGAGTGCAGAGGATTAAAATATACACACCGGGGTATTTTAATGGTACAGGTAATGTTTCATAAAGCACTTAAATATCCCAAAATATCATGAGTTGATTGATCAGCGAGCAGTGATGAACTGAGTTTGTGAACAACGTGTCCCCGTGTTTGATTATGAACTTCTCAGCATTTTGTATCTCTGATGTTTGATGCTGTAAACACCCAATCAATTACAATAAAAATCCATATTAACTCAGTCATCAGTCATGATGTTGATAATGAGATAATGGCACCAAACATCTATTTAGATGTGTAGATATTCACCTATTTTCATCAGCCAAACACTGTATTGGCCAATATTCTGCTTGTTGGCATCTGCCTGATGGCAAATAAGACCACCAATGTTTGATGTTTATCTGATGTGTCACATCCATCCATTATTTGTGATCTGACTCTTGTCAAAACTGTTCTTAAAACAGTTCAGTTATTTATTTATTTTTATTATTGATTATTTCTTTTCTGGCAGAAACAAGTTAATAAATAGCACCAATAACGAAACAACAAAAATATCTGTATTGACATCGCCATTTTGGCAAATTGTTATTTAAACATCAGTATTTACCCAGAATTTCACTATAATTAGTGCCTTTTGTATTTTTATCATCATATATTTCCTAAACAAATAGTTTCCATTCTCAAATCTGTGTTGTACATATGAAGCTGGATTCAACAGCCAGTTAGCTTAGCTTAGCTTAGCACAAACACTGGATAAGATGGGTAATGGCTAGTCTGACTCTGTCCAAAAGTAACCAAACCCACCTACTAGTCTTTTCTAAAATTGAGCTGTAAAATGATCTAGTTGTGAGAAATGACTGAGCATTAGAAGTGCTGGAAAGCAAATAATGCTTTTATCTTTTTTTTTTTTATAGCTGTTTCCAGCACAATACTAAGCTGTCAATACAACTGTCTAGCTAGCTTCAGCTACGTGTTTACTGTAAAGAGATACATGAAAGCTGTGCGAGTAAAAATGCTTCTCAAAATGGTTTAAATTTAATGCCTGAAAATAAGTAATATGGTGATATTATTGTGTTAATTAGCATGTTGGAAGCTAACTATACTAGTATCATATGCCCAGCACAGCCAGTCTAACCTTGCTGCAATGGGCTGATGTTGCCTCCTACACTATGCATGTTTAGTTTTGTTTACTTTTTCACTGAAACAATGAGATGTAAAACTACTGTGAGACAAACGGGGAGTTAGCAGCACATTAGCCTGTATGACCGCGTACCATTTATGACTATTATAAAATATCACTGAGGATAATAAGAGGATACTTGCACAACCCGTGGGCATGCAGTGAGACCCGACTAACAGTGTAACTCTACTTGACATTTCATGCAGTCAGATAGACCCAGGAGTGTTTGGTCCAATTAAGTAGCTGCTGTAGCTAGCAGTTTATGTATTTGCCTCTGTGGGCTTCACTGCAGGCTGTGGCTGTTTACAGGTGAATATATTTTACAGGGGGGAGTCTGTTTTTAACTACTCCAATGTTTTGTTCGGTAGGAGAATTTATGATAGAAATAAATATGCCAAGTGCAATTTCTGGAAAACTTTGTGGTCATGTTCTCATTACAGTGTTTATTATGGACATCTTTTTAATGTAATCATGCATTACTGTATGTTTTGATGGTTTGCAGAGCAAGGAGGGATGTGTTACTGTTGTTGATCTGGATGCTTAACTGCAATTTGATGGAGGAATCTTCCATTCTTATTATATATGTCATGCTAATTACATAACATATAGCCCCCCATTAAACCTAATCCAGTTCAGACTTCCTCCTTAGACTTTTCCAAGCAGGAAGTCTGGCTCTCCAGTGTCCTCTTCGTTGTGGAATTACTGGGACACTGTTTCTACAGGCTATTAGCCTGTGTTTATCCATTTGGATAAAGACAACTAGCATATGTTAACTTAGCAGCCAGCCAGAGGCAGTTGTTTTTTAACAAGGCCAAAGGAGATAGTTACAGTTCTGTTTGGAGAGCTGGTGTTGTTTTGGGAAGCAGATGATTGTGTGATTGTACACCTACTTGTGAGATGTTGTTTATTCAGTTTGAAATCCGACAAACACACATAGTTTTGTCTGCAGTAATCATATGTAACATAGACCACTTTGTGTTGAAATGCATGGATCATAACCACTGGAGTTTGACAATTACAAGTAAAGCATGTTACTCCTCTTCAAGTGGAATAAATTTGGATGTGGTTTTGAATAATAGATGATCCCCTGAGGTGTTGTGGAATTATCTTAGCCTGACAACCTCCTCTGCATGCAGACTGCGGGAATGTGCAGTTTCATTTCATGTTAGAAAAATGGGAAAGAAAATCTTTGAATAAGAAAAAAAGGGTTATGAAACACTAATAGAGCGAGTGACGTCAACACCTGTCTGATATTATTATCCAACATCTACATTTACATTTTCACATTTTGGGTTTTTTTCAGCTGACACTCTGATCTAGAGCCATTTAGAGTTGAGTGTAACCATAGACTCCAATTTCTGAATCATCAACATTATAAGCATCTGGTAGTAATGTGGGCCAGTGTCAGAGCAACGGCTGATATTAGTCGGAATAGTACAAACAATAACAACAATCAATTATTTTCATGATTAGTCAGACTGTTGCTACAATGAGCAATCAAAATCTTACAAATTTCTGCCTAGAAACTGAGAATGGATACACAAAATTATTTATCCAATCATTTTATTTGAACTTTATTGAGATGTATGGAAGCTCACAGCACATTTAAGCACACTCCACTACACATTTATTTACAGTGTTAATTTATATACACTACAGTTTTACTGCAGCACAATTTTAATATTTTCTTGCCTTGTAAATAAAACCTCCAAATCACTGGTATACCAGCATGCAAGAATCCATGTTTTGCCAGTCAATTATATCTGATTTTCCAAAAGTTAAGCCTCTGTGTTTGCTAGTAGTAATTATGTCCAACATGTCTTTCAAACACAGCTTCAGCACTATCTGCCTTGCATACTTAGGCTGAATAGCTCCTGATTGGAACAACAAACAGCCTTTAAAATCAGGTTAACATTCTGACCGACAATCTGCTGCTCGAGTGAGTGAAAAAAGATCATTTGGTTCTGCTGATAGAGTTTATAAAATATGAACAAATGACGTACATTTAAGCATAGCAGCAGGTCATGATTACAAACCACTTCTTAGCAGTCTGAGAAGAGACTTGATGGTCCACTCAGAATCTATATGTCTGCTATGAACCACTCATAACCTGTAGGCTTTAAAGCTTGTTAAAGCAGTTTGATCCTTTTTCATGCAGAATAACAGCTGCAATCAGCTTGAATTGTTTAATGAATTGTTCATCATAGTCCCTTCGATGTGTGCACTGCAACCCTGAACCTATGTAGACATTTCACCTAAAGCAACTCAATGTGAGAACGAGCTGCTTTACTTCAGTACAATCAAGTCAGGGCTCAGTGGGTTTGTCAATACAATTTCACATTACATCTTTTCTGACTATTTCAGAAATATGGCAGGTTAGACTCCGGCTTTGAATCAGTGATGGAATGCAAATTCATCTGCAGTGTTTGACACAAACACACAGGATTTTAATTTTGACAAGAGCAGCTGACGTAGTGATTGTGAAAGAGGGGTGATGAGGGAGTTTTTGAAAGGTTGTCTACTGAAACATCCTGGACGGGTCAGTGGGGCTGAGGGAGAGCTCAGCGGAAGGGTATTCATGAGGGAGCTGAGATAGTTTGGATAGATTATTAAAGCTCTGACATGGAGTTGTGCAGACTCCCTGATGAGCTCTCTCTCTCTCCGCAGACTTCACTCTGTTTAAGCTTCCCTGACAGACAATTGTGTGTCTTGCACGGAGCCATTAGAGACAAAGACTTTTTCGCTTCCTCAGGTCTCCATGACACCAAGTTATCTCATTGAGGGCAAACCTGAACACATGACAGCTTAAATCACGTCCGGCCTTCACTTCTCTCTCTTGTCCTCTCAGCTGGGCACAAGAAGAACTCAAGAGGGGTGTGAGAGGTTTCTATCAGCTTGTTGTGTTTCACTGGTGTTGCTGTGTTTAAATGTTTTTGTCCTTGGATACGTGTCTTCCTGAGGCTCGATGGGAGTCAGAACTAAAAGTCCTGGATGTTTGGATTAATGAGGCTCATACGAACTGAAGTTGACCTCAGCATGGGTGGAGTAAACATCTGTTTTTGTATGACACTTGTACAGATGGCCTGTTGAGCTCTCCGTCTGAAATGAAGATGTCATCGCCCTGTTTAAACAGTAAATGTTCGATTTGAACATTTAGCCTCTTAGCTCATGACCAGTGGTCTTTCGTGACAGTGTGTAAACTGTCTGACTCACTCTGTTGGAGACTGTACCGACTCTGTTGCATCAGTGGAGGGGGGTGGGGGGTGCTAATCACCTGCTCTCTGGCGGTCTTTGAGCAGCAGTTTTAAATGCATCATTGATTCTAACTCGGCTGTAAAAGGGACAATACTTGTTCTAAGTTGCATGCTTATGTTTTTTTAACTTACTTTTTATTGGTGCTTTAAGACTAAACAAGAAAATGAAAACAACAACTGCTGTTATGAGTCACACATTGGTAAATAGAGAGGTTTTTCAACAGCCCAGACAGTAGTTTACATCCCTTTTTCTGTATTTTATAGATTTCATTTCTCCATGGAGTTTATTTAGTTGACAATTGCGATCCAGTTGTCCTTTGATGGTGGGTTTGCCTGCAGCCCCTTCAGTGTGATGATTTTTTGCTTGCAGCCAAAAGTACTTTAAAAATATATTCATCCTGGGCAATCAACTTTCTATTTTCCAAAAATCTTGCCTATATGGTAGTCTCTTGCCAATATAAATGGATTACAGGGCAGCCCAAGCATTGTATATTATTAAAGAATTTTTTGATTTCCCCTCCTGACCCTTTCCTCTCGCAGGTTAGCTGTGACGAGTGTGGGACACTAAGTCATGAAAGCAGCAGTTGGACATTTCAGGAAATACACTTAGCAGCCTGTTAGCTTAACTTAGCTTAGCATAAAGACCCACTGGATAACATGCCATTGGCTGCCCCCATCCATTTTACAGGGCCATCATCACTGCATCCTGGTACTGATGCCATCCAAGACGATTGATGGCAAATAACCATATTTGGTAACTTCAGCAAACATCCAAAATGGGTTTCCTCAGCTCTCTGTGAGGTCTTAGAACCACATGTATTTTCCGCAGCTAATCAGTGAAGATCAGGGTAGGTCACGGATCCACTCATCAGTATAATAATAATAAAATAATAACTGACTTGATCCTGATTTGCAACATAAAAATGAAACATCTTGGAAAAAAAAGCCTTATAATATTATCTAATAACACTTAGTTGGGATAAAATGTTCAATTTCCAAGTATTTTAATGAGTGCTCTATGAAGGGCTAAATATATACAAACAAACTAGAGCATTTTCCTTTTTATCTCTCAATTGTGATGGGCGCAATCTGACCACTATGCAGTGGAATCTGGCCATGCAAGCCAGCCCCTTTAAGCTCACTAATTAAGAGAAATGTCAAGGTTGCTCCAGGAAGTTACTGTGCCTGGCCAAGAAATAGTCTGTGACATAACACAAGTAAAACCACAATGTTCTTCAGACAGCTGTTTCCCTCGGTTTTCAATGCTAAGCTAACCTGCTCAAGGCTCCAGTGGTTTATTCTCACAGTAATGTGTTAGTGGATGAGATATTTATACACTGATGAGATATTTATAAGATATGATTACTTGTAATTCACTCAATTAGCTCAATTACATCTACTTTTATGTTCCATGGTTTCTTTCTTTACATGTGAATTAGACTGTTGGACTCCAGTCTCACTCTCTTTCACTTATCTTTAAATTTTGCCGCTTTTTTCGTCTGACAGGCCC